>JARQOC010000001.1:600666379-600703225 GCA_033576535.1 Allobates femoralis | reverse complement strand
GAGCATCAACAAGCCGCCACTGCACTAAGTTGGTAAAATGGCGCTTCTTCTCCATCCAACAGACCACACTTACTCCCGAATTGCTTAGCCAATCACAAGCGCCACACACGGGGCTGTCTTTATGTAATTAATAACAGGGTCCTTCCTATTGGGTTGAGCAAAGGATATGGGAGCAGGAAGGGGGAAGAGCACCAACGACCAACCGCTGCTCAGGAGAAAGATGGCTGGATGCCTGAATGTACCGAGGGGCAGCACTGGACCTGGTGTGCAAGGGTGGTTTCACATTTGCATTCGGAACGCAAGTGTAACAGAACGCAGGCAAACGCTGCGTTCCTATGTTTAACATGGGAACGGTTCCGTTTGGATGCGCATAATTTATACGTCCTCCTCCGCCCTCCAAATGTAACATGTTTCATTTTTTGTGCGTTCACAGGTGCTTGTTTTATCAGCAAGTGCCCACGAGTGCACAAACAATGCATGGATCTCAATGGATCCGCACTGTCCTCCGCATGGCGGCGCAGAACGCTGCGGGTCACATTGAAATTTCGTCGTCGGCGGCTGGGAGGTGGAGGATCTCCGCCACAGATCTCCGCCTCCCGGCCGCCGTCGAGATCACTGATTGGCTGGCCGAGCACCATACTGATGAGAATCTCCACTGCGTTCACATCAGTATGGCAGCGTTTGCCCTGTGTTTGCATGCCCTGCGCATGCAGACACAAATGCAAATCTGAAACCAGCCTAAGTTATGGCCAATCAGTCCTGCAGCAGAGGGACAATGCATCCTGCATCATAGAAATCATAGGGCCCCATAGCAGAAGTTCTAATTGGGCACCCCCCAACAAAAGCAATATTTGGCTGGGTCACATAGGTACATCTCTCACAATATGTCAGCCTTTACAAAGTAATTTTCCTCCTACTGAAGCCCCTAGATTCCCCTTTCATTGCCCCTCTAAAGTGTGATGCCAACAAAAGTGCCCCACAAACACTGTATGATCCCCCACAGTGCATTCCTCCACACGCACAGTATGATGACCCTACTGCACCTCCTGCAACTACCCCAGTACAGCATGATCCCCAACTATGACCCCCGCCCAGCCCTCCATGTAGTAAAATGGACCTATGTACAGTATAATGGCCCCCAACACAGCCCTCAAATAGCCCTTCATAAAGTATAAAGGCTCCCTTGTAGCCTCCAAGTATTATCATGCCTCCCACAGAGCCCTCCAAATATTATAATGGCTTCCATATAGTATAATTTGCTCCATATAATATAATACACCCCCATAGTATTCCACATAGTATACCGCATTCCTCCATATATTATGCACCCCCATAGTCTTCTATAAAATAGAATACACCCCTACAGTCCTCAATATAGAAAACCGCACCCCCCACAGTCCTCCATATAGTATATTGCACCTCGTAGTCCTCCAAATAGCATATTGCACCCCCACAGAACTCCATAGAGAACAATTCACCCCCACAGTACTTGATATAAAAAAATGCACCCCCACACTCCTCCATGTAGTATAATGCACCCCACAGTCCTCCATATAGAATAATGCAGCCCCACAGTCCTCCATATAGAATAATCACCCCCACAGTCCTCCATATAGATTAATGCACCTCCACAGTCCTCCATATGGCATAATGAACCCCGACAGTCCTCCATATAGCATAATGCACCCCCATATTGCATACTGCACCCCCATAGCTCTCCATACAGCATATTGGACCCCCATAGTCCTCCATATAGTATAATGCACCCTCATAGTCCTCCATATAGTATAATGCATCCACTATAGCCTTCCTTACAGTATAATGCACCCCCATAGTCTTCCATATAATATAATGGGCCACAATAGTTCTCCATATAGTATATTGCACCCCCATTGTCCTATATTATATTGTACATTACATAGTTTCCCATCAGTGTACTCACTAAAAAAAACTATAAAAAAAATAAAAAGTAAATACCTCTTCTCCTCAGCATCTCCTCTGCCGCTCTGCACGTCTCAGCACAGCTGCGCTAAGTGATGACATCATTGTTCCCCGCCGTGCTGAGCTGCAGAGGGGTGGACAGCGGCGGCAAGGACTTGGGAGAAGAATGCTGCCGGCAGAGGCGGCCGGGACTATAGGAGCGGCATGCTCGGGGGGGCAACCACTGGTACACACATGGCTCCGCTCCGTACACCACGTACGCCTCGTACACAAGCAGCTCTGCTCAGTACAACTTGTACACACACGGCTCTGCTCCGTACACCTCGTACACAAGCGGCTCTGCTCCGTACACCTCGTACACAAGCGGCTCTGCTCCGTACACCTCGTACACAAGCGGCTCTGCTCCGTACACGTTGTACACATGTGGCTCTGCTCTGTACACCTCGTACACATATGACTTCGCTCTGTACACACCGTACACATGTGGCTCCGTTTCGTACACATGTGGCGCCGCTTCGTACACCTCGTACACACTGGGCTCCGCTGCGAAAGCCTCGCACACACGGCTCTGCTCCGTACGCCTCGTACACACGCGGCTCCGCTCCGTACACCTTGTACACTCTCGGCTCTGCTCCATACACCTTGTACACACTCGGCTTCGCTCCGTACGTCTCGTACACACGCGGCTCCGCTCCGTACACCTTGTACACTCTCAGCTCCACAATGTACACACGTGGCTTCACTCTATACACCTCGTACACACGCGGCTCTGCTCCGTACACCTCGTACACAAGCGGCTCTGCTCCGTACACCTCGTACACAAGCGGCTCTGCTCCGTACACCTCGTACACAAGCGGCTCTGCTCCGTACACCTCGTACACACTCGGCTCTGCTCCGTACACCTCGTACACACACGGCTCCCCTCTGTACATCTCGTACACACACAGCTCCAATCTGTACACCTCGTACACACAGGGCTCCGCTCAGCACACTCATACACACACGATTCCGCTCCGCACACCTCCGACATACACAGCTTCACTCCATACACCTCATACACACGCACCTCCGCTCTGTACACCTTGAACACTCAGCTCCACTCCATATACCTCATACATACACAGCCCTGCTACATTAATTTACACTGTAAATCCTCAGCCCCACACATAAACTTCACCTCATCCAGCACCATGGTAGAGTCCTGGCTGCATACTGAGGAGCTGATCATGTGACCCGCCTGCCTCCTCCCCCCCTTTGACATCATCACAGGTCCTGTCAGCGTGAGGCACAGTGAAGCATGAAGCCGTCTCACACAGCCGTCTCACACAGCCGCACGGGGGGGTAAAAAACTCACCAAATACTCAACGTGTGCACGTGTCCTAACAAATCCTGAGGTAAAAACCTCACCAAATACACAATGTGTGAATGTGGCCCGAGGGGTCAGGTGAGGTCCTATCAGGCCATGTTCACATATTCAGTATTTAGTGACATTCTAGCCAAAACCAGGAGTGGGTGATAAAAACAGAGAAATGCTAAGGTAAAAAAACTCTCCAAATACTGCACGTGTGAACATGGGGTTTAACTACATACCCATTGAGTATTTGTAGTCTCGTTGAGGTTAATTTTTGGTGAGTTTTTTACCTCAGTATTTGTAAGGCCTCGTGCACACGCTGAGTATTTGGTGAGTTTTTTACCTCAGTATTTGTAGCCAAAACCAGGAGTGGAACAATCAGAGGAAAAGTATAATAGAAACACATCACCACTTCTGTATTTATCACCCACTGGCCTTGTTCACACATACCATCCGTTTTTGCCTTAAATCCGTTTTTGGGAACATTTTGGACTGGTTTTTTTTTTCCAAAGTCCAAAAACGCATATGTATTAACGCATGGTGCACTTAAGTGTGAATGCGTTTTTTAACAACACATGCGTTTTTGTTTCAGCATCCCAAAAAACACTGCATGCAGCGTTTTTGGGTATTGTAAAAAAACACATGCGTTTTTTTAACATGGGGCCCTATGGGAAACGCATGAGTTTTTTTAACATGAGGCCCTATGGGAAACTCTTGCGTTTTTGAATGGCACATATAGGCACCATGCATTAACGCATGCGTTTTTGCATGCACTTTTTGGTGAAAAAAATGACTAAGGGTACTTTCACATCAGCGGTTTTTGCCGTTCGCGGCAGATGCGGTGAAAAAAATGCATCTGCCGCGATTAACGCATAACCGCTGCACTTGCGGCACAGTTGCGGCAAGCCCCATGCAATGTCTATGGGGCTTGCAGTAAGGGTGTGGCGAAGTGCGGTTTCGGCACTTGCGGCAGGTGTGGCCGCGAAAAAAAACGTGTTTTTTTTGCGGCCGCACATGCCGCAAGTGCCGATGCCGCACCTGCCGCAAGCCCCCATAGATATTGTATGGGGCTTGCCGCAACTGTGCCGCAAGTGCAGCGGTTATGCGTTAATCGCGGCAGATGCGGTTTTTTTCACCGTATCTGCCGCGAACGGCAAAAACCACTGATGTGAAAGCAACCTAAGGCCGCTTTCACATCAGCGTTTTTTTTAAATCGTGGCAGATGCGGTGAAAAAACTGCATCTGCCGCGATTACCGTGGCTGACCGCGTTTTTTTTCGCGGCCGCACCTGCCGCAAGTGCCAAAACCGCACTTGCCGCACCTGCCGCGAGCCCGCACATACATTGTATGGGGCTTGCCGTAACTGTGCGCAACCGTGCGCAACCGTGCCGCAAGTGCAGCCGGTATGCGGTGGAAAAACAGCATCTGCCGCGATTTAAAAAAAACGCTGATGTGAAAGGGGCCTTAGTCCCAAAAGTTCCAAAAAACATTCAGAACCTCAGGGGACACTATTGACACCCTGAGAAAAACAGATCTGTTTTTCTAAGGGCTTAAAAAACGTATTGGTATGTGTGAACAAAGCCATTCCTGGTTTTGGCTACAGATACTGAGGTAAAAAACTCACCAAATACTCAATGTGTGCACATGGGCTTAGTGCAGCAAAAACGCACTGTGTGCACATACCCCTACGACGGCCATTGAGTCATTTCACGTTCGGTGTCTGATTCTACTTTTCTGCAACGTGATATCCCAGAGCTGTGTTGGGCTAGGGTCACACTTGCGTTTTTTTCATGCTTTTTTGGAGACCTGCATTTTCAAAAACGCATGTAAAAACGCACCCATAGGCCCCCATGTTAAAAAACGCATGCCCTAATAGCAAAAACGCATGTCTTAATAGCAAAAACGCATGTCTAAAGTGCCATGCGTTTTTGCACTTATGTGAGGAGCTGCCTTCAAAAACGCATGCAAACACGCCTGGTACATTAGTACCATTTAATACCATCCAAAAACACATGCGTTTCCCATAGGGGCCCATGTTAAAAAACGCATGCGTTTTTAAAACTGCACCAAAAAATAGTTCATGGGCATTGTTCACACACAATTTGCGTTTTTTTTTAGCACTGCTAAAACCACATGCATTTTTTTAGGAGTGCTAAAAATGTCCCTTGTGTATCTGAAAGGATTTGCAACGTTTTTGGACTTAGTCATTTTTTCACCAAAAACGCAGGCAAAAACGCAAGCGTTAACGCAGGGTGCATAAATGTGCCTTTTAAAAACGCATGCGTTTCCCATAGGGGCCCATGTTAAAAAAACGCATGCGTTTTTGGAAACAACACCTGCGTTTTTTTCCAGCACCCAAAAAACGCTGCATGCAGCGTATTTTGGACTTGGGGAAAAAAATGCAAGTGGAGCTGAAAAACGCATGTACACTCAAATATACCCTGCGTTAACGCACCTGCGTTTTTTTTAACAGCCCAAAAAACGCTGAGATGGTCAAAAAAACGCATGTGTGTGAACAATGCCGTGCACTATTTTTGGGTGCTGATTTAAAAACGCATGCAAAAACGCAGGGTGCCATCAGACACCTTAAAAAACGCATGCTGAAATGAAAAAAAAATGCAGAAACGCATGCTTTATTTTAAGGCACTAACAAAAACTCATGCCAAGTGTGACCCTAGCCTTATTTGCATTCTTTATACTATGTATACTAGTATTGAGTGAAATGACTTTACACTGTCAGCACAGATGATGGAACAGCAGAGACAGGCAGCCATATAATCTCCTGTGTCTGCCGGGAGCTGCCTGGTGGCCTGTAAGATCTAATACCAGATCTGCTAGTATCTGACTGGTGATGTGGAGAAGATCAGAAAAGGATGTGTGATTTTCACTTACCGTAGAAACCTTTAAAAGGAACCTGAAGATCCACCTCTTAAAACAAGCCTATAACCTGCAATGACTCTCAGTCCACCAAACCACTGCACAACCAGCCCTACTGTATCCTCACCCATACGTCGTAGGCTGTGAGCCCTCACGGGCAGGGCCATGTCTCTTCACCTTCTGTATCCTTATCCATCTCTTGTACACTGTGAGCCCTCATGGGCAGCGTCCTATCTCCTCACCTACTGTATCCTCACCCATCCCTTGTAGACTGTGAGCCCTCGGGATTTGGAAGATCAAGAAAAAACCCGATTCTTAAGGCTACTTTACACACACCAGCTGTTCAGAAGTTGGACAGATAAGTTGGTGTGTGTAAAGCGGCCCTTACAGTATTTTGCCCATGCACATTAATTTTGTCAGGTAGAATCTTGTTGCTTCATGTTTTTTCCTGAAATCATTAAAGAGAATGGGCAAAAAAAATTAATCCTGTAAGAATCAGGTGTTTTCCTGATCTTCCAAATCAGGAAAAAACCGCAAGTGTGAAAGGCCCCTAAGGGCCCTTTCACATCAGCGTTTTTTTGAAATCGCGGCAGATGCGGTGAAAAAACCGCATCTGCCGCGATTACCGCATACCGGCTGCACTTGCGGCGCGGTTGCGGTTTTTTTCCATGCAAAGTATAGGCGGACTTGCGGCAGGTGCAGCAAGTGCGGTATTGCACTTGCGGCAGGTGCGGCCGCGAAAAAAACCGCGGCTGACAGCAACCGGTATGCGGTAATCGCGGCAGATGCGGTTTTTTCACCGCATCTGCCGCGATTTGAAAAAAACGCTGATGTGAAAGGGCCCTTAGGGGCCTTTCACACTTGCGGTTTTTTCCTGATTTGGAAGATCAGTAAAAACACCTGATTCTTACAGGATTAATTTTTTTTGCCCATACTCTTTAATGATTTCAGGAAAAAACATGAAGCAACAAGATTCTACCTGACAAAATTAAAGTGCATGGGCAAAATACTGTAAGGGCCGCTTTACACACACCAACTTATCTGTCCAACTTCTGAACAACTTACTGGTTGCAGTGAAATCATGGACACATTGCTCCATTTTGTGGCTGTATACAAATGTAACAATGTGTCCATGATTTCACTGCAACCAGTAAGTTGTTCAGAAGTTGGACAGATAAGTTGGTGTGTGTAAGGCGGCCGTCACAACGGAACGATTTCTTGCCCGATATCGTTTAAGCGATCTCCTTTTTGATCGCTTAAGCGATATCGGGCAAGATATTGTTGCATGTAATCAAGCGATTTACGATGGTAAATCGCTTGATCGTGACATCGCTGATCTGAGGTTCGGTTCTCAGATCTAGCGATGAACGATGCAACGATCTGCATCATCGTGGTGTATAACACCACGATGATCCATCTCCCAGCGACCGCGCCTATGCTGGGAGATGGTAACTATGGTACACGTCGGGTAACTAAGCGACGCGCGGCGCCTAGTTACCCGATGTGTACCATAGTAACGAGCGAGATCGCGGCTCCGCATCGCTGGTGAGTCTGTCTATGTGACATCTCACCAGCGATGTGAGCGATATTGTAAGCGATTGCGCGTGCACGTGATCGCTTACAATATCGCTAAAGATATCTCCCCGTGTGACGGCCGCCTTAAGTGGCCTTAAGAATCGGGTTTTTTCTTGATCTTCCAAATCAGGAAAAAACCACAAGTGTGAAAGGCCCCTAATACTTAATGTGTGAGCGGGGCCTAAGAGAACTTTCTGAGAAAAGTTATCAAGATGGCGCTTGATTAGTGTTACATTTGGTTTCATCTGTAAGTGCAAGTTTAGTCTTTCCTGAATAATATGTTTGATGATTTGGTGAAATCTTGCACATATTAATTATATATGTATTATATCTTATCAGGAAACACCAGAAGGCGACGCCGAAGACGAGCAAAATCTAAACATGGAAATTCCTGACCCCAATATGAGTCAGTTGAAGCTGAACAGTGATCTGACTACAGGTAGGCCGAATACCAAACCTTTCACATTGGGGTATCAAACCCATTTTCACCAAGAGCCACATCAGAATTATGGTTGCCTTCTAAGGACAGCTTGAAATTGAAAGGGCTCATGCAGATTTCTATTCAACACAGTACGAGCATAGACTGCAATGTACAACATGGCCCAGGGCTACATGTGTCCCTGAGTAGAAGAAGGGCTATGAAGGGGTTGCGATGCACCAAGATTCTGGAGCCTAGGGGGCCCCAAATGTCCTTTGCTTATAGAAAAAGACTGGGCCCATGAGCTTCAAGTTACATCACTGCCTATAAAAAAAGCTGTTCCTGGGTAGAAGGGGTATTAGAGACCTGTCCCAGGGTAGAAGGTCTACACAAGAGCAGTCCCTGGGTAGAAGGGTTATAAGAGAGATGTTCCTGGGTAGAAAGGCTATAACAGAGCTGTCCGTGGGTAGAAGGGCTATAAGAGCGCTCTCCTTGGGTTGTAGAGCTAAGAGCACTGTCCCTACGTTGTAGAGCTAAGAGCACTGTCCCTAGGTTGTAGGGCTAAGGTGAGCTTACCTGTGTTTCAGGGCTAAGGGTGTTGTCCCTGGGTTGTAGGGCTAAGGGTGTTGTCCCTGGGTTGTAGGGCTAAGGGCGCTGTCCCTGGGTTGTAGCGCTAAGGGCGCTGTCCCTAGGTTGTAGGGCTAAGGGCGCTGTCCCTGGGTTGTAAGGCTAAGGGCGCTGTCCCTGGGTTATAGGGCTAAGGGCGCTGTCCCTGGGCTGTAGGGCTAAGGGAGCTGTCCCTGGGTTATAGAGCTAAGAGCACTGTCCCTAGGTTGTACGGCTAAGAGCATTGTCCCTAAGTTGTAGGGCTACGGTGAGTTTACCTGTGTTTCAGGGCTAAAGGCGCTGTCCCTGGGTTGTAGGGCTAAGGGCTCTGTCCCTGGGTTGTAGGGCTAAGGACTCTGTCCCTGGGTTGTTGGGCTAAGGGCTCTGTCCCTGAGTTGTAGGGCTAAGGGTGCTGTCCCTGGATTGTGGGGCTAAGGGCTCTCCCTGGGTTGTAGGGCTAAGGGCGCTGTCCCTGGGTTGTAGGGCTAAGGGCGCTGTCCCTGGGTTGTAGGGCTAAGATTGCAGTCCTGGACCACAGAGTCCAAGATAGCCAGTACATTATTCCAAGTATTGGCTGCATCTTTCCTAAATGAAAGATTGAATCTGATCACTTTGATTTTGCCGAACCCTATGCTAAGTACTGGCTGCCTCCGTGCTGGTTTAAAGGTTCAAAGATGGGACTGGTTTACTGTGATTATGATACCTCTTTTGTTAAATACCTGCAGACTGCGTGCCCTGAATTTCAAAGATGGCACCTGCTTCTTGTGTTGGTGCTGCCCCCTCTAATAAGCACTGGCTGCATCCGCTCAGATTTCAAAATGGCGCCAGCTCTCTTTTGCTCACACTGCCCCTCTGCTAAGGGCTGCTAAAACACAACAAGTACATAGAAGTGGCGCCAGCACAGGGGGGCTGGTGACATCTTGAATTTGGAGTTTCAGGGCCCCCGTCCACACTACTGTTTAAAAGAAATTCACAGTCACTGGACACAGAAGGACACGCTATCCGTATAGGAACCTGACCCCCCATTGCATGTTGGTCAGATGTATGGGCCCTTGTAACGTTCAAAATCCTATAAAGACACTAAATGGCGGCCCGATTCTAAAGAATCGGGTATTCTAGCCTATGGTTAGCAGGGTATACGGGGGCTCAGTGGTTAGCAGAGTATAGGGAGGCTCAGTGGCTCATAGTCTGCCTCAGGGCAGAGTGCAGTGGTCAGGGGCAGAGTGCAGTGGTCAGGGGCAGAGTGCAGTGGTCAGGGGCAGAGTGCAGTGGTCAGGGGCCCGATGCAATAGCATTGGGAGCGCGGTGAAATCAATTGTTTGTATAAAGGCGAGTTAGTGGGTAGCAGATTATACAGGGGGCTCTGTGGGTAGCAGATTATACAGGCGGATCTGTGGATAGCAGGGTATACAGGTGGCTCTGTGGGTAGCAGAGTATACAGGCGGCTCTGTGGGTAGCAGAGTATACAGGCGGCTCTGTGGGTAGCAGAGTATACAGGCGGCTCTGTGGGTAGCAGAGTATAGAGGCGGCTCTGTGGGTAGCAGAGTATAGAGGCGGCTCTGTGGGTAGCAGAGTATAGAGGCGGGTGTGTGGGTAGCAGAGTATAGAGGCGGGTGTGTGGGTAGCAGAGTATACAGGTGGGTGTGTGGGTAGCAGAGTATACAGAAGGCTCTGTGGGTAGGAGATTATACAGGCGGCTCTGTGGGTAGGAGATTATACAGGCGGCTCTGTGGGTAGCAGAGTATACAGGCGGGTCTGTGGGTAGCAGAGTATACAGGCGGGTCTGTGGGTAGCAGATTATACAGGCAGCTCTGTGGGTAGCAGAGTATACAGGCGGCTCTGTGGGTAGCAGAGTATACAGGCGGGTCTGTGGGTTGCAGAGTATACAGGCGGGTCTGTGGGTAGCTGAGTATACAGGCGGGTCTGTGGGTAGCTGAGTATACAGGCGACTCTGTGGGTAGCAGAGTATACAGGCGACTCTGTGGGTAGCAGAGTATACAGGCGGCTCTGTGGGCAGCAGAGTATACAGGCGGCTCTGTGGGTAGCAGAGTATACAGGCGGCTCTGTGGGTAGCAGAGTATACAGGCGGCTCTGTGGGTAGCAAAGTATACAGGCGGCTCTGTGGGTTGCAGAGTACACAGAAGGCTCTGTGGGTAGCAGAGTACACAGAAGGCTCTGTGGGTAGCAGAGTACGCCGAAGGCTCTGTGGGTAGCAGAGTATACAGAAGGCTCTGTGGGTAGCAGAGTATGCTGAAGGCTCTGTGGGTAGCAGAGTATACAGAAGGCTCTGTGGGTAGCAGAGTATACAGAAGGCTCTGTGGGTAGCAGAGTATACAGGCGGGTCTGTGGGTAGCAGAGTATACAGGCGGGTCTGTGGGTAGCAGAGTATACAGGCGGGTATGTGGGTAGCAGATTATACAGCGGCTCTGTGGTTAGCAGAGTATACAGGCGGGTCTGTGGATAGCAGATTATACAGGCGGCTCTGTGGGTAGCAGAGTATACAGGCGGGTATGTGGGTAGCAGAGTATACAGGCGGGTCTGTGGGTAGCAGAGTATACAGGCGGGTCTGTGGGTAGCAGAGTATTCTGGCGGCTCTGTGGGTAGCAGAGTATACTGGCGGCTCTGTGGGTAGCAGAGTATACTGGCGGCTCTGTGGGTAGCAGAGTATACTGGCGCGTCTGTGGGTAGCAGAGTATACAGGCGGGTCTGTGGGTAGCAGAGTATACAGGCGGGTCTGTGGGTAGCAGAGTATACAGGCGGGTCTGTGGGTAGCAGAGTATACAGGCGGGTCTGTGGGTAGCAGAGTATACAGGCGGGTCTGTGGGTAGCAGAGTATACAGGCGGGTCTGTGGGTAGCAGAGTATACAGGCGGGTCTGTGGGTAGCAGAGTATACAGGCGGGTCTGTGGGTAGCAGAGTATACAGGCGGGTCTGTGGGTAGCAGAGTATACAGGCGGGTCTGTGGGTAGCAGAGTATACAGGCGGGTCTGTGGGTAGCAGAGTATACAGGCGGGTCTGTGGGTAGCAGATTCGGAGGGGTGAGGAGAGGTGGCGCTGGAGGGGTGAAGAGAGGTCCGGCTGGAGGGGTGAGGAGAGGTGCGGCTGGAGGGGTGAGGAGAGGTGCGACTGGAGGGTTGAGAAGAGGTGCGACTGGAGGGGTGAGGAGAGGTGCGACTGGAGGGGTGAGGAGAGGTGCGGCTGGAGGGGTGAGGAGAGGTGGCGCTGGAGTGGGGTGGAGGAGAGGTGGCGCTGGAGGGGTGAGGAGAGGTGGCTCTGGACGGGTGAGGAGAGGTGGCGCTGGAGGGGTGAGGGGAGGTGGCGCTGGAGGGGTGAGGAGAGGTGGCGCTGGAGGGGTGAGGAGAGGTGGCTCTGGAGGGGTGAGAAGAGAGTAGGCTGGAGCGGCGACATCACCGCTTGGCACACCTCTCCTCCTTCAGGCTGCACACCTACCTCTCTCCCTGCGTCCAGGCTGCACAGCAGCTGGCTCCGTCTCCCCGGGGCCATTTGGCCTCATGGTCGGCATGCGGCAGAGGGCTGACCCCCGGAGGCTCGGGGCAGTCCAGGAGCGGAGGCCGGTCCGTGCTAGCGCCATAGCACTGTGAGCCGTCAGGTCAGCAGCCCAGGGTGCCGGAAGTGAGGGGGAGGAGCCTGCACCTGTGAAAGTGGGCAGAGCAAGCGGGAGGCACCCGGGAGACGACCGGCATTAGCCGGTCATCTCCCGAAGTGGTGTGTGGCGGGCGGGAGACGACCGGCTAATGCTGGTCGTCTCCCGCCCGTGGTGTGTGTGTATTGGGCAGTGTAGGGGCGGCCGTAAGCGTGGCGGGGCTGCCTGAGTCCAGCTCCGCTTACAGCCGCCATGTTGGTCCACCCTGGATGGGTGTAGCTTTGTGGTGACGTCACTTTGGCCATGACAAAGTGACGGAAGCCGTGGCCAAAGTGACAGAAGTGGCCTTGGGCTTTTATATATTAGATATGAGTTGCCCCCCCCCCCCATCCACCTTCATTATGTAGTAATGTCCCCCCATCATGGGTCCCTTTCTGGTATATATGTCCCCATCCAGGGCCACATCCTGGTATATATGTCCCTAACCAGGGCCACATCCTGGTATATATGTCCCTAACCAGGGCCACATCCTGGTATATATGTCCCTAACCAGGGCCACATCCTGGTATATATGTCCCCATCCTGGGTCACATCCTGGTATACAATATATGTCCCCATCCTGGGCCACATCTTGGTATATATAATCCCATCCTGGGTCACATTCTGGCATATATATCCCCATCACGTTACATCCTGGTATATATGTCCCCATCCTGGGTCACATCCTGGCATATATGTCCCCATCCTGGGCCACATCTTGGTATATATAATCCCATCCTGGGTCACATTCTGGCATATATATCCCCATCACGTTACATCCTGGTATATATGTCCCCATTTTTGTATTTTGGTTTCCCATCCTGCTTGCAGATCACATAACATAATGTAGAGGACTGGATTTCGGCCGTGAGCCTAATATACAGAGCAGGGAATATAGTTAGATTTATTCTTTTGACTCTGTGTAAAGTGAACCTGTCAGCACATATTCATATATGGAAGTAGTGTACGTCTATATAAACCATTTTCCCTCTAATAAAAATTATCCTTTTTTTTTGCAGAAATCCAATGGGCCAGCCAGGAAAAATCTAATGATAAGCCCTATACAAATCAGGATGGAAGTGCACCGAGGGCAGGAGGGAGAAATCATGGCACCTCCCCAGTGCACTTTCAGGCTCATTTGTATATGGTTGGTGGGTTCCTCATTCTTGTGATGATTGAGGATTCCTCCATCATTTACATGATATTTATGCCTATGGATGTTTACATTCTCATATTTGGAATCCCTCTAATATTAATCCCATCTACAGACGTCTTATCATTTCTCCATTATATTGTTGTATGTATTGATCTTGTCTAATACTTTTTATTTCTTCATTGTTTTATTACTCTTTTAGAAACAGCTGTGCAGGTGAATCCTGACAGTGTGATCTGCAGGATCACGGAGATTCAAGAACCTGCTGAAGTAAGTATCATAGGGGGAAAGTCTTTATGTCACCAGATCAAGGGGGGTGAATGACACGTCCTGTATTAATCCCATATAACCACCAATACCTCTAAATGTAGATGACACTATTGCATTAGATAATAGCATTTATATTAAAGGGAATTTGTCACCAAGATTTTTCTAACCCATCAGAGAGTAGCATAATGGAGGGGCAGAGATCCTGGTTCCAGGGATGTATCACTTACATTACTGGGTGCAGCAATTGTGATAAAATTCCTCTGCTGCAGATCTAACAGTGCTGTTAATGCTGAGCCCTGTATTACCCCACCCACACCACTGATTGGCAGCTTTCTGTGTACACTGAATTTCCAGAAAGCTGCCACTCTGGTGGGGGCGGGTTACACAGGACGACATAGCACGAGACAGCTAGTCCTGTAGTGATAATCTCCTGTTGATAAAACACTGATTTTATTAAAATGACACACACCCTATTAAGTGATACATCGCTGCAATCAGGGTCTCAGCACCTACACTCTGCTGATCTTATGTTACAATGGCTAGGGTCACACTTAAAACTTGAATTGCGTTCACCGCATCCAGATCCGGATGCGGTGAACGCAATACCGGTCACACACATTTTTCATCAAAAATGTGTGGAGGGAACCGCACTGCAGTAATCGGATTGCTCAGGATGTGTAATCATGAGCAATGCGGCTACTGCGTAGTTTGCCGGGATGAGCAAACTGTTCTATCTATTGTAAATAGTTAAATGTAATAAATAAATGAATGCTTGAGGTCTCTAGGGGGCTTAGTCCCCCTAGAGACTGTACGCCCACTCAGGTGGGCTTCTCCTGTAATGTGCACATGCCACGGGCTACTCAGAGCTCCGTGCATGTCCCCCAAACTCCCCCCCCCCGTATCTCTATAGAGGGTTCCCTGCACCCCTCTTTTATAAGTCTCCCTGTTTGTGGCAAGTTCTCGTCATACTGATAGCCCTGCCCCTTTCATGACGCGGCCGCCCTGACAACACAGGATGAAGGCCACAGGGGGCGGCCATAATGAATTAGCGGACGGAGGCAGCAGCACACATCCCCGCCCATGGATTGAAAATGAAACTTCAGCCCACAACACGTAACTATGAGCATAATTCTGTTCTGTAATACTTAGTTTTTACCACAAATAGGGAGACTTATAAAAGAGGGGGGTGCAGGGACCCCTCTATAGAGATACGGGGAGGGGGAGTTTGGGGGACATGCACGGAGCTCGGAGGAGCCCGTGGCATGTGCACATTACAGGAGAAGCCCACCTGAGTGAGCATACGGTCTCTAGAGGGACTAAGCCCCCCCTAGAGACCTCAAGCATTCATTTATTTATTAAATTTAACTATTTACAATAGATAGAACAGTTTGCTCATCTCGGCAACAGCTGGGATGAGCAAACTATGCAGTAGCCGCATTGCTCATGATTACACATCCTGAGCAATCCAGTTACTGCAGTGCGGATGCTAGAACCGCTCCGAAAACTGAAGCCTGCATGATTTTTAACGCAGGCTGCAGTGCCGGAGACGGACACCGGATTGCTTGGGAAACAATCCGGTTTTTATCATAGGCTCCTATGAGGAGCGTTTCCTGGTTCGGTTTTGAGCTTTTTGAAATCTCAAAACCGGATCAGGATTTAAAAAAGAAACCGGAGATGTGACCCTAACCTATAAAAACCTGCCGACAGATTCCCTTTAAATTCTCCTCTGTGATCTCCTTTATTATCCAGCATTGTGTAAGGACCACTTTACACACACCAACTTATCTGTCCAACTTCTGAACAACTTACTGGTTGCAGTGAAATCATGGACACATTGTTCTATTTGTACACAGCCACAAAATGGAGCAATGTGTCCATGATTTCACTGCAACCAGTAAGTTGTTCAGAAGTTGGACAGATAAGTTGGTGTGTGTAAAGTGGTCCTAAGGATTCTAGTTACATTCCATCTGTGTCTGGGGAGCGTCCCATACATGGAATCAGTGGAAATCAGGAAGGAGACGTTTTTGCATCTGGAGGTTTTCCTTGCAGCTTTTTCATCTGAATATAATTACTTATTCATTTATAGAGTGAAATCAAATCATTAATCCCGGCGAGACAACCGCGTATGAGCGACTTTACAACATCCGAAATGATCGGCAGTGGAACTTTTGGGTAAGATTTCTCTTGGCATAATCCACATTTCTTAGGCTTCACTATGACAATGCTTTTGCGTCTTTGCTCGGGCGTTCAGTGTTATCATAAGTGGAAAATCTGTAATGCCCTGCACATGAGGGATTTGCTAATAATATTATTATTACTCCTACTACGTATTGGGATAGGATCTTGGAGTTCAAAAAACCCCTTTATGGAATGGGAATATAATAATAAATTAATAAATTACACTCACCTGTCCTAGACCCTCACCTGTTCTTATGCAGCCACCTCCATCAGATCCTCCCGGTTCTCCGCGACGGTCTTTGTTTTTCCAAGGCTCCTTTATGGAGCTGGTAATAGTAATTGGCTGCTCACAGTCACACGAGGATTGACACAATATTGTTATCAATGACAACTGCACCCCCCACCCTCCACCATGACCATGTGAGTCCACTACCCTCAGCGCTAGAAGTGCCAGAACAACCAAAGACTGGCATAGAGGATGGAGAACTGCAGTGATGGGCCGGTGAGGGCCTAGGACAGGTGGGCAGAATGTGTTTCATTATTTTCTAATGCCATCCCTCCCCTCCATTTAATATGCTTTGGGGTATGGGGAGAGCATAATAAATATCATTTTAGACTAGATTTTCCTTGCACTGAATCTACTGGTGAAATATAGAGAATCTGCCCAAGAAGAATTTGGATAGAATCTCTCATCTCTCATATGACATGGGTGAGAATCCGGCCGTTGTGGCATTGTGCAGACCACCCATAGGTGATCTATGTAGTGCTATTTTATATATTTCTAGACATGGATATTCAGTGACTGCCGGACGTCTAGTATTAGGCATTAGAACAGAGGAACATATGATGACTTCTATAGACAGACTGTTAATAAGGATTCAATATAAACCATGGATTCTCCTTCTCTCCAGTGATGTCTACCTAGCACGTCATAAAGACTCACAGAAGACCTTTGCAATGAAGATAATAGCCAAGGAGAAGCTGTATAATCAAAGAATAAAAGAACTGGCCTTTCTGGAGAGGGACATCCTGTCGTTCGCTGACTGTCCCTTTGTGGTCTCCCTCCTTTGCTCATTCCCAACCAGATCTCACCTATGTATTGTCATGGATCACGCAGGAGGTAGGACATGTTCATTGTTTTTATATTATCAGCCCATATGTTCTTACATCTTATTACTTCTCATATTAGGATTTGTCCACTTGGTTGGTTACATCCCTAGAGAGCATTTACTAAAGTTTATCTATAACCACTTTGGCGTACTGGGCCCCATCCCTCCACTTGTTATCACAATACACATGCAATATCCTTTTCATCCATTGGAGAAGGACTATGTGACCTTGGAATCTGCTGCATCTTCTCCCCGTATATCCAAGCCTTTTTTTTTAATTTTCATGCTATCACTACCCCCAGCAAGAGCGGTGATTGCGCACATTCATCTCCTGCAGGTCTTTAGCAGAGTGGCACCTTGGGCAGTGCATGTGCACACTGACATCCAATGGTCTTCAACAAAATGGTGTCCGGGGCAGCACATGCACAGATTCAGAGTCATTGTGCTGAAGACCGGCAGATGTCTACGGCCCCATTTTGCTGAAGACCCCGAGGAGATGAATGTGCGCAAGCGCCACAAGCCGAGCTTCCTTTAAGCGTGTGGGTGAAACGTATATACTTTTTTTATTTTAGGGGAGGCAAATAGAACTTTTGCTATTGGGCCCTGTGATTTCTATGTACACCACTGTCTGTGTGATCATCTCTGTGTGTCCACACTGAGCATATCAGTATTTCCAGCTGGAGATGAGATGTGATATCACTTTATGTTATTAGTTACTTCAGACTATTACTATGTGTACTATACTATCTCACTTCTCATTACACATCATGGTGATTTGCTATATAAACCTCTCATATTTCCTTTCTTCTATAGCTGGAGACTGTCAGACCCTACTACAGTCAAGAGATCCTTTACCTGTTCCCTTGGCCCGTCTATTTTTTGCTGAAGCAGTCCTTGCTGTGGAATACCTTCACAGCTTTGGTATCGTGCACAGAGACTTGAAACCGGAGAAGTAAGTGCTTCCTGTAGTTTAATAAAGGGTGGAAGGTTATCATTTATTATCACATCGTTTGTGAGCCTAAAATCATTTTTTTCTTTCACAGCTTCCTCATAACAACATCTGGACACATTCAAGTCTCCGACTTCGGGCTTGCAAAAGTTGGTGTCATGATGCCAAAAAGTAACACCGGCAAGAGGTCATCGAAGGACATCGCCCGAGAGTTCAAGGAACAAGAGGTAAGCATCACTTAACAGGAACTTTGCCTGTTCTGCTCTATGTTCTTCATTTCTATATAATTTTCCACTAATATTTTACCTTCTATAATTGTGTTTTTTTTATTGAGAATTTGTCATAATAATTGTTTCCTGAATTCTCATCTATGTCTTGTGTTGGTTTGCAGTTCGTTGGCTCCCCAGCTTATGTAGCTCCAGAGGTCATCAAGAAAGAGAACTATGGAAGACCTGTGGATTGGTGGGCAATGGGAGTCATCCTATATCAATTTCTCACGGGATGGCTACCATTTAAAGGGTCGTCTACACAGGAGTATATGAAAAACGCTGCCAAAGGTAAGTAGAATAATCTGATCATTGCTTCATTGATTGGTTCCATTAGTTTAGATATTTCCTTTGCTTTATCTTATAGTGCAATACAAAAAGTTTTATGTTCCTTCATTATTTTTATGTAACAGGAAAAATATTTTGGGATTGTAATCCGGCTCCACCGCCCTGTGCTAGAGATCTCATCACCAAGCTGCTCAGAACAAATCCTGCACACAGACTCGGGACAGGTAACATATAATAGTATTAAAATTTTCTTATTCTACCTAGGACATATTATTGTTCATGTCCATGAGGATCAGCTCTTCTCTATCTCATTGTCCATTGTCCTAGTTGTCCTACTATGAATTTCAATCTATATCCTTCATGCCGACTCGGTTATATCATCAGTTCAGATGTAGATATGGCAAAATCTTTGACATGACTTTTGTTTTTTTTTTTGCTTATTTTGCAGCGGGAGCATCTGAGATCAAGAGTCATCCATTCCTGAGAGGCCTGGACTTCGACAAGCTTCTGCGGCAGGATCCAGAGTACTTTCCTCCCCATGTGTCAGACGAGGACCCCGACATCTCTACCAGTAAGTACGAGGAGACGTCATCTAAAATGAGCGGCGGTGTGTATCAAATTCGTAATAAATGATGATTGATACCTAGCAATATTAGTAATAAATACTCACTGTGTTATACTGACAACTTCTATTGACACTTCATTACCTTCATCTTGTAGATTCCAATGATATACACGAACATAAGGAGGTCAGTGGCGATGAAGAGAGCATGAGTGAGTACAACGAGAGCCCTGACTTTCAAAATTTTACATCATCTTCTAAAAGACTATCTGAGGTAAGCATGTGATCAATAAATCCAAAATGTGTTTAAAAAAGACCTCTAAATGTAAAAAAGTCATTCATATCTTATTCTTCACCAAATTTAGCTTTCTACCACCGCCGCCAAGATGATGAATGATTCCAAGTCACCTCCAGAATGTATTCCACAAAGTACCCCAGAGTCTACCGCAGAGTGCACCCCAGGGTTAATTACCGTTAGGTGTACCCCAGAGTCTTCCCCAGCGTCCATCAGAAACAACTTAGAAATGTGAGTAGATTATGGGGTTATTCCTGGGAGCTCATGACTGATCTATGTGCACAATACCCAATATAGGACATCTATTATATAATTGCGAATGGCTTTTTTGCCCCCGGCGTGGTCATGTGGATACGCGCGAAGCATTGGCCGCGAAGCGGCCATTGCGAGTCGTGCGTGGTCATGTGGATACGCCCGAAGCATTGGCCGCGCAGCGGCCATTGCGAGCAGTTCTAAGGCGACTCACTATGCCCGCGCAGCGGGCATGGCGAGTCGCCTTTACAGCGCGAAGCATTGGCCGCGAAGCGGCCATTGCGAGTCAGAGACTCGCCCTTCTAGAATCCCGATGCATGTGCATCGGGCTCCCAGCTAGTAAATACCATAATAACAAATGCAGCATCCACCGCCCCATGATTAGTGGTCATTGTGCTTTTCACTTCAGAAGCTGCTGTGATGGCCCCCAATTGCAGCCGGTCATGTGTTTTTAGCTCTCCCTATACTTTGGGAAGAGGTATAGTATTACAGGACAGCCATTCTTGCTAGTTGTTTTCTGCTCCACTCTATAGAAGGTATTAATTAGCTGGAGACCTTCCCACAATGACTTGCATATGTCATATTATAAGGCCTTATACTGCGTTTACTTGTGATTTACATGAGTTTCTTCTTCCAAGCAGGTACAAAAAATCTTTTCATGGAGATGATGAAGATGATGTTATTACCAACTTGCCATCCTCGTCCCCATCATCAGGTATGTACAGTTCTACAACACCAAAAATATGAATGTTAATATTAAGGCTTGAATATTTCCACATGCTTTTTCGGCAATAGATTTCCAAAGTTATTCATGGTTAATGGATCTCGATGATGGGCCCATACTGTATATTTCCCTTCATTTCTCCTAACGTTCTTTCATGGATTCTGTAATATGTTGTAGCATCCATCTGATTATAAATGCTCCCCATGGTAGCACACAGGGCACTTACTTCTAAATATCAGTGATATATCTAATGACTTTAGATGAGGTCATGTTTGGTATATAGGACTTATTCTGCCCTATTATGATGTATTACCAGATTATCAGGGGGCACAGGATGAGAACAATTATCTAATGTAGTGTGTGTATCATAGCTCCACCCCTCCAGTATCCCCACCCCTTTATAACTGCCTCCTTTAAAGCACCGCCCCTCCACATAGCTGCACCCCCTTTATAGTGCCTTCCCTCCACAAAGCCCTACCCCTTCATAGCTCCACCCCTCCACATAAGACTGTCCTTTCATAAGCACTGCCTCTCCACATAGCCCCACCCCTTTATAGTGCTGCCTCCTTTATAGTCCTACCCCTTCACATAGCTGCACCCCCTTCATAGCACCTTCCCTCCACATAGCCCCACCCCCCTCCTCCATAAGCTCCCGCCTCCTCCACTATAAGCCCATCATTTTCACCTAAGCACTGCCCTCATCCCACATATCCCCACACCCCTTTATAGTGCTTACTACCACTTTATAGGCCCCACCCCCCTTCACATAGCTGCACCCCCTTCATAGCGCCTTCCCTCCACATAGCCCCACCCCTTCATAGCTCCACCCCTCCGTATAAGCCCATCGTTTCATAAGCACTGCCCTTCCACATAGCCCCACCCCCTTAATAGCTCCATAGCATTTAGTTAATTTGTGCTGCAAACTTGTAGTGTGGAATATGTGATGTGAAATGCTTTTATGTGCAAAATAATCATTGTATTTTGTTACAGCTAAGCACAGTTAGTTATTATACCCGGGCAACGCCAGCCCCACCCTCTTCATAGCTCCGCCCCTCCACATAGCCCTACCACGCCACCTTCATAGCTCTGCCTCCTTCATATCCCTGCCCCTTCATAGCTCTGCCTCCTTCATATCCCCGCTCCTTCATTGCTCTGCCTCCTTCATATCCCCGCCCCTTCATAGCTCTGCCTCCTTCATATCCCCGCCCCTTCATTGCTCTGCCTCCTTAATAGCCCCGCCCCATTCATGGCTATATGTGTGTGTATGTATATCTCCGCCCACTGCATGTGGAACTGCCAAAAATGATGATGTGAAATGTTTTTATGTGCAAAAGAATCATTCTATCTATTATATAATCACGAATGGGTTTTTTGCCCCTTTTGAGTCCGCTCACGCTGCGAGTCAGCGTGGTCATGTGGATACGCCCGAAGCATTGGCCGGCAGCGGCCATTGCGAGTCAGAGACTCGCTCTGCTAGAATCCCGATGCATGTGCATCGGGCACCCAGCTAGTAATGTTATAACTCAGTACAGTTAGTTATTATGCACTCTACAGCTACTTCTATATAAAGGAAAGATACAAACCAGATATTACAAGATTATATTGTTGATGATTTTTTTTCTACTTTCTGATTACAATTTCCAGCTCAGGATGAAAGAAATCTACAAAAAATCAGAGAATTGACCAAGAAAACTCAGAGAATGCAAAAAAGGACAAAAAGAGACGCGGTAAGTGTGAGATTCAGTCCCCATGTTGTGTCATGTCAGTCAGTGAGAATAATTGATGTAGAGCAGATGTGATCTCTCAGTGATGGGATGATGGCTGACCATGATCCCTGACCTCTGATGACATTCCTCTGCCATCAGGCCACAGTGACCGCACAGTCGTCGTCCCATCACTTACATTCTATTTACTTCTCTTCTCATAGGTTCCATCTTCCGCCGGTTCGTATCATCCTGCCAGACTGGATTATCTAGGGTTGCTCGCGTATTTGCAAGATGTCGCCATTCTTCTAGAGTCAGCCCTCAAGATTCGGGTAAGTTGTCAGTAGCAAACACTGGTGCAGTCAAACATAACTATGAAGACCAGGAGCAAGAGCCAGCGCAGAAGTCACAAGGGTCTGAACAGGAAGCTGATGGACTGCCAGCAGAGAACTTCATACAAGTGCCTGGCACCGTGGCCGAGAAGACTGAAGACACCAAAGGCTCTGAAGTTGAAAAGATGAAGGTCATGAAACCTGAAGATGACACCATTGCTGCAAGGCCCAACAAAAGGGTTGAAGATGTCATGATTAAACCCCAAGAGAGGGTCAAGAGTGTAGAAGAGGCGGAAATGACTGACGTAGTGATGCCTGAAACAAAGATCTCCTTGAGCGGTGAAAGCCCAGCCGATTCAGAGGGCAGAAGAGCCACGGTGAGAAGACCAAAGGAGATGGTACAAACCCATATGGAGCAAGAAAAACTCCTGAGACAGGATTTCGAGAGCCAAGTGAGTGCTCTGAAGAGAGAGATGTCTGAGAGGACTCTGCTGATCGAGAAGCAGTTGGAGCAAGAGACGCTTCGGAGACAGGCTGCTGAGAGCAGAGTGCTTGAGCTGGAGAAAGAAATCTCTGAGCTCAGACGCTGCCTGCTAGAATGCCAGTTGATGAGTAAGGCAGTCTTGGAGAGGATGGAGCAACAGATGTCTACATCCTAACTTTTTTTATATATATAATAGATAGATAGATAGATTAGATAGATAGATAGATAGAAATAGTTAAGATAGATAGATAAGATAGATACGATAGATATGATAGATAGATAATATAGATAAGGCGGCTTCAATATCTTGAACGATATCGTTTAAGCAATCTGCTTTTTGATCGCTTAAGCGATATCGTTTGTGCGTCGCTGCGTGTAATCAAGCGATTTTACAATGTAAAATCGCTTGATCGCTAGATCGCAGATTTGTGAGCCGGAGCTCATATCAAGCGATAATCGCTTGATCAATCTGCCTCATCGTGGTGTGTGACACCACGATGAACGATCTCCCAGCGGCAGAGCCTATGCTGGGAGATGGTATCTATGGTAAACGTCGGGTTACTAAGTGCCGTGCGGTGCCTAGTAACCCGATGTGTACCATGGTTACCAGCGATCTCGCTGCTCCACATCGCTGGTGAGTCTGTGTGACAGCTCACCAATGATGTGAGCGATATTGTTAGCGATCGTGCGTGCATGTGATCGCTAACAATATTGCTCACAAGATTGAAGCGTGTGATGGCACCCTAAGATAGATAGATAGATAAGATAGATACAATAGATAGATATGATAGATACGATAGATAAGGCCCACGTCACACACACAGATATCTGTGCAGATATTGTTCACAGATCTCTGGTTGCAGTGAAATCATGGACACATTGTTCCATTTTGTGGCCGTGTATAAATGGAACAATGTGTCCATGATTTCACTGCAACCAGAGATCGGCGAACAATATCTGCACAATTATCTGTGTGTGTGACGTGGCCCTATGATAGATAGATAAGATAGATACGATAGGTGGGCGTCACAGGAGTGCGCACATTTTTGGCACCCCGCCAGCGTCGCTGTCGCATGTTTACACGCGGCGATACCTCCGGCGACGTTTTGGCGATGTTTCAGGCGACGCTGCTGTTGGGATGTCTACCAACCCCAGCAGGGATTCTGTAATAGGCCTCCCATCGCCTGTAACATCGCCAATCCTGATGTTACACGGGGCGTTGCTTACACATTTGCCTGAGAGTGGTCGCCTGGTTTCACAGCAGCGCTCTGCAACCAAGCGACCACTCAGCCGATTTTACGTCCTGAACGTTATCTATACATGTGACACCTCACTAACGATGTTGTCCACAAGCGCGCACCACTGACATCGTTATTGAGTTCCCTCACAAAACATTTAAGAAGGGCCTGGATGCCTTTCTTGAAAACTATAATATTACCAGTAAAGGCCACTTTACACGCGGCCACATTTCTAACTTATCCACAGGTAACTTACTGGCTGCAGTGAAATCATGGAGACATTATTCCATTTGTACACAGCAACAAGATAGAACCATGTCTCCATGATTTCACTGCAGCCAGTAAGTTACCTGTGGATAAGCTAGAAATGTAGCCGCGTGTAAAGTGGCCATTATATATACTAGATCCTTTGATAGGGCGTTGATCCAGGGAATTAGTCTGATTGCCATATCTGGAGTCAGGAAGGAATTTTTTCCCCCAATGTGGAGCTAGTGTTGCCATATGGTTTTTTTTTGCCTTCCTCTGGATCAACATGTTAGGCCCCTTTCACATCAGCGTTATTTTTAAATCGCAGCAGATGCGGTGAAAAAAACCGCATCTGCCGCGATTACCGCATAACCGCTGCACTTGCGGCGCGGTTGCGGCAAGCCCAATACAATGTATAAGCGGGCTTGCGGCAAGTGCGGTTTTGGCATTTGCGGCAGGTGCGCGCGTTTTTTTTTCGCGGCCGCACCTGCCGCAAGTGCCAAAACCGCACTTGCCGCTTCTGCTGCAAGCCCGCCTATACATTGTATTGGGCTTGCCGCAACCGTGCCGCAAGTGCAGCGGTAATCGCGGCAGATGCGTTTTTTCACCGCATCTGCCGCGATTTAAAAATAACGCTGATGTGAAAGGGGCCTTAGGCTATGGGTTGAACTAGATGGACTTAAAGTCTTCCTTCAACCTTAAAAACTATGTTACGATAGATGGATAGATAGATAGATAGATAGATAGATAGATAGATGGATGGATGGATGGATGGATGGATGGATGGATAGGTGGATAGGTGGATAGATGGATGTATGAATAGATAGATGGATGGATGGATGGATGGATGGATGGATGGATGGATGGATAGGTGGATAGATGGATGGATGGATGGATGTATGAATAGATAGATAGGTAGATAGATGGATGGATGGATAGATAGATGGATAGATGGATGATGGATAAGTGGATAGATGGATGGATAGATGAATGGATGGATGGATAGGTGGATAGGTGGATAGATGGATAGATGGATGGATGGATGGATGGATAGGTAGGTGGATGGATGGATAAGTGGATAGGTGGATAGATAGATAGATAGATGGATAGATAGATGGATAATTGGATAGGTGGATGGATAGATGGATAGATAGATGGATGGATAGATAGATGGATGGATGGATGGATATGAATAGATAGATAGGTAGATGGATAGGTGGATGGATGGATAGATAGATGGATGGATGGATGAATAGATAGATAGGTAGATGGATAGGTAGATGGATGAATAGATAGATGGATGGATGGATGAATAGATAGATAGATGGATGAATGAATAGATGGATGGATGGATACATGGATGGATAGATGGATAGGTGGTTAGATGGATGGATGGATGGATGGATGGATAAGTGGATAGATGGATAGATAGATAGATAGATAGGTCTGAATCAGCCTGGACACAGCACCCTGGAACCAGACTACATGGAGTGTTTGACTCCATGTTGGGGGCATTTAAAGCCTGAGACAACCCTTACTCTGGTATTTCCTATTACAAGGGGACATCATAAGCAAGACTTCATGATATTATGGTCGCTGTGGAAGTGTGTGTCCAAAAAATATAAAGGGACTGGATGTTAATCATTGTATGTCTCCTGTCTCCTGGGGATTTGTAAATATACCCTAGTGATCCTCACTGTGAAATTTTCTTGAACAAGAGACAACTATCTTTACCCTATTATGTCTCAAAGAGAGAAAAATGACAGGCAACTGTGCGAATACTCCCTGAACGGTCTCTGATGAGCCTTATGATATTCTATAAGGCGAAACGCGTTAGACGAATAAATGATGGAGATTTTCCACTGTTTTTAAGTCACGACTGAAGGAAAAATTTGACCGCACATTGGATTGCCGTGGTATCAGTGAACTCTAACGTTACATCTGAGTTAAGTTGATCCTGATCCGGATTCAATTCTGTCATTATCCTTTGGATTTTGATACCCCTACATATAAAATGTTGGTTATAATTGTGATGACCTATCTAGGGATATCATAGGGCAAGCCGTCGCGGAGTGGGGGCACCCGGAACATTAGGGTGTTTATACCTCCACGGTCAGGTAGCCCTACAGATTTAGGGACAGAATAGGTATATCCATACTGTAAATGTGCTTTTTACTTCAGTGAATTTGTAAATACACACCCCTTGTTTTCACTTTTGTACACTTTGTAGACCAGACCAGTCATTTTTTATAAAAAGAATCAATAAAATGTATTCTTTTAATGTTATCCGGAAGTGGTAGCCCTTATATCTATAATACTGAAAAGAGAAAAAAAAATAACTACCTTGTTTATTATATATCTTTACTTACTATATGTGTACTAAGAACCTTACTTTATAAAGATAAAATATCCCCCCAAAAAATGCATAGGCTATCTATATGTATGTATACACACATGATTGGCAGTGACTGTGTGCTGCTGTGAACTTTTTTTCTGTAGAAAGATAGATAGATAGATAGATATGGGTAAATAGATAGATACATATGGTTGAATAGATAAATACATAGATGGATATGACCCACCCCAGGGCCATGGGGTACCCGATCCCGGGCGTCGATTCAGGGGGGATGCCACTGGGGCCTGTGCCCGATCCCGTGGCCCTGGTGGTCGCTTTAAAAAGTCGGGGAAAGTCAGTAAAATTAAAAATGATTCGTGATGCCACCTACGGTTTTCGGTAATGTTACCGGCGCAGCGGGACAGACCTCCGGGGTGATGTTTGCGCGGAAATATGGTTACGCTTCCAGTAGGTGGAGTAGGATCTCCGGGGCAGTTGTACTATATGGGAATTGCAGGACAGTCTATGGAGGGAGCAGAATCCGGGCCTGCAATAAGAGTCACACACAGTGTTGATGTTTCCGTACCTTATACTCATGATTCAGTTATAGTCCAGTCTCTGATGGTACGGGTGGTCTGGTAACAGTTCAGGATCTCCACACCGGCGAGGTATGAGGCCTTCCTGCTGCGCTGTGTGTGTTTTGGTCCCAGGCTGTCTGAAGCTAAGCCCTGACCCTCTCTTGTAGTCCTCACTTGTAGGCAGGCAGTGAGAGCTCGGCTGCAGGGCACCGCTGTATCAACTGCGGTCCCCGGCTCTGCTAAGGGGCTGTGCCTCAAGTGCTGGAGTGCCAGGAGACCTGGAGTCTTCCTGGCCTCCGGTCTTTACTGTTGGGCTGACTGATCCCTTGCAGCCACGGACTCAGGTGTCCGGTTTCAGGCGCTGTTCCTCCGGGGTGAACCGATATGGCTCCACGTCCCCTACTGCTACTACTCCTTGCCTCCAACCCTGGCACTAGGGTCCCTCACGCAGGTTAGTAGCGCTCACTGGTACTGGCTTAGCACAGCTCCATCACCAGGATGTCTTCACAGTCCTCCCTGCAGCTGCACTCACTGAACTAACTGACTCCTCCTCCAGGCCTCAATTTATAGGGCACCTTGCCCGAACTCCGCCTGTAGAGCTCCCCCTTTAGGTCTGGAGTGGAAGATGTTGTGTGCGAGCTTACCTGATGTGGAGATCCTTCTCTGTCCCAGGTGTAGCTGTGGCAACCGAACCCTGGGATGCCACATTCCCCCTAGTTAAACTCAGTACTCCTGGATTGAAGAAACACAACATTTTCAAACACTATAAACATTAAAATTGTACAAAGTCTTAAAAACAAAAATTACAAAAACCAATAAAAATGCAAAACTGGAAAAATGCAGTCTATACGGCGCTAGTCCATCCGCCAGAGGCTGCGAATGTATATGTACAACAGAGTCTTTAACCTTAACCACTCCAGTGGTTATCAGGTCCATGTTTAATAAAAGTTCAAGAAAGGTGCCAAAGTTCATGCAATAAGTCCTGCAGGCACAATATGCTTAATGGTTACGGGTTTATTGGTTGCAATAAATATTCATAAAAACACATTTACATTTCCCTATGGGCGTCTCTGCTTAGGAGTTCTGGTTTCAACCTCCCACCTCCAGAAACTTACTTAATGTTCCTGGGAATGATTCCAGTTCCTCCACTTTTCTGTACACTATTCTTTACTGTCTGACTATTGACATACAAGAACACATATTTACCCTTTTTCCATGCTACACCTTATTCTCTGTACCGGGCTGGGGGTTGACCAAAGTTGCTATGGCTGGATCTACGCAAAACTTGTGTCTCAGTTTGTGTACTAGTGTCTATGTCTGGTGCTGTGCGTGCACTATCCACTAGTCTACGTGTAGACCTATGTGACTCTGGTATACCGTAGTATTGTCTTAGTCTTACTATAGGACTGGCAGGTTCACCGATAGCAGGGTTTTCTGGTTCTGCTGCAACAGGAGATTCTTCTGGAACTTCTACAGGTTCTTCTGGTCTTTCTGGGTCTTCTACTGGTTAAGTGAAAGTTATCAGAGGTACAATTATAGCTTCATTGTACTGAGGCCAACTTTCCAGAAAATCTCCAAGTACAGTCCGTATCATCTTCTCTTTCTTTTCTTATTTTGGTTGAGGTGTACAGGGGATGACTTCTTTTGGTTTCAACTGTTCAGGGCATTTCTTTAGATGGTCTCTAGAAACTGCTGTTGAAGTTTGTTTTTTGACCTTGCTGATTAAGCAGACTTTCTTGTTATCAAAGTTAGAGGATAATATTGTATAGGGTTCTGCTTTCCACTGGTCATCAAGTTTATTTGTTCTTCTTTTTCTTTTTAGAACCATCTCTCCAGGTATTAAGGGAGCAGCTGGTGCACTCGTGTTGTAATCTTTCTGCAATTGGTGGAACTTACAGGGATGTTGTTGTACACGTCCACTAAGTCAGGCAACTAATCTGGCCACATGTTTCTTTCTTCCAAGGGCAAGGTTTTCAACAGGTATATGACCACTTGGTCATTTTCTCGCTCATGCCATTGGTCTTTGGGTGGTACGGTGTTGTTCGGATTTTCTTACATCCGTACAAGTAGCAAAAGCCTGGAACACTTCAGCTTCAAACACAGGACCTTGGTCTGTCAACACCTGTTCTGGATACCCATGTGGTCTACAGAAGTAGGCTTGAAAGGTTCTCCCTTCAATTCTTGCTGTTAAGTCATTTACAAGTACTACCACCAGGAATCGGGAATAGTGGTCCACCATAGTGAGGGCATACATATAGCCTGACCTGCTGGGTGTGAGCTTCACGTGGTCCAGGTCTACAAGTTCCAGTGGTGATTTGGTGACAATTAGCTGTAGTGGAGCTCTCTGACTGTCACGATCCTTTCTCCTTAAGTTGCATGGGCCTCGGTTTCTACACCAGTTCTCAATGATGGTTCTCATGCCAACCCAATAGAATCTCTCACGTAACAGTACCTCAAGCCTCTTCCACTCAAAGTGTCCTGCTCTGTTATGGTACACTTCTAGCACCATCTTCTTCGGTACCACAATTTGCCACACCATCTCGTGAGTTCTGGGATTGATGAAACACCTGCACAGAGTACCCTGATAGATGAACAACCTGCTCTTTTCCTTCCACAGGTGCTGCGTCTCAGATGGAGCATTTGGGCTAAGACGTAAGTCTGGTTAAGTTATCAGCTCTTTAACTAAGCTAACAGCCGGATCACTGTCTTGCGTCTCCTTCCACCCGTGGTGAGGTAACGGGTTCAGCATAGCCTCTTGACGCTTGTCTTTAGCACTTTGATTGCACTGAGATACCCTGTTGCAGTGTAAAGCTGTCAGTTCTATCTCTTCTAACTTATGAGTCTTCTCCCGCATCTGGTAAGTGGGGCATTCTTGATAGTGCATCAGCATTGGCGTTCTTTCGGCCTGCCCGGTATTTGATGCTGAAGTCATAGTTTGACAACCGGGCCATCCATTGCTGCTCCAGTGCTCCTAGCTTTGCGGAGTCCAGGTGTGTAAGAGGATTGTTATCTGTAAAGACGGTGAACTTTGCAGTTGCCAGGTTGTGCTTGAACCGTTCTGTAACAGCCCAGACTAAAGGCCACTTTACACACACAGATAGATATCTGTGACCAACTTCTGAACAGATCTCTGGTTGCAGTGAAATCATGGACACATTGTTCCATTTTATGGCTGTGTACACATGGAGCAATGTGTCCATGATTTCACTGCAACCAGAGATCTGTTCAGAAGTTGGTCACAGATATCTGTGTGTGTAACTTGGCCTTAAGGCAAGGAACTCCAACTTGAACGAGCTGTAGTTTTCTGGGTTCCTCTCAGTAAGACGGAGCTTCCTGCTTGCATAGGCAATCACACGTTCTTTGCCCTTCTGCACCTGCGACAACACAGCTCCCAATCCCACGTTGCTGGCATCTGTGTACAGCACGAACGGTAGATTGTAGTCAGGGTAGGCCAGGATTTCTTCACTGGTCAGGGCCCACTTTTTCTGCTTGAAGGAGTCTTCTTCTTTCTCACCCCATTCAAACGGAGGGCCAGAGGCTTGCTCTTCTCAGTCTGGCCTATCAGGAGATCTTGCAAAGACGCTGCCATCTTCGTTTAGCCCGTTATGAATCTCCTGTAGTATCCTACTAGCCCCAAGAACTAACGTACCTCTCTGGTCTTGGCCAATCCTTCATGACAGGGTTTGGTGCCACACCTTCTGTGCTAACCACATGCCTGAGATACTGAATCTTCGGCTTCAGCAAGTGGCACTTTGATGGCTTCAGCTTCATACCATACTTCGACAATGCTTCAAATACCTCAGCTAAGTGCTCCAGATGTTCTTCATAGGTCTTGGAGTACACAATGACGTCATCAAGCTACAGCAGCACAGTCTCAGTTTCGGTGCCCCAGGCAACACTCCATCAGCCTTTGGAATGTTTCCGGTTCATTGCAGAGTCCAAACAGCATGCTGATGAACTCACACAGGCCCATCGGCATCGTGAATTCGGTCTTCTCCTGATCTTCTGCCACGGAAACCTGCCAATACCCACTGGTAAGATCTAAAGTGGAAAAGTAATTAGCAGCTTTCAGTGCAGCAAGTGATTCCTCAATGCGGAGCAACGGGTAAGCATCCTTGTGTGTTATGCGGTTTATCTGCCTATATTCAACACACATCCTAATTGTGTCATCCTTCTTTTTGACTAGGGCAAGTGGAGTTGCCCAGGTGCTACAACTGTCTCTAATAATAAAAAACTAATGAACCCTGCACACAAAGAACGTGTCTGTATGGTCACGTTCACACCGCCAAAAATCTGATGCAAAAAACCTTGTCCATTAAACGTATATAATAATAATAATAATAAAACTTTATTTGTATAGCGCCAACATATTCCGCAGCGCTTTACAGTACAACGGTACATATAAGAAAAATATACTATACAGTGTATAGTACTCTGCAGTAAAAAAGGTAAAAATGCAAGTGCAGTAAAAGACATAAATAAACAGGGTACTTGGTCCATACGTTTTTTGCGCAAAAAATGGACTTCAAGCTACCTCACCTCTTCACGGTGTACCCATATCGAAGCAGTGGGCAAGTGGAGTTGCCCAGGTGCTAAAACTAACTCTAATAATCCCAGCCTCCTTCATTTCCCATAAAATGTCTTTGGCACGTTGATAGTGGGCTGGTGGTACAGGCCTGTATCTTTCATGTTATGGATGGATGGTTTCCTGTGGGTATGTGATGGTGTACCCCTTTTATCCGCTTAAAATCTAATGGATGCTTACTAAAGACCCGTTCTTATTCCTGTACTACCCAATAAACTCCGTGCTTCTGGTGAGAAGGGGTGGAATCAGTGCCTACATGCAGCTTCTGACAGCAGTCCTACAGCTGTCCCTTGGAGCTGTTGTCCTCCGCCTGGTTGGATGGGGTCAAGGGTTCCACTGCCTGGATTGAGTTGTCGACAGTGAACAGCTTGGCAACAGTAGCATATCTGGGCAGTTTGACCTCTTTCTATCCAATGTTTAACACTCATACAGGTACACTCACCTTGCGTACATCAACCACGCCCCTGGCTGTCAGGACCGTGGGCCTACTATGAGTACATGGGCTCGACCAATCGCCTGTTATCCTGCCCTCTGAGGCCTGTTGCTGCCCGACACCACATTATCATTTCACTTCTTGGGGTAACACAATGGGAACGGGTCACTTACCATGCACCGCTGGGCAATTTTACCTGTTGACTCTGCAGGAGGGCCTTGATCTCCTTCTGTAAGGACCCTCTGCTGCCCAGTGCTGGCAGTTTCCGTAATCTGTTGGAGCAAGAAAAGCACTTCACCTAGACAATTTTCAATCACATTAATGCCTAGTATCATCATTGGATTTTTCTTACAAGGATCAGTTTCAACACAATAAGTCCTTGGCCCTTTAGCTCCACCCTAACCACCTTTATTGTCACCTCTCTGAACCCTACATGCTTTACTGGTTGTCTATTAACAGCATATACTTTATAGTAAGGTCTGGGTCTGGGCGGGTGAGCTCAGAATCGTCCCAGAATCTTTTGTAAAGGATATGTGGTATTGTGGTCACCTGCAAGCCTGTGTCCAATAGAACAGATATGGGAATTCTTTCTAGCACGATAGATAGGATTTGCCGTCCTCCCACATATCTATCGCGCCAGTCTGACGGGCCTGGTCGTCTTATTCCTGAGGGTTGGCCTTCGGCCCCAGGGTCGCTGGTTTAAGGTACATGACCTGGCAAAATGGCCCGCCTCATTGCAATAGCGGCAGATGGGCTGTGCTGATGAGTCGTAGCGGTCGTTGGGTCTTCCTCTGGATGACAGGGTTCTTCTTCCTCTCATCCATGGGACATCATCAGGGCTGTCGGCTAGCTGGATCCTCCCTGATGACTTGGGTTCCTGCTGGCCTTCAAGAGCATGGCCACATCCTTTGTCAGCTGCTGCACCTGAGAGCGCAAGTCATCAGAGGCACCAGGTGTCACAGTCTGTCCTTTGGTGTCTGCAGTGGTTAAGGAAGGGGTGCCACATCCAAGGAAAGGTGATTGCCGGCTGCCGCTGAAGTGCGGGGTCTGTGGTCACAGGGGCTCGCAGTGCTCTAATGGCCCGGTCTTTCAGTGTTGCAAAATCTAAGTCTGGATGTTCTAGGGTCCATAGACGCAACTGTGTGTGATAGCTTAGTGAATGCAGCCCCTCAATGAACTGTTCAATTAACATTTTGTTCTCATCCCGCACACTTTCAGGGTTTACCTGCTTTAAAGCCCGCAGCACAGGGTGTAGTCCCTTATGCTGTCCTGCGGCCTCTTTCTGCAGTTGTAGAACCTCATTTTCAGCTCAGCCTCAGTACGGGTTTCAAAAGCAGTTTTTAATTTAGCAAATATTCGGGCTACTGTCTCTTTATATGTCTCCAGCCAGTCCTTGATCTGACGCTCGGCTGCATCCGTCAGCTGCTCCAACAAGACAGACACTATTTGCTTCTCAGTCATATCCAGGACATTATGTGAATAAGTATAAGACTGGCATCACCATACACGTAGGTGCTGGCAGAAAATAATAATACTTACAAAAGTAGTGGCCACTATCGAGACTAAGATCTCTGATTTTCATATTTAGCACAGGGCAGTTTCTGCATTACACATATGCACAATACAGTTTGATCCTCTTTTCTCTAGTGCCACTCATTGATTCACATTTCTCATATATATATATATATATATATATATATATATATATATATATACCGTGTTTCCCCGAAAATAAGACACTGTCTTATATTTTTTTGGGGGCCAAAAGTGGCCCCATGTCTTATTTTCGGGGTATGGCTTATATTGGCTGCCACCAGCCTACTTACATACACATACCCATACATACACACATATACACACATATATACACATGTGATGTCAGAGCAGGCCGCGCTGTGATTGGCTAGCACCCGTGATCACGTGTCATGGGTGCTAAGCCTGCTAAGCCAATCACAGCGCGGCCTGCACTGACATCACTCTGACATCACTGGCCAGGGGCGGAGGGAAGAAGGAAGATGGCGGCCCCCAGCACCGATGATGATGGAACTGAAGCAGGGGGAACCACAAGGCACAGCAGACCGGGAATGGAGCGAGGACCCCACCGGAAGGCACAGAGGACATCCCAGCACAGAAGAAGAGGATCGAGGAGGCAGCACAGTGGTCGGCACGGAGGACACCGGAGGCATTGCAGAACGGGGGACAAGGTAGGAAATACTGCGCAGCGCTATCCCACCCCCTGCACCCTCCTCCCCGTCTTATACCGTATTCCCCGAAAATAAGTGACCCTGTCTTATATTCGGGGTATGACTTATATTGGAAAATTCTGCGCCAGCCCTGCCCTGACCTATATTCGGGGGTTAAAAGAAAAAACAGATATTGCGCCACACTGCAACTGGAGGAACTTAATACACGGTTTTACTATGTTTGCACTAACCTTTACTGGTTGTGCAACACCCCGCACAACCAGACTGATGGCTTAATGTGGATCACTGTAGTGACAAGGGCCAATATTCCCTCCTCCTCAGATACTCCGGGCCTGGTGGTCGGCTCCTTAGTTCCTCTGGAGATGGAGGTGAGCTCCTTCACTCCTCCACCCGAAGAGGCAGACTCGCTGCACTGGCTTCCGTTCCAGCTCCACACTGTGTATCAGTTGATCATTCAAGGGTGGGTCTTTATGATGTACTGCCAGGTACTGTGGATCTTAGAGCAGCTCACACACCGCACTCCCAACAAGGGAGAAGGAGATTAGCAAATAGAAAACAAGCGGTGCCAGAGGTTTGGAGCGCTAAAGAAACCACGGGTTGGTGATTAAATTACGTATAATTTATTGCACGAACAGCAGGGGTCCAGTATGCCACCAACGCGTTTCGACGCACAGATGCGTCTTTCTCAAGTGGATCCACTTGAGAAAGACGCATCTGTGCGTCGAAACGCGTTGTGGCATACTGGACCCCTGCTGTTCGTGCAATAAATTATCGGTAATTTAATCACCAACCCGTGGTTTCTTTAGCGCTCCAAACCTCTGGCACCGCTTGTTTTCTATTTTATATTCGGGGGTGACTTATTTTCAGGGAAACACGGTAGTAGTGTCGTGGCAGATATCCTTCTTTTGTAAGTATTATTATTTTCTGCCAGCACCTACATGTATGGTGATGCCAGTCTAAGGCTGCGTTCACACATTGCGTATTTTGCCGCGTTTTTTTACGCGCGCTTTTCAAAATACGCAATGTGCTTTTTGTCTGCCTGCAAAGTGAATGGGAAATACACTTTGCAGTGCAGACATTGCGTAAAAATACGCAGTGCGTTTTCCGGGAGAAAACGCAGCTCCGTAAAGAATTGATATGTCAATTCTTTACGGAGCTACTACCGCGTATTTTCCCAGAGGGGAGGAAGAATCCTGCTTCCTCCTCCCCTCTGTGACAGCTGTGGCCGCCCCATTAGACTTCACATTGTGTTAATACACACTGTGAAGTCTAATTAAACTAAAGCAAGTGTCTGAAAAATAAAAAAGAATGAATACATCACCTTCCGACGCCTTTTCCCGGTTTGCGATCCCCGGTTGTAAGTCAGATTTCTTCTGCAAGACCTGTGATGACGTCAGAGGGGGGGCGTTACCGGGCGGTCCCATCGCTGATTGGCTGCTTGCGGTCACATGACCGCGAGTGCCCAGGAACGCCCCCCCTCTGACATCACCACAGGTCTTGCAGAAGAAATCTGACTTACAACCGGGGATCGCAAACCGGGAAAAGGCGTCGGAAGGTGATGTATTCATTGTTTTTTATTTTTCAGACACTTGCTTTAGTTTAATTAGACTTCACAGTGTGTATTAACACAATGTGAGTCTAATGGGGCGGCCACAGCTGTCACAGAGGGGAGGAGGAAGCAGGATTCTTCCTCCCCTCTGTGACATCACTGCGCTTTCTGGGGGAAAGAAAGCGCAGTGTGTGAAAGCCCCTGCGTGTTTTGCTGCGCTTTTTTACGCGGCCGAAAAACGCGGCAAAAAGCGCGCGTAAAAAAGCGCAGCAAAATACGCAAATGTGTGAACGCAGCCTTATACTTATTCACATATTGTCTGTTTTGACTGAGCTCCCATTATATATAATTTTCCCTTTTCTCCTTTCCTCATGATGGGGTTACACGTCCCGATATCGGAGGCAACGACGCGGGAGCGCGCATTTAGTGCACGTTTCTCCCTGCATCGCATCGCCAGTGTACACGCCGCGATATCGGGATGCAACGTCCCTCCGATGTCTACGCCCACCAACCCAGGAACGACCAGTTAACATGGGAGTGAATGGGTGACGTGAGCGTACACATCGGAGTTGGGCTGATACACGCTGCGATGCTGGTACAACGGCCATGCGATATCGGGAAGTTGAATAGCTCTGCTATTCAACTCCGATATTGTTTTGGCATCGTTCCAGCATCGCGTTGTACGCTCAAACCGTACAACGCG
>JARQOC010000001.1:600639647-600666279 GCA_033576535.1 Allobates femoralis | reverse complement strand
AAGCATGCGTTTCTGCATTTTTTTTCATTTCAGCATGCGTTTTTTAAGGTGTCTGATGGCACCCTGCGTTTTTGCATGCGTTTTTAAATCAGCACCCAAAAATAGTGCACGGCATTGTTCACACACATGCGTTTTTTTGACCATCTCAGCGTTTTTTGGGCTGTTAAAAAAAACGCAGGTGCGTTACGCAGGGTATATTTGAGTGTACATGCGTTTTTCAGCTCCACTTGCATTTTTTTCCCCAAGTCCAAAATACGCTGCATGCAGCGTTTTTTGGGTGCTGGAAAAAAACGCAGGTGTTGTTTCCAAAAACGCATGCGTTTTTTTAACATGGGCCCCTATGGGAAACGCATGCGTTTTTAAAAGGCACATTTATGCACCCTGCGTTAACGCTTGCGTTTTTGCCTGCGTTTTTGGTGAAAAAATGACTAAGTCCAAAAACGTTGCAAATCCTTTCAGATACACAAGGGACATTTTTAGCACTCCTAAAAAAATGCATGTGGTTTTAGCAGTGCTAAAAAAAAACGCAAATTGTGTGTGAACAATGCCCATGAACTATTTTTTGGTGCAGTTTTAAAAACGCATGCGTTTTTTTAACATGGGCCCCTATGGGAAACGCATGCGTTTTTGGATGGTATTAAATGGTACTAATGTACCAGGCGTGTTTGCATGCGTTTTTGAAGGCAGCTCCTCACATAAGTGCAAAAACGCATGGCACTTTAGACATGCGTTTTTGCTATTAAGACATGCGTTTTTGCTATTAGGGCATGCGTTTTTTAACATGGGGGCCTATGGGTGCGTTTTTACATGCGTTTTTGAAAATGCAGGTCTCCAAAAAAGCATGAAAAAAACGCAAGTGTGACCCTAGCCCAACACAGCTCTGGGATATCACGTTGCAGAAAAGTAGAATCAGACACCGAACGTGAAATGACTCAATGGCCGTCGTAGGGGTATGTGCACACAGTGCGTTTTTGCTGCACTAAGCCCATGTGCACACATTGAGTATTTGGTGAGTTTTTTACCTCAGTATCTGTAGCCAAAACCAGGAATGGCTTTGTTCACACATACCAATACGTTTTTTAAGCCCTTAGAAAAACAGATCTGTTTTTCTCAGGGTGTCAATAGTGTCCCCTGAGGTTCTGAATGTTTTTTGGAACTTTTGGGACTAAGGCCCCTTTCACATCAGCGTTTTTTTTAAATCGCGGCAGATGCGTTTTTCCACCGCATACCGGCTGCACTTGCGGCACGGTTGCGGCACGGTTGCGGCACAGTTACGGCAAGCCCCATACAATGTATGTGCGGGCTCGCGGCAGGTGCGGCAAGTGCGGTTTTGGCACTTGCGGCAGGTGCGGCCGCGAAAAAAAACGCGGTCAGCCACGGTAATCGCGGCAGATGCAGTTTTTTCACCGCATCTGCCACGATTTAAAAAAAACGCTGATGTGAAAGCGGCCTTAGGTTGCTTTCACATCAGTGGTTTTTGCCGTTCGCGGCAGATACGGTGAAAAAACCGCATCTGCCGCGATTAACGCATAACCGCTGCACTTGCGGCACAGTTGCGGCAAGCCCCATACAATATCTATGGGGGCTTGCGGCAGGTGCGGCATCGGCACTTGCGGCATGTGCGGCCGCAAAAAAAACACGTTTTTTTTCGCGGCCACACCTGCCGCAAGTGCCGAAACCGCACTTCGCCACACCCTTACTGCAAGCCCCATAGACATTGCATGGGGCTTGCCGCAACTGTGCCGCAAGTGCAGCGGTTATGCGTTAATCGCGGCAGATGCATTTTTTTCACCGCATCTGCCGCGAACGGCAAAAACCGCTGATGTGAAAGTACCCTTAGTCATTTTTTTCACCAAAAAGTGCATGCAAAAACGCATGCGTTAATGCATGGTGCCTATATGTGCCATTCAAAAACGCAAGAGTTTCCCATAGGGCCTCATGTTAAAAAAACTCATGCGTTTCCCATAGGGCCCCATGTTAAAAAAACGCATGTGTTTTTTTACAATACCCAAAAACGCTGCATGCAGTGTTTTTTGGGATGCTGAACAAAAACGCATGTGTTGTTAAAAAACGCATTCACACTTAAGTGCACCATGCGTTAATACATATGCGTTTTTGGACTTTGGAAAAAAAAAACCAGTCCAAAATGTTCCCAAAAACGGATTTAAGGCAAAAACGGATGGTATGTGTGAACAAGGCCAGTGGGTGATAAATACAGAAGTGGTGATGTGTTTCTATTATACTTTTCCTCTGATTGTTCCACTCCTGGTTTTGGCTACAAATACTGAGGTAAAAAACTCACCAAATACTCAGCGTGTGCACGAGGCCTTACAAATACTGAGGTAAAAAACTCACCAAATACACAATGTGTGCACGAGCCTTACAAATACTGAGGTAAAAAACTCACCAAATACTCAGCATGGGTATGTAGTTAAACCCCATGTTCACACGTGCAGTATTTGGAGAGTTTTTTTACCTTAGCATTTCTCTGTTTTTATCACCCACTCCTGGTTTTGGCTAGAATGTCACTAAATACTGAATATGTGAACATGGCCTGATAGGACCTCACCTGACCCCTCGGGCCACATTCACACATTGTGTATTTGGTGAGGTTTTTACCTCAGGATTTGTTAGGACACGTGCACACGTTGAGTATTTGGTGAGTTTTTTACCCCCCCGTGCGGCTGTGTGAGACGGCTGTGTGAGACGGCTTCATGCTTCACTGTGCCTCACGCTGACAGGACCTGTGATGATGTCAAAGGGGGGGAGGAGGCAGGCGGGTCACATGATCAGCTCCTCAGTATGCAGCCAGGACTCTACCATGGTGCTGGATGAGGTGAAGTTTATGTGTGGGGCTGAGGATTTACAGTGTAAATTAATGTAGCAGGGCTGTGTATGTATGAGGTATATGGAGTGGAGCTGAGTGTTCAAGGTGTACAGAGCGGAGGTGCGTGTGTATGAGGTGTATGGAGTGAAGCTGTGTATGTCGGAGGTGTGCGGAGCGGAATCGTGTGTGTATGAGGTGTGCTGAGCGGAGCCCTGTGTGTACGAGGTGTACAGATTGGAGCTGTGTGTGTACGAGATGTACAGAGGGGAGCCGTGTGTGTACGAGGTGTACGGAGCAGAGCCGAGTGTGTACGAGGTGTACGGAGCAGAGCCGCTTGTGTACGAGGTGTACGGAGCAGAGCCGCTTGTGTACGAGGTGTACGGAGCAGAGCCGCTTGTGTACGAGTGTACGGAGCAGAGCCGCGTGTGTACGAGGTGTATAGAGTGAAGCCACGTGTGTACATTGTGGAGCTGAGAGTGTACAAGGTGTACGGAGCGGAGCCGCGTGTGTACGAGACGTACGGAGCGAAGCCGAGTGTGTACAAGGTGTATGGAGCAGAGCCGAGAGTGTACAAGGTGTACGGAGCGGAGCCGCGTGTGTACGAGGCGTACGGAGCAGAGCCGTGTGTGCGAGGCTTTCGCAGCGGAGCCCAGTGTGTACGAGGTGTACGAAGCGGCGCCACATGTGTACGAAACGGAGCCACATGTGTACGGTGTGTACAGAGCGAAGTCATATGTGTACGAGGTGTACAGAGCAGAGCCACATGTGTACAACGTGTACGGAGCAGAGCCGCTTGTGTACGAGGTGTACGGAGCAGAGCCGCTTGTGTACGAGGTGTACGGAGCAGAGCCGCTTGTGTACGAGGTGTACGGAGCAGAGCCGTGTGTGTACAAGTTGTACTGAGCAGAGCTGCTTGTGTACGAGGCGTACGTGGTGTACGGAGCGGAGCCATGTGTGTACCAGTGGTTGCCCCCCCGAGCATGCCGCTCCTATAGTCCCGGCCGCCTCTGCCGGCAGCATTCTTCTCCCAAGTCCTTGCCGCCGCTGTCCACCCCTCTGCAGCTCAGCACGGCGGGGAACAATGATGTCATCACTTAGCGCAGCTGTGCTGAGACGTGCAGAGCGGCAGAGGAGATGCTGAGGAGAAGAGGTATTTACTTTTTATTTTTTTTATAGTTTTTTTTAGTGAGTACACTGATGGGAAACTATGTAATGTACAATATAATATAGGACAATGGGGGTGCAATATACTATATGGAGAACTATTGTGGCCCATTATATTATATGGAAGACTATGGGGGTGCATTATACTGTAAGGAAGGCTATAGTGGATGCATTATACTATATGGAGGACTATGAGGGTGCATTATACTATATGGAGGACTATGGGGGTCCAATATGCTGTATGGAGAGCTATGGGGGTGCAGTATGCAATATGGGGGTGCATTATGCTATATGGAGGACTGTCGGGGTTCATTATGCCATATGGAGGACTGTGGAGGTGCATTAATCTATATGGAGGACTGTGGGGGTGATTATTCTATATGGAGGACTGTGGGGCTGCATTATTCTATATGGAGGACTGTGGGGTGCATTATACTACATGGAGGAGTGTGGGGGTGCATTTTTTTATATCAAGTACTGTGGGGGTGAATTGTTCTCTATGGAGTTCTGTGGGGGTGCAATATGCTATTTGGAGGACTACGAGGTGCAATATACTATATGGAGGACTGTGGGGGGTGCGGTTTTCTATATTGAGGACTGTAGGGGTGTATTCTATTTTATAGAAGACTATGGGGGTGCATAATATATGGAGGAATGCGGTATACTATGTGGAATACTATGGGGGTGTATTATATTATATGGAGCAAATTATACTATATGGAAGCCATTATAATATTTGGAGGGCTCTGTGGGAGGCATGATAATACTTGGAGGCTACAAGGGAGCCTTTATACTTTATGAAGGGCTATTTGAGGGCTGTGTTGGGGGCCATTATACTGTACATAGGTCCATTTTACTACATGGAGGGCTGGGCGGGGGTCATAGTTGGGGATCATGCTGTACTGGGGTAGTTGCAGGAGGTGCAGTAGGGTCATCATACTGTGCGTGTGGAGGAATGCACTGTGGGGGATCATACAGTGTTTGTGGGGCACTTTTGTTGGCATCACACTTTAGAGGGGCAATGAAAGGGGAATCTAGGGGCTTCAGTAGGAGGAAAATTACTTTGTAAAGGCTGACATATTGTGAGAGATGTACCTATGTGACCCAGCCAAATATTGCTTTTGTTGGGGGGTGCCCAATTAGAACTTCTGCTATGGGGCCCTATGATTTCTATGATGCAGGATGCATTGTCCCTCTGCTGCAGGACTGATTGGCCATAACTTAGGCTGGTTTCAGATTTGCATTTGTGTCTGCATGCGCAGGGCATGCAAACACAGGGCAAACGCTGCCATACTGATGTGAACGCAGTGGAGATTCTCATCAGTATGGTGCTCGGCCAGCCAATCAGTGATCTCGACGGCGGCCGGGAGGCGGAGATCTGTGGCGGAGATCCTCCACCTCCCAGCCGCCGACGACGAAATTTCAATGTGACCCGCAGCGTTCTGCGCCGCCATGCGGAGGACAGTGCGGATCCATTGAGATCCATGCATTGTTTGTGCACTCGTGGGCACTTGCTGATAAAACAAGCACCTGTGAACGCACAAAAAATGAAACATGTTACATTTGGAGGGCGGAGGAGGACGTATAAATTATGCGCATCCAAACGGAACCGTTCCCATGTTAAACATAGGAACGCAGCGTTTGCCTGCGTTCTGTTACACTTGCGTTCCGAATGCAAATGTGAAACCACCCTTGCACACCAGGTCCAGTGCTGCCCCTCGGTACATTCAGGCATCCAGCCATCTTTCTCCTGAGCAGCGGTTGGTCGTTGGTGCTCTTCCCCCTTCCTGCTCCCATATCCTTTGCTCAACCCAATAGGAAGGACCCTGTTATTAATTACATAAAGACAGCCCCGTGTGTGGCGCTTGTGATTGGCTAAGCAATTCGGGAGTAAGTGTGGTCTGTTGGATGGAGAAGAAGCGCCATTTTACCAACTTAGTGCAGTGGCGGCTTGTTGATGCTCAGACTGCAGGTCTTTACCTGCGTTGTGTGGAAGGTGCGGCATGGCGACTTGTCTGAATATTCAGTGCCAGGCAGCGGTCCAGAGTTTTGCAGGCGTGTGCCAGACTTTGGCAATCAGTTCTGCGTGCAGGACCACGGCTCTGCCAGTTGTCATTATGTGTCTAAATGCTTGTGCCAAGCTGCCATTGCCATTAATGATCCTTGTTCTGGATTCTTCTGTGTGGTTCTTGTATGTGCGTGTGATGGCGCAGACATCTTTGTGTGGACATCTTTTTTTTCTGTTTCTGTAAAGTAAAATGTCCACTATTTTGCTCATTTTTACAGGATAAATATAAATCTGTAGGAACCAGATTTATTTTTATCAATTAAAATTTTTTCTAGCGGGTGGGGGGGGGGGCGCCGTTTTGCAGTTCGCCTCAGGCAACAGAGAGGCTAGGTTCACCCCTGGGCTTAGTGCAGCAAAAATGCACTGTGTGCACATACCCCTACGACGGCCATTGAGTCATTTCACGTTCGGTGTCTGATGATAGAGCCGTAAACCGGGCTTCAATGCTTATGCTAACCAGAATAGACTGATTTGTGAAAAATAATAAAGTTGGATCGGCACCGACCCTGTATATGGGGACGCTCAGGACAAAAGACACAGCAGTCAGGGCTTTCCAAGAGAGAGTCTCACACTTTATTAGGGAGGCGAGATTATATACCATAATCTAGGACACTGACACAATGGGGCAGGGGTTGTCCTTCCCCCCTGGATACATGGTGACATGACATCATGTGTCTGAATGGGTTAATTATTCTGTAAACCAGGTTCAAGTGTATGTCGGGACAGAAAGAGCCGTGATTTGTAAGGAGCTGTCCATGGTGCTGAAGCTTCCATTCACAAATCACCGGCTTATTCAGTGTAATCTCTACACCCGACATACACTTGAACCTGGTTTACAGAATAATTAACCCATTCAGACACATGATGTCATGTCACCATGTATCCAGGGGGGGAGGACAACCCCTGGACAGATGGTGTCATGACACTAGCGTCTGATTAACCCCTTAATCACCGGGTTAAAACCCCCTCGGTAGCACAGTGCAGAATGAAGTCCTGAACAGCCGACATGGTAAAAACATGTCAAATCAAGCTGATAAGTGTAACTTTGCAAAAAATAATACATTATACATACAATACTGCTTCACTGCTGCTGTCACTGCAATAAAACATTATTGTAACTGTATGGGGATAGCAGGAATTATACAGGCAAGCAGCACTAATGCTGTTCCGTGGTCCATCAAGACCATGGACAGCAGAGAAAAAAAACAACACACACGCACTCACACCTCACACTCGCACCACATACACTTACATACAGCCAGGCACACTCACCACACACACCACACTCGGACCAACAAGCACCACACTCGCACCAAACTAGCACTGCACTCGCATCACTGTCATGCATCAAAAATGCTCCGTTTTTGATGCATGACAGTGTGCCTCCACCCTAATAGATATACTGAGGGGAGTGATAGACTGAGTATTAAGGATATATATTGGTCTATATGCTATACTATAGATTATAGGTCACTTAATAAATTCACTCTGTATACAGTGTAAGAAAAAAACTGAATATATACTGGTTTAATGACATGTAAGCAGTGATATATTGTATACGGCGCTACAGTTCTCTTTTTCTTGCATCTCTGATGGTGGACTTGGTTTCAAAGGATTTCCACAATGGGAGCAGTCAGCCAGATCCACCAGAGATTCCTTGTCACAGAGTATACACTTGCATCTTTTGATAGTGGTCAATGTCATGAGTACTTGAGGTGTTTGTCTTTAGTTTTGCTCCGTTTATTTTTAGCTGAAAAACATTTGCAATTAGCTCCTAGAATTTTCTTTACCATCATTACAAACAATTTTACCAAAATTGCGGCTACCAGTATTATAAATGCCCCCTGGATCACAAAATGTATTATTCCTGTTATCCATCCACCTATTCCTTTGAATAAGTTCATAGGATTCAACCAGGAGAGCCATGAAGGGAACGGCAGGTCATCCCAAGAGTGGGCTTTCTTAAATTCCTCTTTTAATCTTTCTGCCTGTTCGAGGTCATGGGTCACCTGCATGAGCCCTGAGGGGTTTATATAATGGCAACACGATGCCCCTATTACGGTACAAAATCCACCACTAGAGGCAGTAGATAGTCTAAAACCATTGAATGCTGATTTGTAATGATGATGAGCTGTTTTGTATATGCTGACTCTACATCTATGGCATCGAACAAAAGATCAGTTACATTATCAAAAATATCTCCTAATTGTTCGATCATTTGTGCATTCCCCATCGTACCAACCATTGTTCCTATTGGTCCTGCAAGGACCATTCCCACTTTAGCATACCAAGGGGTACTGAACATATGTTTGATGTGATGAGAATGGGATTTAGCTTCTCTTTTAGAAAGCATGTGCCAGGGGATGTTCTTATATGGAAAATCAGCATCCTCCCATACCCAAGTTGCAGGTTCCAGCCTTGCAAGGGTACAAAACCCCTCAGCACCCACTGGAAGCCACCTGTAGGCCTTTTCTCCACAAACAATGTATATGCCGTTTGGAAGTTGAAACTGATATTCATTCAATAATGCCATAACTATAGAGACAAGCCTCATGTTCTGTGTATACAAGCACCATGAGTCCTCTAAATCAGTGGTAATGGATCTATAGTATCTCAGAGGCTCACAAACTGGTGCTGGTGTGGGTGTTGTTTTTACTTTTGGTGTACCAAATTCACTCTCCTCCTCATACACCGCCCCACGATTGGCACACATCTCTGTATTACCATTTGCAAATGCATAATCATTTTCCACAGTCCAATTAGTTGTATGTACATATCTTTGAAGACAGGGCTCCTCATTACAGTATGGATCTGCTACTCCCTTTATAGGTGGGGTTTTCTTTTTGATAGAAAAACTAATTTTCAAATGATGGGATACAAGTATCAGGCAACTTCTTTAACACTGATTCTACTTTTCTGCAGCGTGATATCCCAGAGCTGTGTTGGGCTAGGGTCACACTTGCGTTTTTTTTATGCTTTTTAGGAGACCTGCATTTTCAAAAACGCATGTAAAAACGCACCCATAGGCCCCCATGTTAAAAAACATGCCCTAATAGCAAAAACACATGTATTAATAGCAAAAACGCATGTCTAAAGTGCCATGCGTTTTTGGCATGCGTTTTTGCACTTATGTGAAGAGCTGCCTTCAAAAATGCATGCAAACACGCATGGTAACATTAGTACCATTTAATACCATCCAAAAACGCATGCGTTTCCCATAGGGGCCCATGTTAAAAAATGCATGCGTTTTTAAAACAGCACAAAAAAATAGTTCATGGGCATTGTTCACACACAATTTGTGGTTTTTTTTAGCACTCCTAAAACCACATGCGTTTTTTTAGGAGTGCTAAAAAATGTCCTTGTGTATCTGAAAGGATTTGCAATGTTTTTGGACTTTAGTCATTTTTTCACCAAAAATGCAGGCAAAAACGCAAGCGTTAACGCAGGGTGCATAAATGTGCCTTTTAAAAACGCATGCGTTTCCCATAGGGCCCCATGTTATAGAAACGCATGCGTTATTTTAACATGGGGCCCTATGGGAAACGCATGTGTTAACGCAGGTGCCTATATGTGCCCTGAGTTAACGCATGCGTTTCCCATAGGAGCCCATGTTAAAAAAACGCATGCGTTTTTGGAAACAACACCTGCGTTTTTTTCCAGCACCCAAAAAACGCTGCATGCAGGGTATTTTGGACTTGGGGAAAAAAATGCAAGTGGAGCTGAAAAACGCATGTACACTCAAATATACCCTGCGTTAATGCACCTGCGTTTTTTTTAACAGCCCAAAAAACGCTGAGATGGTCAAAAAAGCGCATGTGTGTGAACAATGCCATGCACTATTTTTGGGTGCTGATTTAAAAACGCATGCAAAAACGCAGGGTGCCATCAGACACCTTAAAAAACGCATGCTGAAATGAAAAAAACATGGAGAAACGCATGCTTTTTTTTAAGGCACTAAAAAAACTCATGCCAAGTGTGACCCTAGCCTTATTTGCATTCTTTATACTATGTATACTAGTATTGAGTGAAATGACTTTACACTGCAGCTCCTCTCCCCAACTCCAGATTAATAGACTTGTACAACACATTTCAGTAATGATGTCTATTATCACAGCAGCAGCATTTACAGACAGTGAGGACTCTGAATTCAGCGACACAGAGGTGGAAATACAGACTTCCCACCACTGAGGTGTGACTCCATCAGCAGAATACAGACTGTCAGCACAGATGATGGAACAGCAGAGACAGGCAGCCATATAATCTCCTGTGTCTGCCGGGAGCTGCCTGAGTGGCCTGTAAGATCTAATACCAGATCTGCTAGTATCTGACTGGTGATGTGGAGAAGATCAGAAAAGGATGTGTGATTTTCACTTACCGTAGAAACCTTTAAAAGGAACCTGAAGACCCAACTCTTAAAACAAGCTTATAACCTGCAATGACTCTCAGTCCACCAAACCACTGCACAACCAGCCCTACTGTATCCTCACCCATACGTCGTAGGCTGTGAGCCCTCACGGGCAGGGTCTTTTCTCCTCACCTACTGAATCCTCACCCATCTCTTGTAGACTGTGAGTTCTCATGGGCAGGGTCCTATCTCCTCACCTACTGTTTCCTCACCCATCCCTTGTAGACTGTGAGCCCTCATGGGCAGGGTCCTGTCTCTTTACATTCTGTATCCTCATCCATCTCTTGTAGACTGTGAGCCCTCATGGCAGGGCCATGTCTTTTCACCTTCTATATCCTCATCCATCTCTTGTAGACTGAGAGCCCTCATGGGCAGCGTCCTCTCTCCTCACCTACTGTATCCTCACCCAGCTCTTGTAGACTGTGAGCCTTCATGGGCAGGGTCCTATCTCCTCACCTACTGTATCCTCACCCATCCCTTATAGCAGGGGTGGGCAGCTCCAGGCCTCGAGGGCCGTACACAGTGCAGGTTTTCTGTATATCCTTAGTATTTGACAGTTGGTCAATTAATCTCCTGCACAGGTGATGATTCCAACTGTCAAATGCTAAGGAAATCCAGAAAACGTGGACAGTGTGCAGCCCTCGAGGCCTGGAGTTGCTCACCCCTGCCTTATAGACTGTGAACACTCATGGGCAGGGTCCTCTCTCCACCTACTGTATCCTCACCCATCCCTTGTAGACTGTGAGCCTTTGTGGGCAGCGTCCTCTCTCCTCACCTACAGTATCCTCACCCATCCCTTATAGACTGTGAACACTCATGGGCAGGTCCTCTCTCCTCACTACTGTTCCTCACCATCCCCTTGTAGACTGTGGCTTGTGGCAGCGTCCTCTCTCCTACCTACAGTATCCTCACCCATCCTATGTAGACTGTGAGCCTCACAGCAGGGTCCTCTCCATCCTGTACCTGTGTGTCTCTTGTATATTGATAACTATTGTACTTGTCTATGTGTGCCACTTTCACATGTAATGCTCTATGGAATAAATGCTGCTATATTAATTACTAACAATAATAATAATAATAGAGGTGATGGGTCCTTACCAGGCGTTCCAAAGATCGGGCCTGGATGCTCCAATACAGACAGGACTTTCTGGGCCAGTTGTGTAACAAAAGCCAGATCACCATTTTGAGATCTTTGTTCAACCTAAAAAGAAGAAAAGAAATAAAAATAAAAATTCTTACATGAAAAATGGAGTCCACCATGGTATGTGACATTTACTCCAGTTTCTGCAGATACAATGACTACATATTTGGTGACTCTTCCTTCATGCTTCTATTCCACCATTATTATCCACTGTGACTCATTATCTAATCATATATTATGAATAGGTTTTGTGTGGATCGTCCACCATTTACCTGCTGCAGAATTGTCCTGATGTTCTTAGATAAATCCTTCAGATGCTTTGAGGTTAGATGACCTTGTTGGTAGTTGGTCAGGCAGTCCTGTACTAATCCCAACAACAGCCGGTGAGAGAAGCTCAGGACGCCATCAGGTGGTAGATGCACAATGTTGCGGCGATTGTTGATAAGAATCACCAGCAGTGCATGTACCTGACGATTGTCTAGAAGATTTTTAGCCATAGTGAATAAACTGCAAGAATTGTCAGTCACCCACTAGAACCAAGAATGACAGCTGGAATGCTGTGTGACCTGTATATATAGACACTCAGCTATGATGTCATAATAGCTGTGATGTCATAATGGAATCATGTGTTCGAACCTTCAAGCGACTCTGCTCAGAGGTTGCCTAGCAACATGTAAAGTGGAAACTCCATAGAACTCAATGCGTCTCCATGTTATGATGGCTTTCTATTTTATTTCCAATTAGAACACAACCAGAATAAGGATGTGTTCACACATTGTATTTTTGCAGCATTTTTTTCTACCCCTAAAACCAGAGTGGTGGCAGAAAAAAAACCACTACATACATGTGCATTTTTGCTGTGTTTTGATATTTCTTTTTCATTTATTTGAATGGACGAAAAATGCTGCAAACTCAAGAATTGACATAATGCAGATTTAGCTAAAAAAAAAAAACCACAGCATGTCAATGAGATTTCAATCTCACCACCAGTGGTGTAACTTGAAGCTCATGGCCCTGATTTAAAAGCTCCAACAGGGCCCCCATTTATTATAGCATTAATCTTTTTCTATAGGCCAAAAGGCCTTTTGGGGCCCCGTAGTCTCCACGGCGCAGGTACGATTGCAACCCCTGCACCTGTTGTAGTTACGCCCCTGCTCATCACTAAGCTGGTACTGAAAAACACAGCATATTTGCCAAAGACAAAAAAAAGGCTGAAAAAACGCCAATTGTGCAAATGCCCTAAAGATACTTTCATATACTATAGTCATATTATGGGAGATGTCTTGTATTATAAGTCCTCAGGTGTCTTTTTTTCCCCCATAGATCATTTACCTCTTTGGTTGCAGAGTTTCCTATTGACAACTGGGCCAAATATTGAAGAATTAATGATGTGACCCAAGTGATCAATCATCGACATCAAGAACATTAATCGCTTTGTCCTCATAAAGTTCCGTCTTTCATCGTATGGACTCTCCAACACTGACACAGTGAGAAGAAGATGAAAAATACAGGTGTATCTCAATGAATTAGAATATCATCAAAGTTAATTTATTTCAGTGATTCAATACATACTTTAACTTTCTGAGACCTTTGGGGTTTCATTGGCTGTAAGCCATAATCATCAACATTAACAGAAATAAACACTTGAAATAGAACCCTCTGTGTGTAATGACTCTATATAATATATGTGTTTCACTTTTTGTATTAATTACTGAAATAAATTAACATTTTGATGATACTCTAATTCTTTGAGATGCCCTGTAAAAAGAAACGACACAGATCAGCTCCACAGTGGAGGCAGAAGGCTGAAATTACTGGGAAATCAGCAATCACAAACATGTATTTAAATAGTGAAATGTCCCTCATTATGTCCTTATGTTGGGCACATTGAAAAAAAAATAAAAAATTAATATATTTTAATAATAAAATAATGATATTAAAAAAAAATAAAGTACAAATTGATGTTTTCTTACTCTTCCCGTAAAAACACATATGTCCCATATATAAAAATAACTGTTATGAAAAAAAGTAACACAGTTTTACATATATTCTCATGGGTAAGATGCCAAACTCCATCCACAGGTTTAGTAAAGTGCCGAGACCAGCAGAAAAAACTAAAGTCACAAATTATTGCTTACATTATCACATTTTTAAATCATGAAACTGATACAAGTCACTTAATAAATTCAGCCAATAGAAGTCATGTACATTGGTAAAAGACATATCCCATGGTTATATGCAGTGGTGTAACCTGAAGCTTATGGGCCCCAGTGCAAAAGCTCCAACAGGGCCCCCAATTTATGGAGATTTTTAATAGCATTAGTGTTTTCTATAGGCAAAAGGGACTTTTGGGACCCCCTAGGCTCCAGAGCCCTGGTGTGATTGCAACCCCTGCACCTGTAAAGGTACCTTTACACGCCGCCACTGTGCCTAGCAACAGGTATCCACCGCATGTGCACGCGCACGTTTTTAACGGTGGATACCGATCGCTGATGCTGCATGTACACGCCGCCATTGCGTTGTCAACTGAAGGTATCTTTGTTCCCCGGAAGTTCCGACAGATCCTGCGGATAACTTCCTGTTGAATACCTTCCCCGCTGTACACGCCGCTACCACAAAGGAATATGGGCGTACATCTTTCGCGCCGCAAGTACATAGGCGTGACAGAGTTGTGTATTCCGTGACGTTAACACGCTGATTGGACAACGCAATAGCGTCATGATTGGCCAGCCTGCGCAGGAAGGCTGGCTAATACAAGACGCCATTGCAATTGTGTAGTGTGAATGGATAACTCTTTAAATATGGCGCCCTGTGAAGGGTCAGCCAATGGTTACACAGTAGCCCCCACCAATGATCACTGATGGGGAGTGGTATCCATGACTCTGTGGCACGCGCCTGGGAGTTCACTAGGCGACGCAACATCCATGCCTGTGCCCCGTTTAGACGCCACTACAATGGCAATTGTGCATTTGTGTTGCCTTCGGTTTTTTGAGCACGGCTCAGCAACAGGTATCTGAGTCAACTACAGGACACCGGGAGCACAATTATCCCCAATGCCAGGCAGTTGCTACCTTGCAGTGGTGGCGTGTAAAGGACCCTTATAGTTACACCCCTGTTATATGGGGGAAATACTGAACACGTCATTCATACACAGTTATCTGATCGTACACATACAGCTCTTTATGATACTGGATTCATGGATCTCCGGGGTATCAAATTTACCAATATCAGGATTTGTCAGCAGAATTGTTCCTAATATAATAATAAAAAATAAATATGTATAATAAATGAGACTGTATCAATCCTAAATATATACTGCAATGATTTCATGAGGAAATGACAAATCTTCTGCACATGTTATCAGGTGACTGGACCTTGAAGAAATGTAACACTTTCATATATAGAAAGATGAAACATACATGATTGATCATATCAGAGCCATGACCCTTGTTCTGCATAGTAATGATTGTAAGTGGGAAGGAGAGAGGAGGAGCAGCATGATTTTGGAGCCAAGCTTCATTACTGAAGCCAGGAACATTTTGGTATGAAACATTCCAGCATTATAGAGAACCACAGAATCATAGAATGTTGGAGTTGGAAGGGACCTCCTGGATCATCTAGTCAACCCCCTGCTCAAAGCAGGATTCACTAAATCATCCCAGACAGATGTCTGTCCAGCCTCTGTGTGAAGGCTTCCATTGAAGAACTCACCACTAGTGATGGCATACCCACCGCTGTTAGGACTCGCCCAGACTTTTTTAAAGTCCGAGTTCAGGGCCAAACGCGAGTCGATTTCGGACAGTTATGGGATGGGGCGTGGGGCTGTAAAAGAAAGCACATAATTGATAAACATCACCATTATACTTACCAGGTCCCGCCATCATCGTGATGCTGATGTCCCCCTGACCAGAAGTGCCAGGAATCAGGGCACTGCTTCCATTGTACAGTACAGAGCGTCTGATAGATGACTGTACAATGGAGTGCAAGAAAGCCGGCACACTGCACATTCTCTGAGCCCTGACAGTAGGAGCAGAGAATAACCGGCTCCCATTGCGAAGGGGAGGGGCAGCATATGTGCCCCAGGCGCTGCACCAGAAAGCCTGATGGCGCCCCCCTGTCTGCTACGCCCAGGGCAGATGCCCTGCCAGCCCCCTCTAGATACACCACTGGCCACAAGCCCTGCTTCAGTGTATCTATACAACATTTTTTTTTAAAGAATCACCTCACAGAGCCTGGAGCACAGTGACTTCACATAATTTTTTTAAGACGAAGACCACAAATCGTGGTGCACAGTGTCCACACGGACATTTTTTTTAAGATTAAGCCCAATTGCAATTGTGCTCAGCAGCATAGCTCCTATATGCATCGACAATGACCTGCCGAGAATGATGATCTTTAGTCACACAAACTTTAAAGGGTTGGTCCGAAGGCAAAAGTAGATTTCATTTAAATCACTATTTATTTGATGCTACAATTTAAGCTACTAGCTAACATACGTGAATTAAAAATTCCCTACAGTTTCCTAACTACATTATCTGACTGCTGCTGTATTTTATTTTCTAGTTTCTAGTCTGATGATGATTCATTTGAGAATCCCAGTGCATGCTGGGTTACTCATATGAAGTGTCTTCACAGGGCAGAGTCTGTGGCAGTGACTGCAGCCTCTGCCCCTTCCCTAAGACCAATGCACATCATTCTGCTCGATTTAGGGGGTTGTCTGTCCCTCTGTGTCCCTCCCTATTTTGCCCCCCGCAGGTGTTTTTTCAGGATGCAACTAGATGCACCCTCACTGGTATTATCACTGATTCATCTCAAGGATCAGTGATAATACTGGTGCGGTAGCATCCCGTTGCATCTGGTGGATTACCTATTTCTGCCGGATCCGGTGACAAAAGACGTGCCCCCTAGGGCGTGTCATTCAGAACTGCATTTTGGGCATGCACAGTTCAAAACCCTGGATCCGGCGTCCGGATCCAGCAGGATTCAAAGTTAACCGGATCCGGTTTCCATTGGGCACATTGTGATTTAACCCGTAGTTCTCTGGATCCGGATGCTTTTAGGTTGTCACAGAGACCAAAAATACACCAAAATGCAAAATTTCATTAGTATCTTGTCCTGCAAGTTGGGAAGTGCCCCACCCTTCTCACTGAGCCCAGACACATAAATTGCTGCTTCTACCTTTTGTGCCCATAATGAATCTGGCCCTGCTGCATCCTGCATCTCTGAGGTATGTTCACACTAGATCAGGTTTTAAATACGTTAGTCTAGGGACCGTTCTGATTGGGGTCACCGTGGAATGGTAGAATGGCTTCCGTACCTTTTTTGCAAAAAACGTACTAACTAAGAACCCTGCTGTTGACACATTTTTGCACTTGCTTTTTACTTATATAGCAGAGATATATTTTTGGACGTTTTTTACACTGTCAGTTTTGTGATGTAAAATGCATTTTTTGGTCTCAGTGAAAGAACCAGTGACACCCGAATCAGGAAAAAAGTAAAGAACTGGATGCACCCGCACCTGCCTACGGCCCCATTGAAAGTCAGGTGCATCCAGTTTAAGCTGGATACACACATATGGCAAAAACGTCAGCATGAAACCAGCCTAAAGAGGAAATTGGGGGGTCTCCGTTCTTCCCTCAATTTCAGTGAATTAAACAAAAATACAATTAAGAATACTGTACCCACTTCCATTGATCCCTGACCTTTAAAATCAGATTATTGGGGCTACATTGTTCTCCAAACTTAATCTCAGAGAGACTTATTATTTGAAACGAAGGGTGATGAGTGGAAGACGGCGCTGATAACATCTGAAGGACTATTTGAACATCTTATCTTTTCTTATGCATTAACCAATGTACCAGCAGTTGTTGAAAACACTAGGAATTTCATGATTCCGTTGAGTGGTCACCCTGGGGCAGGGGTGGCATTCAAATTTTTAACAACAGGTTCTATGTTTTTATTTGTAAGCCACGCCCATTTTAAACCCACGCCCATCTGGATAACACACCCATATTTAGCCACACCCACTTTTCTCAACCGTATGGCTACATTCACACGCTGTGTAATAGCAGCGCTTATTTGCAGTATTTGCAGTTGCGCTTTTTTGCTGCACTTTGCGCATAAAAGTGCAACTGCATTCACACATTTGCGCATTTTTGGCTGCGCTTTTCCCGAGCCCATTCTATAACTGCCAAGGCCAAGGGATGACTGGAGCGGTCAGGATATCACCACATACAGGTAAGAGGCTTCTCCACTCCTGGACAACCCCTTTCATTGTCTCTAATGTGTCTAGTAAAAAAAAAAATAAAACATCTACCTCCAGGACAAGCACGGCTCCAAGATGCTGCAGTCTGTCTGCCAAAAGTCATGTGACATAATGTGAGATTTTGGTGTACACAGCACTCAGAGTTGAGCCTCCTCAGGAGGTATAGAATTCAAATAGAATATGCGGTTCTAAGGTAGAGCGCTGGTATGAGACGGGATACTTAGATCTTTATCTCCGTAACTTTATTCATAAAAAGCTCCAGACCACAACATGTTTCGACGTACAGACGTCTTCCTCAAGCGGATGAGGAGCTATTAATAACAAACCATTATATACTTCCTCTAACCAATCAACCGTCAGTGCAGCCTACCTGACAGCTGAAAGGTGGGAGGTTACACAATTTTAAAACAATTTAAACAAAATTAAAAACTTTCAGTTACAGAACAATTTATAAAACCAGAAACTAAATATAAAAACCCCAATAAAACAAAACACATAATAATACAATGAGTTTTTCTGTTGATGTTGATGATCATTTTGAACATATGCTCACAATTCCCGATTCTCTATATTTTTCAACTTAAGAGCAATAGTAAATGTAATTGTATATTTTTACTATCCCCAGTTGTCCAAGGGTTGGTCATTTATTTAAATTCTCATATCCTTACAAGTCAGAACTGTGCAAACAATAAATTAAATATAAATTCTGATTTTTTTATTTTTTTATTTTTTTTTTATTGCTGCCCTACTGGGCTATTTTAGTGACCCCTCTAGTTATCACTGTAATCTTGAAGGATTCTTTCTAAACCAGTCTTATAAACATATCACTAGCATGATATTTCCAATATTATTCCATAGATGTTGATGATTATGTATCTCAGGCTGTTTCTTTCAATTATTCATAACCTCACACTAAATTAAATTAACAGTAGGTAGCACCTAAACTCCATCACCGCTACTCCTCTCACTTACGTTTTTACTCAGTAAATTATTATCAATTACTCTATATTTAGTACATATTCATCTTAATTCAGTCGATAGTGATGATTATTTTATTTTATCAAGATCTGAAGAAGATACGATGAAAGATCAAGGAGAAAACCTAGAGAAAGAATATGTACATGTTAATCCAAAGATGACTAGTAACTTTTACCCATTGCATCATAGGGGTCCACACCTGGAAACTTTTCAGCACCTAGTAATGAAAGAAATACGAACCTTTAAAAATAACTATAAAAAGGACAATCTTACTAAGGAAGAAAGAATAGCAATGAAAAATCTGAAAGAAAATCACAATTTAGTGATAAAAAGAGCTGATAAAGGTGGAGGTATAGTCATAATGAGTAGGGAATGGTACTGTAAAAAGGGGAACAACATGTTGGCAGATGAAGAATACTATGAAAAATTACTGACAGATCCGATGAATACCGTCTTTCTGGAGTATGAGAAAATAATTAAAAAGGCCAAGATAGAGGGTGTTTTGAATAAAAAAGAATATCAGTTTTTGAATATAAAGAGTTTTGAGAAGTCACATTTTTACTTTTTACCTAAGTTACACAAGAACTCAATTGACCCCCCGGGACTCCCTATTATCTCTGGAGTAAATTCTTTAACGAGTAATTTATCGCACTATATCGATTTATTTTTGCAGAAGTATAATCTAAAGTTGGACTCATACTTAAGAGATTCATCACAACTAATAGGGCAAATAAAGAGAATCCCCAATGTACCAGGATGTATACCCTTGACGCTAGATGTGAGTTCCCTGTACTCTAATATCCCCCATAATTTAGGGTTAACAATAATAGAACAGTTCCTAGTCGAGGATTTGGAGATGAAGGATAAACAAAGAGGTTTCCTATTGGAGGGTATAAGATTTGTCCTTATGAATAATATTTTCATGTTTGAAGAATCAACATATAAACAGATAAAGGGTTGTGCAATGGGGGCTCATTTCGCCCCCAGTTATGCGGGCCTTTACATGGGGGCATTTGAAAAAATTGCTATATTTGAATCCCCACTCTATAATAACCAAATCTTATTTTATAGAAGATTTATAGACGATCTATTTATGATATGGAGGGGGACTGAGGAGGAGGCTCGAATTTTTACAGAAAATCTGAATAATAATAACTGGGGTCTTAAATTTACAGCGAATACTTCATGCTCAACCATTCAATTTTTAGATCTCCAGATTAGCATCAATGAACAAGGAAAGATGAGTACATCCACTCACTTAAAAAAAGTGGATGTTAATAGCTACCTCAGCTATAAAAGTGGACACCTCCCTAAATGGATCAAAAAAATCCCATATGGCCAATATTGGCGAATAAGAAAGAACTGTACCCTTGATAATGAATATAAAAAAGAGGCAGCAATTTTAAATAAACGTTTTAAAGAAAAGGGATATCCCAAAGGCGGCCGTCACACGCTGAGATATCGTGCAAGATATCGTTTGAAAGCGGCAGATTAAACATCGCGTAAGCGATGTCTGTGCGTGTGACGGCCAGATACGACGAGCGATATCTGATCAAATCGCTAAATCGTGATCTGAGGTTCGGTTCTCAGATCTTGCGATGAGCGATTTGACGATCTGTTATACACCACGATGAGCGATCTCCCAGCGGCAGAGCCTATGCTGGGAGATGGTAACTATGGTACACGTCGGGTAACTAAGCGACGCGCGGCGCCTAGTTACCCAATGTGTACCATAGTTACCAGCGAGATCGCGGCTCCACATCGCTGGTGAGTCTGTCTGTGTGACATCTCACCAGCGATGTGAGCGATATTGTAAGTGATTGCGCGTGCACGTGATCGCTTACAATATCGCTAGAGATATCTCAGCGTGTGACGGCCGCCAAAGGTATACTGGTTGATGCATATAAAAAATGCAAAGAATTGACACAAGAGGATTGCATTAAGAAAATAGAGGATCATCAGAAGGATAAAATAAGTCCCAGAATAAAAGGAAATACTAAAGACAAAGAATACAGCAATAACCTTATAACAACTTACAGCCAATCACATAAGAACATTTATGGAATATTAAAAAAATACTGGTTCATCCTAAAAGAAGATCCGGTATTATCCAAGTGCATAACTGAGAAGCCAGTAATAATTTTCAGAAAGGGAAGAAATCTGCAGACTATAGTGGCACCAAGTAAATTGAGAAACGTGAAATCAGCAGAAACAAGTAATAGGCTGGGTATACAGAGAGAACCAGGTAGTTCCAAATGTGGCTCTATAAGGTGTAAATGCTGTAAAAGCATAGGTCATGGTGATAAAACATTTAAATCTAATACAACAAATGAGATTTTTACTATAAAACAATCGTTGAATTGTAAATCAAGTTATGTAGTATACCTCATAGAATGTCCTTGCGGACAGCAATATGTAGGCAGGACAATACAGTGTATGCAAGCTAGGCTCAACAAACATAGAGCCAATATTAAAAATGGCTTCATGGCACATAGCGTCTCCTGTCACTATACAAAGGTGCATGATAAGGACCCCACTAGTTTAAAATTGATAATAATCGACCAAATCGAAGAAGGGATACATAACAGAATGGCAGCTCTCTGTAAGAGAGAATCATTCTGGATATACAAATTGGGTACATTAACACCTGAAGGCCTTAATTTAACAATAGAGAAACCGACAAAATAGAGGAAGCCCTTATAAAAGAACTAAATTATAGCGTGGATCTCATATACTCTAGGATAGGATTTAATCTTGAAAGTAGATAAAAAAGATAACATAGAAGGAATGTTTGGAAGTTAGGGCTGGAGAAAAATCTTGATAAAATAAAATAATCATCACTATCGACTGAATTAAGATGAATATGTACTAAATATAGAGTAATTGATAATAATTTACTGAGTAGGAACGTAAGTGAGAGGAGTAGCGGTGATGGAGTTTAGGTGCTACCTACTGTTAATTTAATTTAGTGTGAGGTTATGAATAATTGAAAGAAACAGCCTGAGATACATAATCATCAACATCTATGGAATAATATTGGAAATATCATGCTAGTGATATGTTTATAAGACTGGTTTAGAAAGAATCCTTCAAGATTACAGTGATAACTAGAGGGGTCACTAAAATAGCCCAGTAGGGCAGCAATAAAAAAAAAAAAAAAAAAAAAAAAAAAAAAAATCAGAATTTAATTTATTGTTTGCACAGTTCTGACTTGTAAGGATATGAGAATTTAAATAAATGACCAACCCTTGGACAACTGGGGATAGTAAAAATATACAATTACATTTACTATTGCTCTTAAGTTGAAAAATATAGAGAATCGGGAATTGTGAGCATATGTTCAAAATGATCATCAACATCAACAGAAAAACTCATTGTATTTTTATGTGTTTTGTTTTATTGGGGTTTTTATATTTAGTTTCTGGTTTTATAAATTGTTCTGTAACTGAAAGTTTTTAATTTTGTTTAAATTGTTTTAAAATTGTGTAACCTCCCACCTTTCAGCTGTCAGGTAGGCTGCACTGACGGTTGATTGGTTAGAGGAAGTATATAATGGTTTGTTATTAATAGCTCCTCATCCGCTTGAGGAAGACGTCTGTACGTCGAAACATGTTGTGGTCTGGAGCTTTTTATGAATAAAGTTACGGAGATAAAGATCTAAGTATCCCGTCTCATACCAGCGCTCTACCTTAGAACCGCATATTCTATTTGAATTCTATTAATCTAATTCCATTGTGGAAAGCGGTGACAGAGCTGCAGGAGGGATAGGGTTAATGGATCAACCTGGTGTTTCCTGACCTAACCCTGGAGAGAGAGTGTGGACAGCACGAGGCCAGGAGCAGAGGTGATTGAGGACACAGGAGCACTACAGATCCAAGGCTGGCAGCCTGAGCCACAAACTACGCTCACAATCTGGTTGTGCGGATCTGGCACAACCTTTAAAGGTTAGTTTGCTTATAATACAACCGCTTTAAAGACAGGAGAGGTCCACAGGTGGCGCAACACTATTTTTTCTTTTTATCCTCAGGAGGTATGGCTTTTTTCACTAGGCACATTAGGGACATTGAAAAAGGGGTTATGCAATTATGCAATTGACCCTTTTTCTTGACCTCTGACCCCCTGCATGCCGGCCCTCACTGACGCTTTTCTTGCCCTCTGACCCCCTGCATGCTGTCCCTCACTGACCCTTTTCCTGCCTTCTGACCCCCTGCATGCCGGCCCTCACTGACCCTTTTCTTGCCCTCTGACCCCCTGCATGCCGGCCCTCACTGACCTATTTCCTGCCTTCTGTCCCCCTGCATGCCAGCCCTCATTGACCCTTTTCTTGCCCTCTGACTCACTACATGCCAGCCCTCACTGACCCTTTTCCTGCCTTCTGACTTCTGACCCCCTGCATGCCGGCCCTCACTGACCCTTTTCTTGCCTTCTGACTTCTGACCCCCTGCATGCCGGCCCTCACTGACCCTTTTCTTGCCTTCTGACTTCTGACCCCTGCATGCCGGCCTTCACTGACCCTTTTTCCTGCCTTCTGACTTCTGACCCCCTGCATGCCATCCATCACTGACCCTTTTCCTGCCCTCTGACCCCCTGCGTGCCGGCCCTCACTGACCCTTTTCCTGCCCTCTGACCCCCTGAATGCCGGCCCTCACTGACCCTTTTCCTGCCCTCTGACCTCCTGCATGCTGTCCTTAACTGACCCTTTTTCTGCCTTTTGAGCCCCTCCATGCCGTCCCTCACTGACCCCCTGCATGCTGTCCCTCACTGACCCTTTTTTTACCCTCTGACCCACTGCATGCCGCCCCTGACTGACCCTTTTTCTTGCCCTCTGACCCGCTGCATGCCAACCCTCACTGACCCTTTTTCTTGCCCTCTGACCCGCTGCATGCCGGCCCTCACTGACCCTTTTTCTTGCCCACTGACCCTTTCTCTTGCCTCCTGACCCCCTCCATGCTGGCGCTCACTTATTCTTTTTCTCGCCATCTGACCCGCTGCATGCCGGCCCTCACTGACCTTTTTTCTTGCCCTCTGACCCCCTCCATGCTGGCCCTCACTGAATTTTTTCTTTCTTTCTGAAACTCATTGGGCACTGCTATAGATTTTACCTGTATGGGCATCCTGAGAAAGCAGATACAGTTCAAAGTGGCCTCCACCATGAGATTATCAGTAATTGTTACCCCCTGCTTTAGCATGACAAAGACGAGGCATGTACAGCAAACACTGCAGACATTTATCCCAGATGTGTGGTGTTTGGAGCTGAACCAGGGGGCAACATTCACCAGGAATTTCTACGGTGGCACGATCAATCGTGATAATCAATAAAATCCTGATCCTTCATGTAAACTATATTGATTAATAAAAGATTTTTATGTATCAGTGTATCTCGGTATTAATTTAATGGATAGGTTTAAGAGGGTTGTCTGGGACTGTAATATCTGATCAGTGGGGGTGCGGCACCTGGCCCTCACCGATCAGCTGTTCCTGGCGGCGGAATGTGCACAAATATATACACCCAATAATTAAATGAAAGTTACATTATATATACACATACACACACACACACATTATTTATACACACACACTGCTCATGTATCACACACATGTTCTATAAACATATATAAACTATATATATAAATTATATACATGTATACACACATACACACTACACATACATATATACGCACTATGTACATATTACACATACATATATACATATCTATCTACTATATAATCATCTAATTCTGTCTGTTTGTAATGGAAATCCCAAGTTGCTGATTGGTAGTGCCAGCCACCCTCAACCAATCAGCGACAGGCGCAGTCCAGCCGCGAATTAAACCCCACTATATTTTACACGGAAAATCCTGTGTATTCATTGCATTATTGTTAAATCTGCATAAATAAACTACATACATATTCTAGAATACCTGATGCATTAGAATCGGGCCACCGTCTAGTAGATATATATATATATATATATATATATATATATATATATATATATATATATATATATATATATATATATATGTACTAGATGGGTGCCCGATGCACAATGCATCGGGATTCTAGCAGAGCGAGTCTGTGACTCGCAATGGCCGCTTCGCGGCCAATGCTTCGCGCTGCTAAGGCGACTCGCCATGCCCGCTGCGCGGGCATAGCGAGTCGCCTTAGAGCTGCTCGCAATGGCCGCTGCGCGGCTAATGCTTCGTTCGTATCCACATGACGACATTGACTCGCAGCGAGTGCGGTCTCAAAAGGGGCAAAAATCCCATTCGTGATTATATAATAGATATACACAGTTGTGGCCAAAAGTATTGACACCCCTGCAATTCTGTCAGATAATACTCAGTTTCTTCCTGATAATGATTGCAATCACAAATTCTTTGGTATTATTATCTTCATTTAATTTGTCTTCAATGAAAAAAACACAAAAGAGAATGAAGCAAAAAGCAAAACATTGATCATTTCACACAAAACTCCAAAAATGGGCCAGACAAAAGTATTGGCACCCTCAGCCCAATACTTGGTTGCACAACCTTTAGCCAAAATAACTGCGATCAACCGCTTCCGGTAACCATCAATGAGTTTCTTACAATGCTCTGCTGGAATTTTAGACCATTCTTCTTTGGCAAACTGCTCCAGGTCCCTGATATTTGAAGGGTGCCTTCTCCAAACTGCCATTTTTAGATCTCTCCACAGGTGTTCTATGGGATTCAGGTCTGGACTCATTGCTGGCCACCTTAGAAGTCTCCAGTGCTTTCTCTCAAACCATTTTCTAGTGCTTTTTGAAGTGTGTTTTGGGTCATTGTCCTGCTGGAAGACCCATGACCTCTGAGGGAGACCCAGCTTTCTCACACTGGGCCCTACATTATGCTGCAAAATTTGTTGGTAGTCTTCAGACTTCATAATGCCATGCACACGGTCAAGCAGTGCAGTGCCAGAGGCAGCAAAGCAACCCCAAAACATCAGGGAACCTCCGCCATGTTTGACTGTAGGAACCGTGTTCTTTTCTTTGAATGCCTCTTTTTTTCTCCTGTAAACTCTATGTTGATGCCTTTGCCCATAAAGCTCTACTTTTGTCTCATCTGACCAGAGAACATTCTTCCAAAACGTTTTAGGCTTTCTCAGGTAAGTTTTGGCAAACTCCAGCCTGGCTTTTTTATGTCTCGGGGTAAGAAGTGGGGTCTTCCTGGGTCTCCTACCATACAGTCCCTTTTCATTCAGACGCCGACGGATAGTACGGGTTGACACTGTTGTACCCTCGGACTGCAGGGCAGCTTGAACGTGTTTGGATATTAGTCGAGGTTCTTTATCCACCATCCGCACAATCTTGTGTTGAAATCTCTCGTCAATTTTTCTTTTCCGTCGACATCTAGGGAGATTAGCCACAGTGCCATGGGCTTTAAACTCTTGATGACACTGCGCACGGTAGACACAGGAACATTCAGGTCTTGGAGATGGACTTGTAGCCTTGAGATTGCTCATGCTTCCTCACAATTTGGTTTCTCAAGTCCTCAGACAGTTCTTTGGTCTTCTTTCTTTTCTCCATGCTCAATGTGGTACACACAAGGACACAGGACAGAGGTTGAGTCAACTTTAATCCATGTCAAATGGCTGGAAGTGTGATTTAGTTATTGCCAACACCTGTTAGGTGCCACAGGTAAGTTACAGGTGCTGTTAATTACACAAATTACAGAAGCATCACATGATTTTTCTAAGGGTGCCAATACTTTTGTCCACCCCTTTTTTATGTTTGGTGTGGAATTAGATCCAATTTGGCTTTAGGA
>JARQOC010000001.1:600277147-600634647 GCA_033576535.1 Allobates femoralis | reverse complement strand
ATTCTGTATTGCCAGCCGTGGCACTACAGCTAAGCTCCCTGCCCAGAGATCTGCACCACTGATAGTTGAGCACAAACCTTTTTAACAGAAGTACACAACATGTTTTGGTTCGCATTGCCATACTGATCCAATCCCAAGGGCTGCACAATAATGAAAGGGGTACATGCATGAATACATCACCAGACCCACTAGCAGAACATTGAGATATCACCGGAAGCATGTTTTGAGTATTTGAGGAGAATTTGGAGAGATTCTGCTCAGTTTCTGCTCTAAAAAATAAGTGTGAACATATGCTAAAACTATAAAAGTTTTAAAGTTTTACCATAGCTATGAAGGAAGTTTTGGATTACTACAAGTGTACAAGGTCAGTACCACCGTCTCAGCACAAGAGTGCAGACCCAGAAGCACCATCCGTACATTAATGCAGCACCAGAACCACCCTCAGTAGATGCAGCACCAAGCTTAGTACAGCGATCAATTCTAATGTAAATTCCTCCTCATATATAATTGTATTGCACTAACCTACAATTCCCAGTATGTCCTTAACAATGGTAAAAAGATACTGGGAGTTGTTGCTATGAATCATCATCAGACTGTGGATTATACAAGAACCACAGCACTGATGAAATGCAGGAAGGATCACAAACAAACATCTACATCCAGGTACCTTATAGATGACATCTTCACTGGTAGTAGTCATCCCCATTCCTTTGGCTTCCATGTAGCACAGACGCCGTGAGATTTCATGCCCACAGCTCGTCTTTCCAGACTTCCTCTTCGTCGTCTTCAGCAGCACTTCCAAATTCAGTGCCCTTAAAAAGAAAAGTGTAAGAATAAATTAAACAATGGGCTTACTTCACAAAGTATCTCTTCCCTCACACCATGCCTTTTTCCATAATACCCTCCCTCCCACACACTGCCTCTCCATAATATCCCTTCTCCCACACATTGCCTTGCTCCATTATATCCCCCCTCCCGCACACACTGGCTCTCTGCATAATATCCCCCCTCCCACACAGTGCCTTCCATATTAACCCCCTCCAACACATTGTCCCTCTTCATAACATCCCCTCTCCCACACACTGTCCTCTCCATAGCATCCCCTCTCCCACACACTGCCTCTCTTTATAACATCCCCTCTCCCACACACTGCCTCTCTTCATAACATCCCTTCTCCCACACACTGCCTCTCTTTATAACATCCCCTCTCCCACATACTGTCCTCTCCATAACATCCCCCTTCAACAAACACCCTCCCTGACTACAATACTCCCTTTCACACACTGTCCCTCTCCATAATACCCCCCTCTCACACACTGTCCCTCTTCACAATACCCCCCTTTCATACACTGTCCCTCTCCATAATACCCCCTACTCACAAATTGTCCCTCTCCCTTGTCCCACACACTGCCTCTCTTCATAACATCCCCCTTCCACAAACACCCTCCCTGTCTATAATACCCCCCTTGCACACTGTCCCTCTCCATAATACTCCCCTCACACATTCTCCCTCTCCATAATACTTCCTACTCACACACTGTCCCTCTCCATAATACTTCCTACTCACACACTGTCCCTCTCCATAATACTTCCTACTCACACACTGTCCCTCTCCATAATACCCCCTACTCACACATTGTCCCTCTCCTTAATATCCCCCCTCTCACACACTGACTTCTCCATAATACCTCCCCCCACACTACACTTCCCATATCTCCCCCTCCCCCCCTCAATTCTGCTCTGTATAATAATATCTTCTCTCTCCCCGGTACACAGATAATCTTCCTTCTCCATAATATCATACATATCAAATCACATCACAACACTAACACACACACATTCCACTTCTCCATAATAACACAAACGGAGGACACATGTACACACACACACTGGACTTCTGCATAATAATACACATGACTCATATTCACACACACACTCAAAATACATATACACACACACACACCTGCCATAATAATACACGACACATATTCACACACACACACTGGACTTCTGCATAATAATACACATGACACATATTCACACACACACTCAAAATACATATACACACACACACACACACACACACACACACACACACACTGGACTTCTCCATAACAAAACACCCAGGACATATATGTACACTCACACACAACACATATGCACACATAGGACATATATGCACACACACAATGCACCTCTCCATAATAACACACACAGGACACATATGCACACACACACACACATGACACATATGCACACTCACAGACAGGACACATGCACACACATAGGACATATATGCACACACAGGATACTTATGCATACACACAGGGCACATACGCACACTCACACACATAGGGCACATATGAACACACACAGGACACACATGCACACTCACACTGCACTTCTCCATAACACACACAGGACACATGCACACACACAAGACACATATCCACATTCACACACAGGATGTATATGCACACTCACACACACAGGGCACATATGCACACTCACAGACACAGGGCACATATGCACACACACAGGGCACATATACACACTCACAGACACAGGGCACATATGCACACACACAGGGCACATATACACACTCACAGACACAGGGCACATATGCACACACATAGGACACATATGCACACACACACTGCAAACACACAGGAAACATATGCACACTCACAGGACGCATATGCACACACAATGCACGTCTCCTTAGTAACACACACAGGACATATATGCACACTCACACACACAGGGCACATATGCACACTCACAGACACAGGGCACATATGCACACACACAGGGCACATATACACACTCACAGACACAGGGCACATATGCACACACACAGGGCACATATACACACTCACAGACACAGGGCACATATGCACACACATAGGACACATATGCACACACACACTGCAAACACACAGGAAACATATGCACACTCACAGGACGCATATGCACACACAATGCACGTCTCCTTAGTAACACACACAGGACATATATGCACACTCACACACACAGGGCACATATGTACACAAAGGACACATGTGCGCGCACACACACACACACACAGGGCACATACACACACACACACGGCACATATTCACACTAACACTGCAGTTCTCCATTATAACACATACAGGACACAAATAATGGAGTATACTTTTAACCCCTTCACCCCCGGGCCTATTTTGACCCTAATGACTTTGGCATTTTTGCAATTCTGACCAGTGTCCCTTTATGAGGTAATATCTCTGGAACGCTTCAACCGATCCTAGCGATTCTGAGACAGTTTTTTCGTGACATATTGGGCTTCATGTTAGTATTAAATTTAGGTTGATAATTTTTGCGTTTATTTGTGAAAAAATCAAAAATTTGGCAAAAACTTTGACCATTTTGCAATTTTCAAATTTGTAATTTTTATTCTGCTAAACCAGAGAGTTATGTGACACAAAATAGTAAATATATAAAATTTCCCACATGTCTTCTTCACATCAGCACAATTTTGGAAAAAAAAAAATTTTGTTCGGAAGTTATAAGGGTTCAAAGTTCATCAGCAATTTTTCATTTTTCCAGCAAAATTTACAAAACCATTTTTTTTTAGTGACCACATCACATTTGAAGTCCATTTGAGGGGTGTACATGACAGAAAACACCCAACAGTGACACCATTCCAAAAACTGCACCCCTGAAGCTACTCAACTACATTCAAGAAGATTATTAACCCTTCAGGTGCTTCACGGGAACTAAAGCAAAGTGGAAAAAAAATGGTCATTTTAATTTTTCCAACAAAAATGTTCTTTTTCAATTCTTTCATTTTCACATGGGCAACAGGATAAAATGGATCCTAAAATTGTTGGGCAATTTCTCCTGAGTACATCGATATCTCATATGTGATCATAAACCACTGTTTGGGCACACAGCAGGGCTCAGAAGGGAAGGAGCGCCATTTCACTTTTCGAGCTAATTTTCCATTCAAAAAGTCAAATGGCGCTCCTTCCCTTCTGAGCCCTGCCATGCGCCCAAACAGTGGTTTATGATCACATATGAGGTATCGGTGTAATCAGGAGAAATTGCCCAACAATTTTTAGGATCCATTTTATCCTGTTCCCCATGTGAAAATGAAAAAATTTAGGCTAAAAGAAAATTTTTGTGGAAAAAAAAAGTACTTTTTAATTTTTACGGATGAATTTGTGAAGCACCTGGGGGTTCAAAATGCTCACCACCCATCTAGATAAGTTCCCTGGGGGCTCTAGTTTCCAAAATGGGGTCACTTGTGGGGGAGCTCCAATGTTTAGGCACACAGGGGCTCTCCAAACACGACATGGTGTCCGCTAACAATTTGAGCTGAGCAGATACATAATAATAGAAGGGGGCGGGCAGGTGGGGGGGGGAAACGGGGGCCCCTGTAAAGTCCTGGAGCTGGAGGGGGCTGAGGAGGGGGAGGACACTTGCCGATCCGCCCCTCCAGATCTGATTGGAGAGCTCCAATCAGATCTGGAGGGGTGAATCCCTATGATTCGCTCCGATCGGCAGTTTCACTTTTACACTGCCGATCGGAGGGGTCCTGGGCATGGGGGGGTTAATCCACCCCCTATGGGGTCAACTTCAGGCAGTCACAGAGCAGCAGCATCTGTGACACCTGAGTGACCCGGCTCACAGGAGCTGCAGCAGCTCAAATCTGCCAGGACGTTGTACAACGTCCTGTGTCGGGAACGAGCAGAAAACAAGACGTTGTACAACATCCTATGTCAGCAAGAGGTTAAAGGGGTATTCCCATCTCCAAGATCCTATCCCAATATGTAGTGGTATAATAATATTATCAAATCCCTCCAATTAGAAATCCGGCCTGATTAGCTGTCACTCACCTCATGTGCACGACATTACAGCTTAAGTTTCCATGGTTACCACCACTCATAGCGACAGTTGCTAAGGGTTGGACCCATGGATACCTAGGCTGCAATGTCCTGCACATGAGGTGAGTGACAGCTAATCAGGACGGATTTCTAATTGGAGGGATTTGTAATATTCTTATTATTATATTGGGATCGGATCTTGGAGATGGGAATACCCCTTTAAGTTCCCTTTTCACACACAGACACATCCCGTGTGGACGGACCACTGCACACAGACACATCCCGTGTGGACGGACCACGCACACAGACACATCCCGTGTGGACGGACCACTGCACACAGACACATCCTGGACGGACACGCACACAGACACATCCCGTGTGGACGTACCACGCACACAGACACATCCCGTGTGGACGTACCACCGCACACAGACACATCCCGTGTGACGTACCGCACACAGACCATCCAGTGTGGACGGACCACCGACACAGACACATCCCGTGTGACGTACCACCGCACACAGACACATCCAGTGTGGAACGGACCACTGCACACAGACACATCCAGTGTGGACGGACCACTGCACAGACACATCCCGTGTGGACGGACCACTGCACACAGACACATCCCGTGTGGACGGACCACTGCACACAGACACATCCCGTGTGGACGGACCACTGCACACAGACACATCCTTGGACGGACCACGCACACAGACACATCCCAGTGTGGACGGACCACGCACACAGACACATCCTGTGTGGACGGACCACCGCACACAGACACATCCCGTGTGGACGGACCACTGCACACAGACACATCCTGTGTGGACGGACCACTGCACACAGACACATCCAGTGTGGACGGACCACCGCACAACTAGCAGCTTCCTAATAAGTTTCTCCAGGAAGCACTTTAGCATTCCCTTTCCCTGCGGTCGCCCTGACCCTCTATATACAGTGGAGAGTGTCCGCCCCTTCCTGATTTCTTATTCTTTTCCATGTTTGTCACTTAAATGTTTCAGATCAACAAACAAATGTAACATATGAGACAAAGATAACACAAGTAACACAGGCTGCAGCTTAAGAGGAAGGGAAATCCAAATCTACTGGTTCTTCAACCCTATAAAAGTCATCAATGCTCCTGGCATTCCCTGGTGATAATACACTCAAGTACTCGGAAAGGAGGTGTAATAATAGAGCATGCTGGGACTTGTCGTTCTACAGCTCATCATCACTGCACATAATCAGCAGGAGGTCTAGAGATGGAGCATGCTGGGACTTCTAGTTCTACATGAGTCATCACCACACATGTAGCCCACACTATTCCCTGCCAATCAAAACAAAACAACTTTTAGAAATATTAGAGCATGCTGGGACATGTAGTTCTCCATCTCCAGCATGCAGTAGTGGATGGAGCATGCTGGGACATGTAGTTCTCCATCATACAGTAGTAGATGGAGCATGCTGAGCTTTGTAGTTCTCTATATCTAGCATGCAGTAGTGGATGGAGCATGATGGGACTTGTAGTTCTCCCTCTTCGGCATGCTTGGACTTGTAGTTCCTCAGCACTGCTGTCTCCTGCCCTCTCTCCAGCATGCTGGGTCTTGTAGTCCTGTCTGTCTCCTGCCCTCTCTCCAGATGCTGGTCTTGTAGTCCTGCCTGTCTCCCTGCCCTCTCTCCAGCATGCTGGGTCTTGTAGTCCTGCCTGTCTCCCTGCCCTCTCTCCAGCATGCTGGGTCTTGTAGTCCTGCCTGTCTCCTGCCTCCCAGCATGCTGGGTCTTGTAGTCCTGCCCTCTCTCCACATGCTGGGTCTTGTAGTTCCTGCCCTCTCTCCAACATGCTGGGTTTGTAGTCCTGCCTGTCTTCTCTCTCCAGCATGATGGGTGTTGTAGTCCTTTCCTGTCTTCTCTCTCCAGCATGCTGGGTGTTGTAGTCCTGCCTGTCTCCTCCTCTCTCCAGCATGCTGGGTGTTGTAGTCCTTGCCTGTCTTCTCTCTCCAGCATGCTGGGTGTTGTAGTCCTTGCCTGTCTTCTCTCTCCAGCATGCTGGGCTTGTAGTCCTGCCTGTCTCATCTCTCTCCAGCATGCTGGGTCTTGTAGTCCTGCCTGTCTCTCTCCTCCAGCATGCTGGGTCTTGTAGTCCTGCCTGTCTTCTCTCTCCAGCATGCTGGGTGTTGTAGTCCTGCCTGTCTTCTCTCTCCAGCATGCTGGGTGCTTGTAGTCCTGCCTGTCTTCCTCTCTCCAGCATGCTGGGTTTGTAGTCCTGCCTGTCTTCTCTCTCCAGCATGCTGGGTCTTGTAGTCCTGCCTGTCTTCTCTCTCCAGCATGCTGGGTCTTGTAGTCCTGCCTGTCTTCTCTCTCCAGCATGCTGGGTCTTGTAGTCCTGCCCTGTCTTCTCTCTCCAGCATGCTGGGTGCTTTTAGTCCTGCCTGTCTTCTCTCTCCAGCATGCTGGGTGTTGTAGTCCTGCCTGTCTTCTCTCTCCAGCATGCTGGGTGCTGTAGTCCTGCCTGTCTTCTCTCTCCAGCATGCTGGGTGCTGTAGTCCTGCCTGTCTCCTGCCTCCTCCAGCATGCTGGGTGCTGTAGTCCTGCCTGTCTTCTCTCTACAGAATGCTGGTTTAGTCCTGCCTGTTTTCATCTCCGCATGTGGGTCTGTCCTCCTGTCTTCTCTCTCCAGCATGCTGGTGCTGTAGTCCTGCCTGTCTTCTCTCTCCAGCATGCTGGGTCTGTAGTCCTGCGTCTTCTCTCTCCAGCATGCTGGGTCTGCTGTAGTCCTGCCTGTCTTCTCTCTCCAGCATGCTGGGTGCTGTAGTCCTGCCTGTCTTCTCTCTCCAGCATGCTGGGTGCTGTAGTCCTGCCTGTTCTTCTCTCTCCAGCATGCTGGGTGCTGTAGTCCTGCCTGTCTTCTCTCTCCAGCATGCTGGGTGCTGTAGTCCTGCCTGTCTTCTCTCTCCAGCATGCTGGGTGCTGTAGTCCTGCCTGTCTTCTCTCTCCAGCATGCTGGGTGCTGTAGTCCTGCCTGTCTTCCTCTCCCCTCCAGTATGCTGGGTCTTGTACTCCTGCCTGTCTTCTCTCTCAGCATGCTGGGTCTGTAGTCCTGCCTGTCTTCTCTCTCCAGCATGCTGGGTGCTGTAGTCCTGCTGCCTGCTTCTCTCTCCAGCATGCTGGGTCTTGTATCCTGCCTGTCTCCTAGCATGCTGGGTCTTGTACTCTGCCTGTCTTCTCTCTCCAGCATGCTGGGTGCTGTAGTCCTGCCTGTCTTCTCTCTCCAGCATGCTGGGTTCTGTAGTCCTGCCTGTCTTCTCTCTCCAGCATGCTGGGTCTTGTATCTGCCTGTCTTCTCCAGCATGCTGGGTGCTGTGTACCTGCCTGTCTTCTCTCTCCAGCATGCTGGGTGCTGTAGTCCTGCCTGTCTTCTCTCTCCAGCATGCTGGGTGCTGTAGTCCTGCCTGTCTTCTCTCTCCAGCATGCTGGGTTCTGTAGTCCTGCCTGTCTTCTCTCTCCAGCATGCTGGGTGCTGTAGTCCTGCCCTGTCTCCCTGCCCTCTCTCCAGCAGTCTCCTCCTCCAGCTCCTTGCCTTGCTGTCTCCTGCTGACGTGTCTGCTTCCCTCTGCTCATGCTCTCTCCTCCTTTCCCTCCATGTACAGGACATTGCCACCCCGCTGCTGACATGGCTGCAGCCCGAGCCCTCATCTACCTCCTGCTCCTGTCATGGCGGCCTCCTGTCAGCAGCAGCAGCTCAGCCCAGGACAGGAGGTTCTCAGAGAAGAAGCGCTGCGCAGACCCAGAATGTAGCAGTGAGTACAGGGCAGGGGAGAATAACATTGTATCTGTGGTGGGAGGGGGGGATCAGGGGGTCTGAGGGGTGTGGAGAGGACACTTATACCCCCCACCCCCAAAACACCCCCTGAGGGCTCATCCTGACACTTGTGCCATTGTTGTGCTGCACTTTATGTGTTTACTGTGCAGCTATCAGTCCTGGCACACTGGGACACTGATAACACTTGGACACTGTTGCTCTTGGTGACTTCTCACCTATCACTTGTGTCATGTATCTCTTGCTTGTTTTGGAGCAGTTTCTCCTTTAAGATCATCATTGATGAGTTAATAGTTCTGATCATCGGTGCAACAGGCCAAGATCAAGATCTCACATCCAGTAATCATCCGTTAGATCGGATCCAGCACAATCCATTCTGCAAACATAACTTTATTGTCCGTTTTTAAAAAATGATTCCTGCAGAATCCGTCTTTAACATTGAGTCTATGAAGAACGGATCCAGTAACTGATCACTATTTATCTTCTATTGGAAACTGATCCAGTAAGAAAAATACGGAGGATAAATTGCGATCCTTTACAAATGAAGAAGAATCAAACTGGAATATAAATATTCAAATCAGGTAACTGGATACCATTCTCCTAGACTCCAATAGTTAAAAAAAGGATCTTTTATAAAGAAAAATGGAAGAAACTGAGTTAATCAATTACCGGATCTGTTCTCCATAGACTCCCATGTTAAAAAAAATGGATCATTTACAAATGAAAGAACAAATGGAAGATAAATAGTGATCAGTTACGGATCTGTTCTCCATAGACTCCATGTTAAAAAAAATGGATCATTTACAAATGAAAGAACAAAGGAAGATAAATAGTGATCAGTTACCGGATCTGTTCTCCATAGACTCCCATATTAAAAGAAATAAATAAAAACATACGGATCGTTCCATTTACAAATTTCAAAGAAAGAACAAATGGAAGATAAATAGTGATCAGTTACCGGATCTGTTCTCCATAGACTCCCATGTAAAAAAAAACAGATCATTTACAAATGAAAGAACAAATGGAAAGTAAATGTGATCAGTTACCGGATCTGTTCTCCATAGACTCCGATGTTAAAATAAGGGATCATTTACAAATGAAAAAACAAATGTAAGATAAATAGTGATCAATTACTGGATCCGTTCTCCATAGACTCCATGTTAAAAAAAACGATCCTGCAGAAATAATTTTCAAAGGTTGTGTTTGCACAAAGGATTGTGCCGGATCCGATCAATGGACAATTAATGGACAAAAATCAGATCTACTACAAATAATGATAATCCCACATCCAGTAATCGTCCGTTAGATGGATCCAGCACAATCCTTTGTGTAAACATAAATTATTTTGTTCCGTTTTGAAAAAATTGATCTTTGCAGGATCCGTTTTTTTTTAACATTTAAGTTATGTAGAAGATCCGGTAACTGATCGCTATCATTTGTCATTCTTTCATTGGGAAATGATCTAGTTAAATTTTAATAGGATCATTTTCAAATGGAAGCTAAAAAGCGATCAATGTTTATTTAATAAAACAAATCCTGCAGGAATGCTTTTTTTCAAAATCATCCAGTAGATCGGATCCAGCAGTCTTCCATTTTGCAAACACAACATTTTTGTTCATTTTGAAAAAAATTATTTTTGCAGGATCCATATTTTTAACATTGGGTCTATGGAGAACGGATCCGGTAACTGATCGCTATTTATCTTCCATTGGAAACTGAACCAATAAGAAAAAAAATGGATCCTTTATAAATGACAGAAAATGGAGGACTAAATAGTGATCAGTTACCAGATCCATTCTTTATAGACTCCAATGTTAAAAAAAATGGATCATTTACAAATGAAAGAAGAACAAATGGAAGATAAATAGTGATCAATTACTGGATTCTTTCTCCATAGACTACAATGTTAAAAAAAAATGGATCCTGCAGAAATCTATTTTTTCAAAATGGACAAGAAAAGTTATGTTCTTGTGTCCTGTGAATCATTTTGCTTTTTGCTTCTCAGCCCTACTGGATAGCCAAAACCATGCACATAATGCAAAAAAAAAAAAAAAAAAAAAGACTTGTGAAATCCATAAAAATGAAAGGGAATTAATTAAGGCCCCCTTCACTCATGCAAAGTGAAAACATGTATGCGTGTCACGATGTTTTTCATATCCATGTGGGTTAATGTTCACCATCCGCACGTACGCGTGTGACATCTAGGGGGTACGTGTGTGGTATCCAGGGGCACATGTGTGGCATTTGGGGGTATGTGTGTGGCATCCAGGGGCACATGTGTGGCATTCAGGGGCATGTGTGTGGCTTCCAGGGGTACTGGGAATCCGAGAGAATGTGTGTGGCATCCAGGGGCACGTGTGTGGCATCCGGAGTACGTGTGCTGCATATAGGGGTACGAGTGCTACATCTAGGGGTATATGTGCTGCATCCATGGGTATGTGTGCTGCATTTAGGGGTAAGTGTGTGGCATCCTGAGTATGTGTGCTGCATCTTGGGGTACATGTGCTGCATCTAGGCTTTGTGTGTAGCACTCGGGGTACGTGTGTGGCTTCCTGAGTGTGTGTGTGGCATCCAGCGTTATGTGTTTACCTTCAGGAGTATGTGTGTGGCTTCTGGAGTATGTGTGGCATCTGGGGTATATATGTGGCATCCACACGTGTGTGGCATCCAGTGTGTGATCGGGTACGGTGCTCGGTATGGCATACAGGGGTACGTGTGTGGCTTTTAGAGTACATGTGGCATCAAGGAGTACGTGTGTGGCATCCAGAGTAGGTGTGTGGCATCTAGGGGTACATGTGTGGTATCTAGGGGTATGTTTGTGGCACCCGGAGTACTTTTCTGGATTCCGGAGTAGGTGTGTGGCACCCGGAGTACGTGTGTGGCATGCAGAGTAGGTGTGTGGCATCTAGGGGTACATGTGTGGCATCTAGGGGTATGTTTGTGGCACCCGGAGTACATGTGTGGATTCCGGAGTACGTGTGTGGCATCTAGGGGTATGTGTATGGCATCCATGTGTTTCACAGACCCATCTTGTCATCTGTTCTAATGTAACAAACAGACATGTCTCCATGTCATTCACATGGATACACTGTTTGTGAAAAATACAGACATGTGAAGAGCATCAAAGGTTATACGTGTGATACCCGTGAAAAAAAATGGATACGTACCGAAAACACATACATGTGAAGGAGGCCTTCTGGATGAATCAGCCCCTTGGTATCACTATTGGGAGGTTCCACGCCAGCTGCCAGGCAATGTTAACAATCAGTAAGCTGATATTTATCTTAGATTACGTGACATTTGCATGGTCTTATTTGTATAAATGCTCCAAATAGTGACACTTCCCCATCCTACACTGCAGATAGTTACCACATGTATTCATTTCCGGAACATTTATCCTTAAATCAAGTTCATTTACAGGTAACTTGCCGTATTTCACTGTGACAGTGCAAACATTGACACGACCTCCAGTTAAAGATTTATCAATGGGCTCTATGTATTAAAGGTGCTTTGGAAAACAGGAAAATCCCAAAAGTTGCCCTGCACTCACAAGCTGACATCATGTTCTTCCTTTACATGTCGCTTTGTGACAATTGCTGTTAAAACCTGTGGCCTCCATAGTGACATAACATGGCCACAGTACCAATGTAATGACGTTACACCGCCAGGGCGGCTAATCATGCCTAACAGTGACGTTATTTGAGCGCCATTGTATTGTCATCGGGTATTGTGCTTGGGGTTATTCGGGGTCTCTATCAGTGACGGTGGTTTTTAGTGCTTTTGGCTGCGGGCTAGAAGGCACATACCACACTCACTGAGAGGTGCCTTAATAAACCAGCACAGGCAGGGCAGCTGCGGCCCTTCTTTATCCTCAGGCCGTTCTCTGACTGACCTGGGTTTAACTGGAGGCGCTGTGGAGCTGGCAGGTTCGGTGGCCGATTCAACACAATTACAATTTTGGGGGGATTTGCACATTGCAGGAAGGTGAGGGTGGTGGTTGCACGCTGCTGTGTGGGAAGTAAGGGTCTACCTTTGTACTTGTCGCTTCCTTGACCTTGCAAGGAATGAAAGACACCGACCTCAATCTTCACATTCTTGAGGAAATTGCTATAGCACCTAGTAATTCTGTGTACAGGGATAAATAAGCTGTCAAAGTGCATGATCAAGATAAGCGTCATATCCTGTCCACCATAATAGGCACTATGGGGACCCTTGTCAGTATAAGAGCGATTGTACATTAGTAAAATATATGTTCTACGTTCTCTATTCCACGTTTAATGTCACTTCTGTACCAGCTAATTGTAATAAATATAGAGGTGCATCTCAATGAATTAGAATATCATCAAAAAGTCAATTTTTATTTCAGTAATTCAATATATAAAGGAAAACTCATTACACACAGAGTGATCTATTTCATGTGTTTATTTATGTTAATGTTAATGATGATGGCTTACAGCTAATAAAACCCAAAGGTCATTATCTTAGAAAATTAAAATAGGGAGGATGAAGAGTCTGAGATATAAAATATGACCTAAATAGGTATCAGAGGCTTCACCTTGTGTGGTTGTGAGAGTCACAACCACTATAAAAGCAGATCACGGCTGCTGCAGTCCCCAGCGTGGTGCATATAGAGTAGGAAGGATGAAGGGTTAAAAACCGGGCTGCCGTATTCCACCAAAATCAAAGGGTAAATATAATATTGGTTTATTAATCGATGCATTTCAGGGTTCCCAAAATCACTCTGAAACATGGCAATATGATATTGATTTGCCCTAAAGAAGGGGCCAGGGAGCCTGAAATGTGTTGACTAATAAATCAATATTATATTCACCCTTTGGTGTCTCGTGGAATATGGCAGCGTGTTATTTAACCCTTCATCTTCCCTACTTTAATTTTCTGAGATAATTGGTTGTCAGCCTTAATCAACAGTTACAGAAATAAACACTTGAAATAGATCACTCTGTGTGTAATGACTCCATATAATATATGTGTTTCACTTTATGTATTTGAGTTACTGAAAAATTTTACTTTTTGATGATATTCTAATTCATTGAGATGATGTGTGTGTGTGTGTTATATATATATATATTCACACTATGGTAGCTATTGAGCCTGTTCTACGCCTCGGTTGCGAGCACTTTTATTGGCATGTTTTTAATTTTATTGAAGCATTATCTCAAAATGGCCGGCGCGTGCGCATTGCTATGTTCACGTTGTACTTGAATCATACACTAAAATAACCCTGGAGTCAGCGCGTGCGCATACTGCGATCTCTGGTGCCATTTTATTGAGGACACTGTGTCTGTGACTATAGTCTAAAATGAATTTATGAGTGGTGATATTTGCAGAGACCTGATTAAAATGGCCCCTTGAGTTGGTGGTATGCGCAGCGCTGCCTCTGGCTCCAATTAATTGAGGTCTTCAACTACAGCATGAACATAGCACTGCGCACGCTTGGCCATCCCGGCTACGGACAGAAGGACGCGTTCAAAATTATATGTTACATTTGTGTTGCTTATTTCTATCCTTCTTTCTCTCCTCAGAATTAATGTGCAGGGGTAAAGCCATACAAGATTTCACGGCGCCGGACTGTCGTTTTGTGACTATTAAACAGGATGACATAATTTATGTTTACTACATGTTAACAGGGAGATCCTCGGACCTTTGGGCAGGAAGTGTAAGTAATCATCTATTATCACCATTTTCTATTTGGCTTATTAGTGGTTTCCATGGAAACGAGGCCTAGTTGAGAAGATGAAGCCTGTCCTTGTTCTCTGTAAAGGAATAACTGATTAATTTGCCTTCTATGCAGAGTCCTTGGTTGAGGGTGAAGTGAATGAGGCGAAGGACATATGGGGTAGAATGACTCATGAAATAATGTCCTTATGGAGCTTCCCATCGATGAAGGGCCGTGATAGCAAACAATAAAAAGAGAGATGTGGACAAGCTGTAGACTCTGCCAGATGCTGCCCGCCGGACTCATGTCACCACAGACGGCACCGGGGCACAAGGACTGAGTGGGGAGGCACACGAGGGTACAGGAACAGGAGGAGGCCAGCTGGTTTTGGACTCAGTTTTGGGGGGGTGATCTGTGTTTATATAGTGGATATTTGGTTTCTATTTGTTTTGCAGGGCTGAACTACAGTAGTTTAAGTGGTCTATATTAGTTTAGGGGTCTGGTTTAGGATCTCTATTAGATTAAGGTTCTGGTCTGGGTTTTGTATTAGTTTAGGGCAGGGGTCTCGAACTCCAGACCTCAACAGTGCATGTTTTCAGGATTTCCTTAGCATTTCACATTTTGCTAATTTAATCTCCTGCACTGGTGACTCAAACTGTCAAATGCTAAAGAAATCCTAAAAACATGCACTGTGTATGGCCCTCGAGGCCTGGAGTTTGACACCACTGGTTTAAGGGGTCTTTTCTTTGGGTCTGTAGTAGCTTAGGGAGTTTAGTCTGTGATCTGTATTATTTTAGGGGGTCTGATCTGGGGTCTGTATTAGTTTAGGGTTGTTTTTTTTTTTTTGTGGGGGGGGGGGGGGGGGGGGAGTTTAATCTATGGTCTCTGTTAGTTTAGGAACTTTAGTCTGGGGTCTGTATTAGTTTAGGGGTCTGGTCTGGGATCTGTATTAGTTTGTGGGGTCAAGTTTGAGGTCTGTATTAGTTTAGGGGCCTGGTGTATGATCTGTATTAGTTTACAGGGTTTAGTTTGGGGTCTGTATAAATTAAGGGGGTCTGGTTTGAGGTCTATATGATTTAGAGGTTTATAGTTTAACAGGTCTGTCTGGGGCCTGTATTAGTTTGGGGGTCTGATCTAGGGCTTGTATTAGCTAGGGGTCTGGTCTGGGGTCTGTATTAGTTTGGGAGTCTGGTCTGGGGCCTGTATTAGTTTGGGGGTCTGATCTAGGGCTTGTATTAGCGTTAGGGGTCTGGTTTGGGGTCTGTATTAGTTTAGTTTAAGGGTCTGGTGTGTGATCTGTATAAGTTTAGAGGTCTATTTTGGGGTCTGTGTAAGCTTAAGGGGCCTGGTCAGGGTTTGGTATTAGTTTAAGGGGTCTGGTCTGGGACCTGTCTTAGTTTAGGAAGTTTGGTCTGGGACCTGTATTAGTTTATTAGTTCTATATTAGTTTAGGGGTACTGGGGTCTGTATTAGTTTAGACTTCTTTACTGAGGTTTGTATTAGTTTAGGGAGTCTGGTCTGTAATAGGTTAGGGAGCCTGGTCTGAGGACTGTATTAGATTAAGGGGTCTGGTCTGGGATCTGTATTAATTTAAGGGGACTGGTCTGATGTTTGTTTTAGTTTATTGATTCTGTATTAGTTGGTCTGAGGTCTGTTTTAGTTTATGGGGTCTGTTTGCTAAGAGGGTTTGGTTTGCTCTTTGCATTCATTTATTTAGATTTTTTGATGGTCTTTATATAGGTGTCTGGTTAGAATTCTCCATTTATTCGGAGGATCTGTATTTGTGTAAGAGGTCTGATTTGAGGTCTTTGGTCTACATTTGTTAAGGGTGCTGGGCTGCGGTCTACATTGACCTAAGGGCTCTCCAGGGTCGATGTTCGATTTATGAGTTCTGGTTCGGGAACTGTGTTGGTTAAGGAGGTTTTGGTCTGTTTGTTTAGGTGGACTGCGAGGTCTTGTTAGTTTAGGGAGACGGTCTGAGGTTTGCAATTCTTTATGGACTCTTGTCCATGGTATGTGGCAGAATGTGCAGAAGGTGTAAGATTGAATTTAAGTTAGATCAGTTATATAAAGCTATACTGGGAGCCAGTGGTGTAACTTGAATCTCAAGAGCCTTGATGCAAAAGCTCCAACAGGGCCCTGAAATATTGCAAATCTTTAATAGCAAAAGCCTTTTTCTTAAGGCCAAATGGATTTGGGGCCCCCTAGGCGCCAGAGCTCGGGTGCGATTCCAACCCCTGCACATATTGTAGTCACGCCCTGCTAGGAGCACTGGTCTGGTATTGCTTTATCTCACTGGTCAATACAGGCTCCAGCCCTCGGAGTCCTGGCAGAAGCCTCAAAACCAAAATGTTGGCATTTATAAGAAACAACTATTACATTTAATTTTTGTGCCAAGAAACCTTTGTTTGCTGAGTATTCGGAGCGTCACATTTGCCCTTTATATTGAGGTTGTGGAATACAGATGCCATTAATTCTCATGAGAAATGACTGCAGTGTCACGCTTGAGCTAAGGGGGATGTCCAGCTACTGTGCTCGACAATGTCAGGCGCACAACACAAAACAACAGAGGTGCAGACAAATACAGCGGAGGGCCCTGCTCATAGGGAAAGAGGCAGAGGTGATCTCCTGCACACACCTGCGGCTGTGCCTTGATCTCCCTACTGTCCCTATACGAGTTCTTTCAACTCGTCGCCGAACAGGATACCTGGTCCCTCGCTGGCCTTGATATTAACCCCCACTAGGGAATGGCCAGTGGGAGCACTACTCCCAACCACTGCAATAACAACAACAAGAGGGAAGAGAAAGACAGACTGGGGAACAACTTCACACCTCCTGCCGCACTCCTTGGCAGCAGACGGTTTAGCAATAGTCAACTCTCCAGAAAACCTCCTTCACCTCAGGAAGCTTGGCCAGGAATGTTCAATCACCAGCAAAGGATGCTGGAACCATGTGACCATATAAAAGGGATGGGAGTAATCATAAAGTATCCACACCTGGAAAAATAACTAGCTAGCTTGCTAGCAGCAGAGACTGACATTAACTCCTCAACTGCCAAAGGAAAGAAACATGTTTAATATGAAGTCTCAATACAGACATGAGACAGAGGTCCAAAACCAGTCACAAGTCTCCCACGTAAGAGAGACCATTGTGATATGCAGTATCTGCAGGTTTCAAGTAGAAATCCTCATAAATTCAGGATAATCTTTTAGATCTTAAAGGATCTGGACACCTATAGGGCAATTTCTTTTATTAATAACATGTATTTAGAACTAAAATATATATTTTTTTTCAATTAAGTTTCATTGAAAATTTTGCACCATTTTGTTTCCCTGTACATTACTGGCTGCAGAATGAGTTAACTGAGAGATGGTCAGGCAGCTCTTTTTTAATGGGAGAGTTTGTAAAGTTTTTTGTCTTTTTATGAGCTCATTGCAGCTGATTTTTTATTTTTTTTTGGTTGTTGAACAGTTTATTGGCCTCCATCGTGAGAACTGGGCAGATGTCACTGGTGATCATGCTTCGGGTTCATGGTGCGGCATGTTATGATTAGTGAGGATGTAATAGGATTTTTTGTGGCGCGCAGAGCAGCTTCTTGTGTAATCAGAAGAGTTTCTGAAGGTTTATATTTAGCCCTCACTTCTTCTGGCACGTGGGTACAGCTCGTACACGGCAGCGATTTACACTGTTTACTTAGGTATCAGATACCCATGGCTGAAAACTAATGTCCGGGCAGGGAAATGTCAGACTTTTTAGAACATATTTTTTTACCCCGCACTGGTCTGTTGAAATTCTAGTCTAAATTGACAGTCTGGTGTAAACGCTGCCACAGGTCACTGCACAGTCTGGTGTAAACGCTGGCGCAGGTCACAGTCTGGTGTAAACGCTGCAGCCGGTCACTGCACAGTCTGGTGTAAACACTGCCGCCGGTCACTGCACGGTCCAATGTAAAAGCTGCTGCCGGTCACTGCACGGTTCAATGTAAAAGCTGTTGCTGTAAAAGATGACGCCAGTCACTGCAGCGTCTACTGTAAAAGCTGCTGCTGGTCACTGCACAGTCTAGGGTAACAGCTGCCTCTGGTCACTGCATGTCTAGGGTAACAGCTGCTGCCGGTCACTGTATGGTCTAGGGTAACAGCTGCCGCCGGTCACTGCACAGTTTAGTGTAAAAACTGCCACCGGTCACTGCATGGTCTAGGGTAACAGCTGCCGCCAGTCACTGCACGGTCCAATGTAAAAGCTGCTGCCGGTCACTGCACGGTTCAATGTAAAAGCTGTTTCCGGTCACTGCACAGTGACCTGTAAAAGATGACGCCAGTCATTGCAGCGTCTACTGTAAAAGCTGCTGCTGGTCACTGCACAGTCTAGGGTAACAGCTGCTGCGGTCACTGCATGTCTAGGGTAACAGCTGCTGCCGGTCACTGTATGGTCTAGGGTAACAGCTGCCGCCGGTCACTGCACAGTTTAGTGTAAAAACTGCCACCGGTCACTGCATGGTCTAGGGGTAACAGCTGCCGCCGGTCACTGCATGGTCTAGTACTATTGCTGGTGCCTGTCACCACATGATCCAACATAACACAATCACTGGTCACAGGTTGAAGGCCACTCTACATAGTGGTTGGTTCCCAAGGTTGTTTTGGATTCCAAGGAATTCTGAACCTCAGTTCAAGGGTCACATCTATGACTAAAATGATGGAGCATTGTCATGTATTTTATCCCCTATATTAATAACACCCTGTGCTAATTTGCAGGTGGGAACGCACTTTGGATACTTCCCAAAGGATCTTGTAGAAGTTCAACAAGCTTACCCAAACGAAGAGCTGGAGCTGCCAACAGATGTAAGCTTTTGTGCTTCTCTCCTTGAATTATATAAGTGGGAGTATTAGTATATAAGGTGGGAGATGTATAGAAACAATGCAAAGGATAAATGGAGTATGTGGTTATAACAACTAATCCAAACCCAACTCAACACAAATTTTGTAAAATGCATTATTATAATGGAAGAAAGACACAAATTAGTGTAATACACTGCAATATCGAAGTATTGCAGTGCATGAAATGCATAGAATTTTTTTTTTTTATTATTTTATTGGTTAAATAAAATTGATTCTTCTTTTAGGAAACAGATTTTGTTTGTCCCGAAGATGGAAGTGATAAATTTGATACTTACGATGTTGATGAACTTTTAAAGAAACAAAAAGGAAGCACAACGGGTGGTGAACCATTACTAGAAGGATCACCTTCTCCAGAGACGAAAACACTGCCTGTGGAGACATCATCTACGGAAGAACCGTCTGGTGCAGAAGATAAATTATCAGAAGAAGAACCCAAGACAGGAGAAGGTGAACGTTCTTCTTCAAAGTCTGGAGTAACGTCAGAAGAGTCTGGAAAAAAATTAGATATTGAGGCACAATCAAAAGATCTTTCCGACTCGGAACTTGAAAAACCAAGTGACGACAAACCTGGTGTAAAATTAGAAACAATAACTCAGGATCCATCTGCTTCAGAAACAAAAGCAGTAGATGAAGATTTGTCTCCATCAGAGGCTGCAGAGTCTGGTTCATCGTCTTTAGGATCTGGAAAACCATCCGAAAAGCCATCAACTCTGGAGTCTAAAGAAAAATCGGGAAGTGATTCAGAAACCGAAAAATTATCCGAATCTAAAACGGCTGCTTCCGATTCTGCATCAGAATCCATAGACATGCCCATTTCTGAACCTCAAGAAAAAAATCCACAACCTCCCGAAAAGCTAGAAGACAAACTTAAGTTGAGCAAGAAGGCAGATAAAGATCCAAGGGAGGATGAAAATGTACATAGTCACATTGTAAATAGTCAGTCCAAAAATTCTCAGGAAGAAAACGCAAAAAGCAAATCACAAGTGCCAGATAGTGAACAAGCCAAAAATGACAGCATTTCTCAGGGAGAAGCCAATGACTCTGAAGAAAAGGGTAAGAACTCTAATTCCTATACCCTTATAGACGAGGAACTGGCTCTGAAACTGAAGACAAAAGTTGGCTCAACAGGAGATGCCATTGTGTCTGATGATGAGGAGACCAGAAGAGTTACAATGGATGATAAATATCTTCATGAGGAAGACAATCCAGAATATGAATTCTATGAACCAGATTATGAGGAGGTCATTCCAGAAGAGTTCCAGGAACCTCCTTTGTTATCTTTCGAAGAATCTGATATGAAGTCATTTGATCAGGCGACGTATGAAAATGATTCTACCTCTAACACCCCACTGGAGGCAAAAACAACACCTCCTGAGGACGAGGTGAAGGTCTCTGTAGATGTGGGTCAAACAACACCACTAAAGCAAGAAAACAACATACTGACCACATTGGGAGACACCTTCTTCGCCATCGTTAGTGGTGGGGAACACACACGGGACGTCACCGATCAAGATGGAATAGATTCCGAGGAAGAGGAGAATGAAGAACCATTTGAAGATTCGGAAGAAGACACCAACGTGTACTTACTTGGTATGGAGAAAAATAGTATGAGTCATGAACCATCCATGCCACCTTTTGATGACGATCTATATATTTTAGAAGAAGAACAGGCGGAGGAAACATTGTCCGCTGTTGAGGGTGATCAAACTTTGGAAACTAAACCAAAGATCAATATTACCTCTAACAGCTCATCTGAAAATGCAGTTAATTTGTCTTCTAGTGATGAAATTCCGTCTACCAAAAGTGATGGTGATTTGGAATCAGTAACAAAAGAAGTAGAAGTGGATCAAGTGGTAAAGGAATCTGGAAGGAACAAGAGAGAAAGAAGTTCTAGATCAGATGGCAAAGGTGATCTGAAGGAACAGAGAAGCAGAAGTTCTGGATCAAGATGGCAAAGGAGATGTGGAAGGAACAAAAGAAGTTCTGATCAAGATGGCAAAGGTGATCTGGAGGAACAGGGAACAGAGTCTGATCAAGATGGCAAAGGAGATGTGGAAGGAACAAAGAAGTTCTGGATCAAGATGGAAAGGTGTCTGGAGAACAAGAGAAGTTCTGGATCAAGATGGCAAGGTGATCTGGGAGGAACAAGAGAGAAAGAAGTTCTGGATCTAGATGGCAAAGGAGAGCTAGAGGAACAAGAGAAGCAGAAGTTCTGGGTCAAGATCGTAAGGAGATTTGGAAGGAACAAGAGAGAAAGAAGCTCTGGATCAAGATGCAAGGACATCTGGAAGGAAAAAAACAGAAGTTCTGGATCAAGATGCTAATATAGATCTGGAAGAAGAGAGAACCAGAAGTTCTAGATCAAGCTGCTACTGTGGGGTTGGAAGAAACCAAAGAGACCCAAATTGAGCAACAGAAAACTGAAAACAGTTCAGAAGATATCCCGTTACAATCTGAAGATAAAAACATGTCTACTGAAGAGATGGCCAAGTCTGTGGAAGATGCTGAGTCAACAGGCTCAGGAACTGACAAAGACACATTAGAGGACCCAAGCAAAGATCCTCAAGAAGACAAAGAGACAAATGTGGTGGACACAAACGCTGATATTCTCGATCAGGTGGCTACAGGAGATAATGAAGCTAAGAACGAGAAACTTCCAATATCTGAGGAATCCAACCTTGAAAAACCTGAAACCAGTATAGGCAAAAGGGGAAAATCAAATGAAAGTGACCCAGAATCAGCGAATAAACCTGATTTGGAAGATCTCCAATCTATAAATGATAAAGTTTTAGTTGAACTTTCAAAAGAAAAGGAAGATACACCGCTACCAATTTCAGAACCAGAGGAAAAGGAAAACAAAGACGTAAAAATCTGCTAAAGAGGAAGATTCTGCGTTAAAGAACAAGGAGATGATAAATCTGTTGAGAATCATGAAGGCAACGTAAACAAAGTGGAGTGAAGTAGAGCTTCCAGAAAACTCAACCAACACAGAACTGGAACCATCAATGTCAGATCATTCCAAGAAGACTAATATGGAAGGACATTACACAATCAGATCATGAAGGTATTCTAGAAAAGGAGATCCGTGAGGAAGAGAAGACCATGTCGGATGTTAATGGAGGAGAGACTGATGAGGAAAATGAGGTTGGACTGTTAGAAGATGAAAACGCTGTTAATGCCACCCGATCTAGAAAGCTGGGATCTGACAACGATACTGGTGACAATCTCAAGACATCGGCGTCTAACTCACAGTGTCTGGAGAAACTGCGTCTAAAAATGAAGAAAATACACAAGCTTCCATTGTAGAAAACATTGAGGATGAAAAGAACACTGTGACCGAGCCAAATCAGGAGGAAGTGGTGACAAAAGAGATCCATGATGGTGAAGGAAAGAATCATTGTTGATGGCAATTTGAACACAGTTGAAGAAACCCAACGGGAGACACAAGTAGATGAGCAACTACCCAAGGAAATGGATTCTACCAGTGACAAGACAGTCAATGTAGAAGACCTTGAAAGTCCTACTGACAAATTCGATGATGACTCCATGCCTTCAGTGGAGGATGCTCAAGAGGAGGAATCTTATGTTGACGGCATTACCGCTCTGTCCATCATGAGGGAGAATCTGGATGAATCCCGCATTTTACTGTTCATCAAGTACCTCGGCCTTGACAATCTCATGAGACTGGAAGCCATGTTTCATGACATGGACTCGGAGTTAAAACTCGCTCGAAAAGGTACCGTACGCCTAGATCATATCGACGAAGCTCTGGACCAGATCTTAGAGGCATCTGAAAGCAATATACTTGACTTTATTGAGAGTGTCTTGGACTCCAGAGAAGCAAACAATGAAGAGATCCTTGCCACCGAAAAGAAATGTTTGACGAAGAATCGAGTTTGCTGGATGACGTTCAGGAGATCTCGTATCAGCTCCGACAGAAACATTCAACTGCAAGTGAGAGCACTGTGCTTGCTCCAGGAGCCCAGGAACAAGATCTGATGGAGAAAGGTGAGGACTATTCTCTTCTATGCATGCTTTATTAACTAATCTTCAAGGAAAGGTGGGATCCCTTGAAATGCCCTTTCCGATGTATAAATACTTTTGTACTGCAGAGTTGTGAGTTGCTCAGACAACTTGAGGATATCCCTTTAAGGGTCACGTGTCACAAATACATCTAGAAGCTCCCTGACTTGTATTCCAGTGGAGGCCTCTAATGGATGGCAAATGATTGGCTTGCATTACCCATAGGCTCCCATTGAGTGTATGCACAGTAGTGTAGCCTAGCAGACTATTCAAAACCTTTGTTTTACCTTTATTTGTGCCAAATGAACTCCAAAAGAACAATGTTATGGGCTCTGTTGGGCTACTAATGTCCAATTATGTGATATGAACCCTGTCTGAGAGATATCATTTTGATACTATATATAGGGTTATATCATACAAGGTGCGCTCACACTCATATACACCTGTTCTTAGGGATTGGCACAGTTCACGGAGGTGGGTATAGACTATCCCCCCTTTGACCTATATAGACCCAATGTATTCTTGACTAGCGCTATCTTTTGGACCACAGATTATCAAAATTTTTATGTTTGACTTACTTGTCTGACTTTCCACAGAAAAAACAGTGGAGGATGTGAAAAATGAGGACGCTCAAGATGCTGAACAGAGCACAGCAGGGACAGCCACGGTACCAGAACCACAAGTGGATGAGACTGTAGATCCGAGCACCTCAAACCAGCCACCAGAACTGGAGCCACAGGTGGAGGAGCCCAAAGTGCAACCACCAATACCAGATCCACAGGTGGAGGAGACCACAGTGCAACCACCAATACCAGATCCACAGGTGGAGGAGACCACAGTGCAACCACCAATACCAGATCCACAGGTGGAGAAGACCACAGTGCAACCACCATGTCAGGACCCACAGGTGGAGGAGACCACAGTGCAACCACCAATACCAGATCCACAGGTGGAGGAGCCCAAAGTGCAACCACCAGTACCGGATCCACAGGTGGAGGAGACCACAGTGCAACCACCAGGTCTGGACCCACAGGTGGAGGAGACCACAGTGCAACCACCAATACCGGATCCACAGGTGGAGGAGCCCAAAGTGCAACCACCAGTACCGGATCCACAGGTGGAGGAGACCACAGCGCCACCATCAATACCAGATCCACAGGTGGAGAAGCCCAAAGTGCAACCACCAGTACCGGATCCACAGGTGGAGGAGACCACAGTGCAACCACAAATACCAGATCCACAGGTGGAAGATCTCAAAGTGCAACCAGCAGTATCGGATCCACAGGTGGAGGAGACCACAGTGCAACCATCAATACCAGATCCACAGGTTGAGGAGCCTAAGGTACAACCACCAGAGATTCATAAGGAGGAAACAGAATTTGTTCCTCCTACTGAAGACCCAGAAGTTTCAAGCAAACTTCATCCAGATGTGGAGATTTCCCATAATGTGGACAGACCTGATCCAGGTGAGAGATTTATGATTTTATGTATCACTTGACCATTATACTGTTCTTACTATCAATGATGTCTGTTATATCAGCCTAGTAGTAAATTGCAGAAGTTGTGCAATTATCTATTATATAAAACCCGAAGGCCACTTCCGGAGGAGGCCACGCCCACTTCCGTGATGGTCGTCGCCCAGGCTCATCCAGTGCACTGTAGCCAGGCTGCCCCCGGCTACAGTCACCGACACACGGAACGTTCCGATCTCGGAAGTTCCGTGTGCCCTCCTGCCACTCCCCTCCACCCTCTGCCCTCCAGCCAGTACCTACATACCGGGGGGGGCAGGGGGGCCCATTGCCCGCCACCTCGGAGGGCCACACACACCCTGGGGGTACCCGTGCTCCCTGCCGTGTGTCTGGAGAGGAGGGAGGGCGGGACTTCCTCTCCTGCAGCTCTGCCCGCCCCTCCTCTCCTCCTACACCCGAGGCCCGGCCACCGGTAAGTCTGCAGCCATACAGGCTGCTCTGCCCTCCAACCTGTGTGCCCCCTCTGCCCTCTGTCCTCTGCGTCCTCTGCCCCCTCTGTGTCCTCTGCCCTCTGCCCCCTGTCCTCTGTGTCCTCTGCCCCCTGTCCTCTGTGTCCTCTGCCCCCTGTCCTCTGTGTCCTCTGCCCCCTGTCCTCTGTGTCCTCTGCCCCCTGTCCTCTGTATCCTCTGCCCCCTGTCCTCTGCCCCCTGTCCTCTGCCCCCTGTCCTCTGCCCCTGTCCTCTGTCTCCTCTGCCCCCTGTCCTCTGTGTCCTCTGCCTCCTCTGCCCCCTGTCCTCTGTGTCCTCTGCCCCCTGTCCTCTGTGTCCTCTGCCCCCTGTCCTCTGCCCCTGTCCTCTGCCTCCTCTGCCCCCTCTGCCCCCTGTCCTCTGTGTCCTCTGCCCCTGTCCTGTGTCCTCTGCCCCCTGTCCTCTGTGTCCTCTGCCCCCTGTCCTCTGTGTCCTCTGCCCCCTGTCCTCTGTGTCCTCTGCCCCCTGTCCTCTGTGTCCTCTGCCCCCTGTCCTCTGCGTCCTCTGCCCCCTGTCCTCTGCGTCCTCTGCCCCCTCTGTGTCCTCTGCGTCCTCTGCCCCCTCTGCTTCCTCTGCCCCCTCTGTGTCCTCTGCGTCCTCTGCCCCCTCTGCTTCCTCTGCCCCCTCTGTGTCCTCTGCGTCCTCTGCCCCCTCTGCGTCCTCTGCCCCCTCTGTGTCCTCTGCCCCCTGTCCTCTGCCCCCTGTCCTCTGCCCCCTGTCCTCTGCCCCCTGTCCTCTGCGTCCTCTGCCCCCTCTGTGTCCTCTTCCCCCTGTCCTCTGCGTCCTCTGCCCCCTGTCCTCTGCGTCCTCTGCCCCCTGTCCTCTGCGTCCTCTGCCCCCTGTCCTCTGCGTCCTCTGCCCCCTGTCCTCTGCGTCCTCTGCCCCTGTCCTCTGCGTCCTCTGCCCCCTGTCCTCTGCCCCCTGTCCTCTGCCCCCTGTCCTCTGCCCCCTGTCCTCTGCCCCCTGTCCTCTGCCCCCTGTCCTCTGCCCCCTGTCCTCTGCGTCCTCTGCCCCCTCTGTGTCCTCTTCCCCCTGTCCTCTGCCTCCTCTGCCCCCTGTCCTCTGCCTCCTCTGCCCCCTGTCCTCTGCGTCCTCTGCCCCCTGTCCTCTGCGTCCTCTGCCCCTGTCCTCTGCGTCCTCTGCCCCCTCTGTGTCCTCTGCGTCCTCTGCCCCCTTTGTGTCCTCTGCGTCCTCTGCCCCCTCTGTGTCCTCTGCGTCCTCTGCCCCCTCTGTGTCCTCTGCGTCCTCTGCCCCCTCTGTGTCCTCTGCGTCCTCTGCCCCCTCTGTGTCCTCTGCCCCCTCTGTGTCCTCTGCCCCCTCTGTGTCCTCTGCCCCCTGTCCTCTGCCCCCTGTCCTCTGCCCCCTGTCCTCTGCCCCCTGTCCTCTGCCCCCTGTCCTCTGCCCCCTGTCCTCTGCGTCCTCTGCCCCCTCTGCCCTCTGTGTCCTCTGCCCCCTGTCCTCTGCCTCCTCTGCCCCTGTCCTCTGCCTCCTCTGCCCCCTGTCCTCTGCCTCCTCTGCCCCCTGTCCTCTGCCTCCTCTGCCCCCTGTCCTCTGCCTCCTCTGCCCCCTGTCCTCTGCCCCATGTCCTCTGCCCCCTGTCCTCTGCCCCTGTCCTCTGCCCCCTGTCCTCTGCCCCCTGTCCTCTGCCCCCTGTCCTCTGCCCCCTGTCCTCTGCGTCCTCTGCCCCCTGTCCTCTGCGTCCTCTGCCCCCTGTCCTCTGCGTCCTCTGCCCCCTGTCCTCTGCGTCCTCTGCCCCCTGTCCTCTGCCCGCGTCCTCTGCGTCCTCTGCCCCTGTCCTCTGCGTCCTCTGCCCCCTGTCCTCTGCGTCCTCTGCCCCCTCTGTGTCCTCTGCCCCCTCTGTGTCCTCTGCCCCCTCTGTGTCCTCTGCCCCCTCTGCGTCCTCTGCCCCCTCTGCGTCCTCTGCCCCCTCTGTGTCCTCTGCCCCCTCTGCGTCCTCTGCCCCCTCTGTGTCCTCTGCCCCCTCTGTGTCCTCTGCCCCCTCTGTGTCCTCTGCCCCCTCTGCCCCCTGTCCTCTGCATCCTCTGTGTCCTCTGCCCTCTCTCTGTCCTCTGCCCCCTCTGTGTCCTCTGCCCCCTGTCCTCTGCATCCTCTGCCCCCTCTGTGTCCTCTGCCCCCTGTCCTCTGCGTCCTCTGCCCCCTCTGTGTCCTCTGCCCCCTGTCCTCTGCCCCCTCTGTGTCCTCTGCCCCCTGTCCTCTGCGTCCTCTGCCCCTGTCCTCTGCGTCCTCTGCCCCCTGTCCTCTGCCCAGCCGCCTCTGCCCCCTGTCCTCTGCCCAGCCGCCTCTGCCCCCTGTCCTCTGCGCTGACCACTCTGCCCACGTCGCTGCGCTGACCAATCTCACCGCACTCACTGCTAACCACTGAGCCACCGCACTCACTGCTAACCACTGAGCCACCGCACTCACTGCTAACCACTGAGCCACCGCACTCACTGCTAACCACTGAGCCACCGTATACTCTGCTACCCACTGAGCCGCCTGTATACACACAATTCATTTCACCGCACTCCCGTAACTATTAGTAAATAAACTATATATGGATTCTAGACTACCCGATTCTTTAGAATCGGGCCGCCATCTAGTGTCATATAAAAGCTAATTCTATATATACTTACCTACATAACTACTCAGGTTATACCAGCTGTACATATATAATTATATACAGGAGATGCCCAGGTTATACCAGCTGTACATATATAATTATATACAGGAGATGTCCAGGTTATACCGGCTGTACATATATAATAATATACAGTAGATGCCTAGGTTATACCAGCTGTACATATATAATTTTATATACAGGAGATGTCCAGGTTATAGCAGCTGTATGTATATAATTATATACAGTAGATGCCCAGGTTATACCAGCTGTACATATATAATTATATACAGGAGATGCCCAGGTTATACCAGCTGTACATATATAATTATATACAGGAGATGCCCAGGTTATACCAGCTGTACATATATAATTATATACAGGAGATCCCCAGGTTATACCAACTGTACATATATAATTTTATACAGGAGATGTCCAGGTTTATACCGGCTGTACATATATAATTATATACAGGAGATGTCCAGGTTATACCAGCTGTACATATATAATTATATACAGGAGATGCCCAGGTTATACCAGCTGTACATACCGTATTTTTCGCTTTAGAAGACACACTGGTTTATAAGACACCTGCCCCAAATTTGGTTAAGGAAAAGAGAAAAAAAAATTTTTTAATGTTAAATGGGGTCCGTCTTATAGTGCCAGTGTCCGTCTTACAATCAGTATTAAATGTTCCCCATCCTGGTACATAAACCTCCCAATCCTGGTATATATATACCCTCATCCTGGTATACATGTCCCCATCCTATATATATGCCCCTCATTCTGTATATACGTCCCCCATTCTGTATATACGTCCCCCATTCTGTATATATGTCCCCCATTCTGTATATATGCCCCCATCCCCAACCCTTTGAGTATGCTATATGGCCCCCATCTTCCCCCCAGACTCCCATGGCTTACCGAGGAGGGGTGCAGCTGCCCAGCGGGGATGTCAGAGGCAGGTTTTTGGTGGGTGGGGGCACAGCTGCAGGACCAGAGCAGCGGAGATGTACCGCGGTGGGTTCTGCATTTTGGCCGGCTGCATTCATTAACACTGCAGCCAGCAGTAGAGGCTTCAAAAAAAATGGCCGCGGCCTTAATAAAGACTTGCAGCCATTTTGAAGTCTCTACCTCTACTGGCCGGCTGCCACAAAAAACATGGCAGCGCCCACCGCTTGCTGCCGCTGGTACATCTTCGCTGCTCCGGTCCTGCGCTGTGCCCCCCACCCACCAGAACTCCGGCACCACATGAGCAGCTGCACCCAGTAATATTTTATTTTTAAATTTTTTTTACATGCGCTTTTTAAGACGCACGCCTGTTTTCCCCCAGTTTGGGGGGAACAAAAGTGCGTCTTAAAAGCGAAAAATATGGTATAAATTATATACAGGAGATGCCCAGGTTATACCAGCTGTTTTACAGCTTATTATAATTTATACAGGAGATGCCAGGTTAACCAGCTGTACATATATAATTATATACAGGAGATGCCCAGGTTATACCAGCTGTACATATTAATTATATACAGGAGTGCCAGGTTATACCAGCTGTACATATATAATTATATACAGGAGATGCCAGTTAACCAGCTGTACATATATAATTATATACAGAGATGCCAGGTTATCCAGCTGTACATATATAATTATATACAGGAGATGCCCAGGTTACACCAGCTGTACATATATAATTATACAGAGATGAGGTTAGTATACCAGCTGTTCATATATAATTATAAACAGGAGATGCCCAGGTTATACCAGCTGTACATATATCATTATATACAGGAGATGCCCAGGTTATACCAGCTGTACATATATAATTATAAACAGGAGATGCCCAGGTTATACCAGCTGTACATATATACGGTAATTAGATACAGGAGATGCCCAGGTTATACCAGCTGTACATATATAATTAGATACAGGAGATGTCCAGGTTATACTGGCTGTACATATATAATTATATACAGGAGATGCCCAGGTTATACCAGCTGTACATATATAATTATATACAGGAGATGTCCAGGTTATACCAGCTGTACATATATAATTATATACAGGAGATGCCCAGGTTATACCAGCTGTACATATATAATTTTATACAGGAGATGCCCAGGTTATAGCAGGGTGATGATATCCCTATACACAAGCAGTATTGATCATGTATGGCCGTACTCAATGTATAAATGCTCTGTCTTCCTTCTTGTAGTCACTGCTGTTGATGGAGGTGGAGTAGAGGAGGCAGAATCCTGGTCATTGTCATCCGTGCTCTCGTCAATGGGCAGGGCTTTCCTTGCAGCCAAGAAGAGTGTGACTCCGGTTGTCATCCTGGTAAGTCTCACAGATGGGACCATATTATTGCTGATGTTATACCAACTGCATAGACCCCTCTGCAAACAGAGTGGTCAGCATGGCTGACTATGGAATATGGGGTCATTAGATTTTTGCAACCAAATGTGACAGCAGCATAATGTAGTAAAGGAGACCCTGATTCCAGCAATGTGTCACTTGCTGAGCTGCTCATTGAAGTTTTGATTAAGGAGATTATCACCACAGTCACATAGTCCTCCATATTCAGGAGCCCTGGATTACCTCGCTCCCCACCACTGATTGGCAGCTTTCTGTGTACACTGTGCATAGGCAGAAAGCTGCCTATAAGTGGTGTGGGCAGAGTTATATAGAGATCAGCATTTAGATAACTGGTAGATCTGTGACAGATAAAACTGGTTTTATTTTAATGACAGCAAGCAGCCCAGTAAGTGACCCAACGCTGGAATCGGGGTCCCTGCCCCTACATGATGCTGCTGTCACCGGGGTCCCTGCCCCTACATGATGCTGCTGTCACATGGGGTAGCAAAGATCTGGTGACAGATTTCCTTTAAAGGGGTTCTCTGGGAATACAAGACAAAAATAATGATAAAACAAGTCATTATAAATACATTCCTAAATACCTTTAATGAGAAAATTATGGTATTGTACATTTGTTGTATCTCCAGTATTGGATGAGATAGACAGGGTGGATAGCAGTGTGAATAGCCTCTTCTTACTTCAGCTTCAAGTTAACTCCAGTATTAGGTCAGATATACAGGTTAGACAGCAGTGTGAGCAGCCTGTTCTTATCTCGGTAAAACTTGTCATTATAAATACATTCCTAAATACTTTAATGAGAAAATCACGGCATAGTACATTTATTGTATCTCCAGTATTGGATGAGATAGACAAGGTGGACAGCAGTGTGAGCAGCCATCCCTTACCTCAGCTCCCCTGGTATCTATAGTAGTAAATCAGATAGAAATTACAGACAGCCATGTGAGCAGCCTCTCCTTACCTCAGCTCCCTGGTAACTCCAGTATTAGAACAGATGGACAGGGTGGACAGCAGTGTGAGCAGCCTCTCCTTACCTCAGCTCCCTGGTAACTCCAGTATTAGAACAGATGGACAGGGTGGACAGCCATGTGAGCAGCCTCTCCTTACCTCAGCTCCCTGGTAACTCCAGTATTAGAACAGATGGACAGGGTGGACAGCCATGTGAGCAGCCTCTTCTTGCCGCAGCACTCCTGGTATCTCTAGTAGTGGATTAGATACAGGGTAGACAGCACTGTGAGCAGCCTCTTTTTGGCACAGCACCCCGATATTGTCAGGCTTGGACTAAGGGGGACAATCTTGGACAGTGAGCATGGACCAGATGATGTCCGGCGCACAATGTAAAACAACAGACAAGGAGACACCAGAGGGATAAATACAGTGGAGGGCCCTGCTTAGAGGGAATGGGGGAGAGGTGACCTCCTGCACTAACCTGCAGTTGTGCCCTGATCTCCCTACGTCCCTATACGAGTTTTTTCAATTTTTCGCCGAGCAGGATACCTTAAGCCCTCACTGGCCCTGATGTTAACCCTCAATAGGGAATGGCTGCAGGGAGCACTAGTCCTCAACCACTGCAATATAGGAGACAAGAGGGAAGGGGGAAGACAGGCAAGGAACAAGGCAGCAACTTCACACCTGCTGCCACTTCTCCTAGACAGCAGGCGGCTTAGCAACAGGAGGTTCTCCAGAAAGCTTACTTCACCTTAGGCAGCTTTGGCCAGAATGAGTTCAATCACCAGCAAAGCATGCTGGAGCCATGTGATATATAAAGGGGATGGGAGTAATCACAGAATGGCCACACCTGGACAAGAACTAGCTAGCTTGCTGGCAGCAGACACTGACATTAACTCCTCAACTGCCAAATGAAAAAGGCATGTTTAATATGAAGTCTCAATATTGACATGTGACAGTGGTCCAAAACCAGTCACAAGTCTCCCAGGTAAGGCGGCCGTCACACGCAACGATTTCTTGCCCGATATCGTTTAAGCGATCTCCTTTTTGATCGCTTAAGCGATATCGGGCTTAAAATCGTTGCATGTAATCAAGTGATTTACGATGTGAAATCGCTTGATCGTGACATCGCTGATCTGAGCTCCGGAGCTCAGATCTAGCGATGAACGATGTCACGATCTGCTTCATCGTGGTGTATAACACCACGATGAGCGATCTCCCAGCGCAGAGCCTATGCTGGGAGATGGTAACTATGATACACGTCGGGTAACTAAGCGACGCGCGGCGCCTAGTAACCCGATGTGTACCATAGTTACCAGCGAGATCGCGGCTCCACATCGCTGGTGAGTCTGTCTGTGTGACATCTCACCAGCGATGTGAGCGATATTGTAAGCGATCGCGCGTGCACGTGATCGCTTACAATATCGCTAGAGATATCTCAGCGTGTGACGGCCGCCTAAGAGAGACCATCATGACAGATATCTCCAGTATGAGATTAGAAGGACGATGAAAAGCCGTGTGATCAGTCTCTTCTTACCTCAGCACCTGTGTTATCTCTAGTATTAGATCAGATACATGGGGTGGACAGCAGTGTGAGCAGCCTCTTCTTACCTGTTTACCACCCCTGGTATCTCAGGTATTAGATTAGATTGAAAGGACTGCAGTGTGAGCAGCCTCTTCTTACCTGTGTACCACCTCTGTATCTCAGGTATTAGATTAGATTGGGAGGACTGCAGTGTGTGTAGCCTCTTTTTACCTTAGCTCCCTGGTAGCTCCACTAGTAGATCAAGTAGACAGGGTGGACAGCAGAGTGATCAGCCTCTTCTTACCTCAGCACCCCTGGAATCTCGAGTATTAGATCAAATTGACAAGGTGGACAGCAGAGTGAGCAGCCTCTTCTTATCTCAGCACCCTGGAATCTCGAGTATTAGATCAGATCAACAGGGTGGACAGCAGTGTGAGCAGCCTCTTTTTACCTTAGCTCCCTGGTAGCTCCACTAGTAGATCAAGTAGACAGGTGGAAAGCAGAGTGATCAGCCTCTTCTTACCTCAGCACCCCTGGAATCTCGAGTATTAGATCAAATTGACAAGGTGGACAGCAGAGTGAGCAGCCTCTTCTTATCTCAGCACCCCTGGAATCTCGAGTATTAGATCAGATCAACAGGGTGGACAGCAGTGTGAGCAGCCTCTTTTTACCTTAGCTCCCTGGTAGCTCCACTAGTAGATCAAATAGGGTGAACAGCAGAGTGAGCAAACTCTTCTTACCTCAACACCACTGGTATCTCCAGTATTAGATCAGATAGATAGGCTAGACAGCAGTGTGAAGAGCCTCTTGTTCTTTGGGAATTGGATAATTAAAGGTATTTAAGAATGAATGTACAAGGATATATCCTTTTATTCTGTTCTCTTCCTGGAGAACCGCTTCATAGTCCTAGACGCCAGTAGATGTTTATTGTATGTCATTGTATTTGGTGATATCTGCAGCTACTGGGGACCGATCACTGCTTTCCACGATACCTGATAGGGTTCATCATTGAGGCTTCTGACCATGGATGTGTGAGATGTTTCATGGTAGAGCGCGGTATCCAGCCTTGTGACCCTGTGGAGATCAAAAACACTCTGATCCTCTAGTCCTCTAGATTTATCATATAAAGTGGAATTCCCCTTTTTAGGATATTGTCTTGTGTGCTGGAGGCCAAATTATGCCCATTTGTGAGGGCAAGAATAAGCCACCAATGTCCTCCTGGGTGCTGGTCTGACTCTTGACAGCGTACTGTTGGTAGTGACTGTCCGAATCACTAGAATGGAAATGCTGGGCACAGCCACTACCATGAGTATTGCCCGGTACCACTGATCAGCCGCCAATATAAGGGCTGAGGGGTGAACATCTCCAAAGTCTAAACTTCATGTCTCTATCAAAGGACAGACTACAAGTCAATGTACAGGAGGAGGAGGAGAGCTGTGATATCACCTATTGTGAATGGTGGATCCTGTGTCATCTACTGTATATAGAGGTGTTATCAGTCATTGTACAGAAGGAGGTGAGCTGTGATATCACCTATTGTGAATGGTGGATCCTGTGTCATCTACTGTATATAGAGGTGTTATCAGTCATTGTACAGAAGGAGGTGAGCTGTGATATCACCTATTGTGAATGGTGGATCCTGTGTTATCTACTGTATATAGAGGTGTTATCAGTCATTGTACAGGAGGAGGAGGTGAGCTGTGATATCACCTATTGTGAATGGTGGATCCTGTGTTATCTACTGTATATAGAGGTGTTATCAGTCATTGTACAGGAGGAGGAGGTGAGCTGTGATATCACCTATTGTGAATGGTGGATCCTGTGTTATCTACTGTATATAGAGGTGATATCAGTCATTGTACAGGAGGAGGAGGTGAGCTGTGATATCATCTATTGTGAATGGTGGGTCCTGTGTTATCTACTGTATATAGAGGTGTTAACAGTCATTGTACAGGAGGAGGAGGGGAGCTGTGATATCATCTATTGTGAATGGTGGATCCTGTGTTATCTACTGTATATAGAGGTGTTATCAGTCATTGTACAGGAGGAGGAGGTGAGCTGTGACATCACCTATTGTGAATGATGGATCCTGTGTTATCTACTGTATATAGAGGTGTTATCAGTCATTGTACAGGAGGAGGAGGTGAGCTGTGACATCACCTATTGTGAATGATGGATCCTGTGTTATCTACTGTATATAGAGGAGTTATCAGTCATTGTACAGGAGGAGGAGGTGAGCTGTGATATCATATATTGCGAATGATGGATCCTTTATTATCTACTGTATATAGAGGTGTTATCAGTCATTGTACAGGAGGAGGAGGTGAGCTGTGACATCACCTATTGTGAATGATGGATCCTGTGTTATCTACTGTATATAGAGGTGTTATCAGTCATTGTACAGGAGGAGGAGGTGAGCTGTGACATCACCTATTGTGAATGATGGATCCTGTGTTATCTACTGTATATAGAGGAGTTATCAGTCATTGTACAGGAGGAGGAGGTGAGCTGTGATATCATATATTGCGAATGATGGATCCTTTATTATCTACTGTATATAGAGGTGTTATCAGTCATTGTACAGGAGGAGGTGAGCTGTGATATCATATGTTGCGAATGATGGATCCTTTATTATTTACTGTGTAGGGAGCCATTGTAATCCTATTTGCAATGAGAAAGAGAATGCTGAAAAGACCTTTACAAAGACTCTACAGAACAAACAATAGGAGTTGAATAGTCCTAGTGAGCATTAAAAAACTGAAAGATTTTGGATGATGGATGAAATTGTAAAATAAAAATGATAAAAATAATACATTTAACAAAATCCCTGATGTAAACACTGGGTCATTTCCCTTACAGTGTAATCACTTGTGCTTTTTTCCTGCAGTTTCTTTGTCTTGTGGTGAGATTCACAGGCGATTAATCAAGGGGTTTTCATCAGTTTTCTGTCACTAAAAAGAGTCACATTTTGTTGATTGTATGCCATAATTACACAAAAATGTTTCAGCTCTTCTGCGCCGCCCTAGTGGTGCCTGTCATTAGCTCACCTCCCTCTACTCATTCAGAATGCATGCATGTGTATAGAGCTGCATGACTGAGGTATGTAAAGTGTGTGAGTGTATTCTTATTAAATGATGGAGATCTCCTGGACAGCAGAACTGGCGGCGTGCCTCCTGCAGCTGCTCCTGACAGACGTGCACGACTAGCACTGAGCTCCCCCTAGTGGTGACTGCAGGCAGCGAGTGTTCTATTATAAACCTCAGGAGTGCCAACCCTTATAATTCAGACAAATCACCGCCAATGGTGACAGACGAGTGGCCTCTGTGGGGCCTGTGAGTCAAGGGGAGCCGGTGTCTGTACTGGGTCCTTACTTCTGCCTATTCAAACATTGGTCTGAATCCTGATACAGTTGAAAGCAATTATGAAAGAGGGAGTGCTCTGCTGGCGCTCTCTCCTCCATCATTCTCCCTCGCTGTATGATGTCTCAGCACATCGGGTGCGATGATGTCACTAGAGTGCATCCACTGTGCCAAGATGAGTAGAGCTGCAGATCTGTCGCCATAGAAACTAGAGTAGCGGGCGGGGGGCCAGCGGGAGGGGAGTACTTATTTTTTTTTAATCAGTGAGTACACTGGTGGCCATAACACTATATGGAGGATTATGTGGGGGTTATTATATTATATGGAAGACTATGGAAGGTGCATTGTACTATATGGAGGACTATCGAGGGTGCATTATACTATATTGAGGACTATGGGAGTGCATTACACTATATTTAGGACTGTAGGAGGTGCATTATACTATATGGAGGACTATCGAGGATGCATTATAATATATAGAGGACTAAGGGATGCATTATACTATATGGAAGACTATGGGGATCATTATAGTATATGGAGGACTATGTGGTGCATTCTACTATATGGAGGACTATGGGATGCATTTGCTATATTGAGGACTATGGAGCTGCATTAAACTATATGGAGGACTATAGTGAGTGCATTATATTATGTGGAGGACTATGGGGGTGCATTATACTATATGGATGACTATTGTGTGTGCATTATACTATATGGAGGACTATGGTGTGTGCATAATACTATATGGAGGTCAATGAGGCTGCATTATACTATATGGAGGACTATGGGGCGTTCTTTATACTATGGAGGACTATGGGGGTGCATTATACTATATGGATGACTATGAGGAGTGCATTATATTATACTATATGGAAGACTATGAAGTATACATTATACTATGGAGGGCTATGGGGTGCATTACACTATAAGGAGGACTATGGGGTGTACATTATACTATATGGAGAACTATGGGCTATGCATTATACTATATGGAGGGCAATGAGGCTGCATTATACTATATGGAGGACTATGCTGTGTGCATTATATTTTATGGAGGACTATAGTGTGTGCAATATATGGAGGACTATAGGGTGCATTATACTATATGTAGGGACTATTGTGTGTGCATTATACTATATGGAGGACTATGGTGTATGCATTATATTATATGTAGGACTATGGGGAGTGCATTATACTATATGGAGGACTATGGTGTATGCATTATATTATATGTAGGACTATGGGGAGTGCATTATACTATATAGAGAACTATGGTGTGTGCATTATACTATATGGCAGACTATGGAGGACTATAAGGTGCATTATACTATATGTAGGACTATGAAGTGTGCATTATACTATATGGAGGACTATGGAGCTGCATTATACTATATGGAGGACTATGGTGTGTGCATTATACTATATCAGGGGTGGGCAGCTTCATGCCTCGAGGGCTGCACACAGTCCAGGTTTTCTGGATATCCTTAGCATTTGACAGTTGGAATCATCACCTGAGCAGAAGATTAAATTACCAACTGTCAAATACTAAGGATATACAGAAAACCTGCACTGTGTACAGCCCTGGAGGCCTGGAGTTGCCCACCCCTGTACTACATGGAGGGCAATGAGGCTGCATTATACTATATAGAGGAGTATAGGGTGTGCATTATACTATAAGTAGGAATAGAGGCTGCGCAGTATACTATATGGAGGTTTATGAGCTGTGCAGTGTACTATATGGAGGACTATGGGGGTGCATTATACTATATGGAGGACTATGGGGTGTTTTTATACTATATGGAGGACTATAGTGTGTATTATGCTATATGGAGGTTTATGGGCTGTGCAGTGTACTATATGGAGGACTATGGGGGTGCATTATACTATATGGAGGACTATGGGGTGTGTTATACTATATGGAGGACTATAGTGTGCATTATGCTATATGGAGGATTATGGGGTTTACATTATACTATATGGAGGGCTATGGAGTGTGCATTATACTATATGGAGGACTATAGTGTGCATTATGCTATATGGAAGATTATGAGGTGTGTATTATACTATATGGATTGATATGGGGGTGCATTATGCTATATCAGGGGTGGGGAACTCCAGTCCTCGAGGGCCGCAAACAGTGCAGGTTTTCAGGATTTCCTTAGTATTGCACAGGTGATAACATAATCACTTGCACTGGTGATTATTCCAATCCCTGTGCAATACTAAGGAAATCCTGAAAACCTGCACTGTTTGCGGCCCTCGAGGACTGGAGTTCCCCACCCTGATATAGTGTGAAGGCTTGTGTGGGGTTTTTATACTGTAGTAGGTCCATTATACTGCATGGAGGTCTGTGTGGGGGTCACCTTTGGGGATTACACTGTGTTGGGGTCATCATTCATTGCCAGGTAGTTGAGGGGGGTACAGTAGGGTCTTGTGTAGTTTACTGTGGAGGAATCAACTTGGGGGGGGTCACACAGTGTTTGGGGGGCTCTTTTGTTTGCTTCGTACTTTATGGCTGCAAAGAAAGGGGAATACAGGGGCTTTAACTGGAGGAAAATCACTTTGTAATTAATTTTTTGGGGGTAGTAGGGGGTAATTATAATGTTGGCTATGATTATAATGTACGCCCCTGAGACAGATTATGAAATTTGGATCAGACATGAACAATATTTATGTATAGATTATGTGGTACGTGTGTCCGGTATAATCTTGGTCCGGGAGGCTTTTCTTGCCTTTTCATCACACAGTTCCTGTGGTTCTAATAAGACAAACAGTGCGGCTCCTCCTGTCTCACTGTGAGCCGTGGCTGTGATGTGTCATGATATTTAACTAAGGAGAAATTAGTGATTTTTTGGTTTCAGTGAACAGGAGAGTAAATATGGATTATTAATCCTCGGGCAAACATGGGGCGTAGAGGACTCATTCATCACCGCCTCAGGGATGTTTTAGTCTCATACAGAAAGAGTTTCCAGCAGTCTCATTATCATCAGAGGCAGGATTACAATGACAGGTGACATCTTTATACACAGCTGATAACACAGGATCCACCTATCACTCCAGGCAATATCACAGCCGACCCTGCATGACCTGGTTAGGTACGTCGTCACAAAGAGACCGGCTCAGGTCTGATCATTGCTTTTCATGTACACGTGAATGTCTTAAAACAATAGATAGTTTGGAAATGATTAGTCACTATGTTTATGTCAGTTCATAAAACACTTTGCACAAAAATGTTACGACTTTTCAAACAGAATTTTTGCCAGAAACTGGCAAATCCACCGGTTATAGGAGGAGCTGGGGCAGGCCCCGTTACAACATGCCATTATCAGAAGTGGCAGTTTACTCCAGTCCCTGACCGGAGTAACATTTGTAGTAAGGCGCAGGGGCAAATGAGAAGGATACTGACAAATTTTTTATTGAGAAGGAAAATCAACATTGGCTATGTAAAAGGTGCTTATGTTAGCACTGTGGTGTTGCATGCATGACGTGGAGGGAGCACATGGGCTATGGTTAGCACTGTTGGTGGCTCAGTGGTTACACTGTATAGTGGCTCAGTGGTTAGCACTGTATGGTGGTCAGAAGTTAGCACTGTATGGTGGCTCAGTGGTTAGCACTGTATGGTGGCTCAGTGGTTAGCACTGTTGGTGGCTCATGGTTATGATATGGTGGCTCATGGTTAGCACTGTAGGTGGCTCAGTGGTTAGCACTGTATGGTGGCTCAGTGGTTAGCATTGTATGGTGGCTCTAGTGTTGGCTGTAGTGTGGCTCAGTGGTAGCATGTTGGTGGCTCAGTGGTTAGCACTGTATGGTGGCTCAGTGGTTAGCACTGTATGGTGGCTCAGTGGTTAGCACTGTGTGTGACTCATGGTGGCTTGAGCACTGTGGTGTGGGCTCATGTTAGCACTGGTATAGTGGTTCAGTGTGGCTCAGTGGTTAGCATGTATTGGTGGCTCAGTGGTTAGCACTGTGTGGTGGCTCAGTGGTTAGCACTGTATGTGGCTCAGTGGTTAGCACTGTATGGTGCTCAGTGGTTAGCACTGTGTGGTGGCTCAGTGGTTAGCACTGTATGGTGGCTCAGTGGTTAGCACTGTATGGTGGCTCAGTGGTTAGCACTGTTGGTGGCTCAGTGGTTAGCACTGTGTGGTGGCTCAGTGGTTAGCTGTATGGGTGGCTCAGTGGTTAGCACTGTGTGGTGGCTCAGTGGTTAGCACTGTTGGTGGCTCAGTGGTTAGCACTGTGTGGTGGCTCAGTGGTTAGCACTGTGTGGATGGCTCAGTGGTTAGCACTGTAGTGGTGGCTCAGTGTTAGCACTGTATGGTGGCTCAGTGGTTAGCACTGTGGTGCTATGGTTAGCACTGTTGGTGGCTCAGTGGTTAGCACTGTATGGTGGCTCAGTGGTTAGCACTGTGTGGTGGCTCAGTGGTTGGGCACGTGTGGTGGCTAAATGGTTAGCACTGTTGGTGGCTCAGTGGTTAGCACTGTATGGGGCTCAGTGTTAGCACTGTGTGGTGGCTCAGTGGTTAGCACTGTTGGTGGACTCAGTGGTTAGCACTGTGTGGTGGCTCAGTGGTTAGCACTGTTGGTGGCTCATGGTTAGCACTGTGGTGCTCAGTGTTAGCACTGTGTGGGTTCTCAGTGGTTAGCACTGTAGGTGGCTCAGTGGTTAGCACTGTGGTGCTCAGTGGTTAGCACTGTGTGGTGGCTCAAGGTTAGCACTGTGTGGTGGCTCAGTGGTTAGCACTGTATGGTGGCTCAGTGGTTAGCACTGTGTGGTGGCTCAGTGGTTAGCACTGTATGGGGGCTCAGTGGTTAGCACTGTATGGTGGCTCAGTGGTTAGCACTGTATGGCTCAGTGGTTACTCTGTGCAGTGGCTCAGTGGTTACTCTGTGCAGTGGCTCAGTGGTTAGCACTGTGTGGCTCAGTGGTTACTCTGTGCAGTGGCTCAGTGGTTACTCTGTGCAGTGGCTCAGTGGTTAGCACTGTGTGGCTCAGTGGTTAGCTCTGTGCAGTGGCTCAGTGGTTAGCACTGTACGGTGTCTCAGTGGTTAGCACTGTGGTGGCTCAGTGGTTAGCACTGTGGTGGCTCAGTGGTTAGCAGTGTATGGTGGCTCAGTGGTTAGCACTGCGGTGGCTCAGTGATTAGCTCTGTGTGGTGGCTCAGTGGTTAGCTCTGTGTGGTGGCTCAGTGGTTAGCACAGTATGGCTCAGTGGTTAGCACTGTGGTGGTTCAGTGGTTAGCACTGTATGGTGGCTCAGTGGTTAGCACTGTGTGTTGGCTCAGTGGTTAGCACTGTGTGTTGGCTCAGTGGTTAGCACTGTACGGTGGCTCAGTGGTTAGCACTGTATGGTGGCTCAGTGGTTAGCACAGTATGGCTCAGTGGTTAGCACTGTGTGGTGGCTCAGTGGTTAGCACTGTGGTGGCTCAGTGGTTAGCACTGTATGATGGCTCAGTGGTTAGCACTGTATGGTGGCTTAATGGTTAGCACTGTATGGTGGCTCAGTGGTTAGCTCTGTATGGTGGCTCAATGGTTAGCACTGTATGGTGGCTCAGTGGTTGGCACTGTATATGGTGGCTCAGTGGTTAGCATTGTATGATGGCTCAGTATTCAGCACTGTATGGTGTCTCAGTGGTTAGCACTGTATGGTGGCTCAGTGGTTAGCTCTGTATGGGGGCTTAGTGGTTAGCAGTGTATGGTGGCTCAGTGGTTAGCAGTGCATGGTGGCTCAGTGGTTAGCACTGTGTGGTGGCTCAGTGGTTAGCACTGTGTGGTGGCTCAGTGGTTAGCACTGTGTGGTGGCTCAGTGGTTAGCATTGTATGGTGGCTCAGTGGATAGCACTGTATATGGTGGCTCAGTGTTACCATTGTATGGTGGATCAGTGGTTAGCACTGTGTGGTGGCTCAGTGATGAGCACTCTATGGTGGCTCAGTGGTTAGCATTGTATGGTGGCTCAGTGATTAGCACTCTATGGTGGCTTAGTGGTTAGCATTGTATGGTGGCTTAGTGGTTAGCACTGTATATGGTGGCTCAGTGGTTACTCTGTGCAGTGGCTCAGTGGTTAGCATTGTATGGTGGCTCAGTGATTAGCACTCTAAGGGTTCCTTTACACACGGCTACATTTGTAGCTTGTCACCAGGTAACTTACTGGTTGCAGTGAAATCATGGATACATGGTTCTATCTTGTTGCTGTGTACAAATGGAATCATGTATCCATGATTTCACTGCAACCAGTAAGTTACCTGGTGACAAGCTACAAATGTAGCCATGTGTAAAGGTACCCTATGGTGGCTCAGTGGTTAGCATTGCAAGGTGGCTCAGTGGTTAGCACTGTATATGGTGGCTCAGTGGTTAGCACTGTATGGTGGCTCAGTGGTTACTCTGTGCAGTGGCTCAGTGGTTAGCACTGTGTGGTTTGCCAGATTGTGCAGTTTTCGTAAAGGCGAGGATGGGCGCCGCATACAGATATCAAATTTTCATGATTTATTGTTTCTCAACTGCATTTTCCTGTGTTTCAAAAGCAAAAAATAATAATAAAAAACAAAATATTTTTCATGACTTATTATTTCTCAATTGTTTTTCCTGTATTTCAAAAGCAGAAAAAAAATAATAATAATATTGATATATTAAAATAGTTATATTTTTTATGACATTTTTTTCCACCTGTTTGCACCTGTATTTCAAAAGCACAAAAAAATAATAAAAAATTAAAAAAAAAAAAAAAAAAAAAAAAAAAAAATAATAATATAATGAAAAAGTAAAATTTTGTATTACGGTACTTTTTTTTCCCTCACTTGTATTTTCCTGTATTTTAGAAGCACAAAAAAGAGCAAAACAAAAATAAACTAAAATTATATTTTTCATGACTTTTTGTTTCTCAGTATTTTCCTGTTTCAAAAGCAAAAAAAAAGCAAAAAAAATAAAATAATAAAAAAAAATATATATTTTCATTTTTTTTTTCTTTCTCAACTGCTTTTTCCTGTATTTCAAAAGCAACAAAAAAGCACAAAAATATACTACTACTAATTAATTAAATAAAAATGTTTGACTGTTTTTTCTCATCTGCATTGTCTCCAGTATTTCAAAAGCAGAAAAAGCAAATTAATATTATATATATATATACAGTGCCTACAAGTAGTATTCAACCCCCTGCAGATTTAGCTGGTTGACACATGCGGAATTAACTTGGCATTGTGACATTTGGACTGTAGATCAGCCTGGAAGTGGGAAATGCACTGCAACAAAAAAATGTATTTATTTATTTATTTTTTTAAAGCGTTAAAAGTTAACTCAGAGGGTTATTTATTATTCAACCCCACAAACCAACAGAATTCTGTTTGGTCCCCCTAAAGTATTAAGAAGTAGTTCAGGCACAAAGAACAATGAGCTTCACATGTGTGGATTAATTATCTCTTTTGCCAGCTTTTCTGACTATTTAAGACCCTCCCCAAACTTGTGAACAGCACTCATACATGGTCAACATGGGAAAGACAAAGGAGCATTCCAAGGCCATCAGAGACAAGATCGTGGAGGGTCACAAGGCTGGCAAGGGGTACAAAACCCTTTCCAAGGAGTTGGGCCTGCCTGTCTCCACTGTTGGGAGCATCATCCGGAAGTGGAAGGCTAATGGAACTACTGTTAGCCTTCCACGGCCTGGACAGCCTTTGAAAGTTTCCTCCCGTGCCGAGGCCAGGCTTGTCCGAAGAGTCAAGGCTAACCCAAGGACAACAAGGAAGGAGCTCCGGGAAGATCTCATGGCAGTGGGGACATTGGTTTCAGTCAATACCATAAGTAGCGTACTCCACCGCAATGGTCTCCGTTCCAGACGAGCCCGTAAGGTACCTTTACTTTCAAAGCGTCATGTCAAGGCTCGTCTACAGTTTGCTCATGATCACTTGGAGGACTCTGAGACAGACTGGTTCAAGGTTCTATGGTCTGATGAGACCAAGATCGAGATCTTTGGTGCACACACGTGACGTTTGGAGACTGGATGGCACTGCATACGACCCCAAGAATACCATCCCTACAGTCAAGCATGGTGGTGGCAGCATCATGCTGTGGGGCTGTTTCTCAGCCAAGGGGCCTGGCCATCTGGTCCGCATCCATGGGAAGATGGATAGCACGGCCTACCTGGAGATTTTGGCCAAGAACCTCCGCTCCTCCATCAAGGATCTTAAGATGGGTCGTAATTTCATTTTCCAACAAGACAACGACCCAAAGCACACAGCCAAGAAAACCAAGGCCTGGTTCAAGAGGGAAAAAATCAAGGTGTTGGAGTGGCCTAGTCAGTCTCCTGACCTTAACCTAATTAAAACTTGTGGAAGGAGCTCAAGATTAAAGTCCACATCAGACACCCAAAGAACCTAGATAACTTGGAGAAGATCTGCATGGAGGAGTGGGCCAAGATAACTCCAGAGACCTGTGCCGGCCTGATCAGGTCTTATAAAAGACGATTATTAGCTGTAATTGCAAACAAGGGTTATTCCACAAAATATTAAACCTAGGGGTTGAATAATAATTGACCCACACTTTTATGTTTACAATTTATAAAAATTCAACTGAGCAACATAACTTTTTGGTTTGTAAGATTTATGCTTCTATTAATAAATCCTACTCTCGTTTGCAGTTTGAAGGCTCTAACTTATTGCATCTATCAAACCACCTAAATCATGCAGGGGGTTGAATACTACTTGTAGGCACTATATATATTATATATATATATATATATATATATATATATATATTATCATTGTTAATAATAATAAAAACATTTTTTATGACTTTTTTTCCACCTGTATGTATTTCAAAAGCACAAAAAATAATAGCAGAAAAATACAAAATAATAATAATAATAGATTAAATAAAAATGGTTGACTTTTTTCTCATCTGTATTGTCCTGTATTTCAAAAGCAGAAAAGTAAAAAAATAAAAATAATAATAACAATAATAACATTTTTATGACTTTTTTCCACCTGTATGTTCCTGTATTTCAAAAGCAGAAAAAAAATAATAGCAGAAAAATACAAAATAATAATAATAATAAATTAAATAAAAATGGTTGACTTTTTTCTCATATGTATTGTCCTGTATTTCAAAAGCAGAAAAAGTAAAAAAAAAAAATAATATGTAAATAATAAATTTTATGACTTTTTTCCACTGTAGTCTTATTTCAAAGACAAAAAAAATGAAAAAAATAAATATATTTTTCAAGACTTTTTTTCTCAACTGCTTTTTCCTGTATTTCAAATGCAGAAAAAAATACAAGAAATAAATAATAATAATAATAATAATAATAATAATAAAATATATTAATTTTGTATGACATTTTTCCACCTGTATGTCCCTGTATTTCAAAAGCACAAAAAAGAGCAAAAAAAAAAATAAAATAAAAAAATTGTTTCATGAATTTTTCAAAACCATGAAAAATGAGTAATAAAAATAATACTAAAATCTATTTTTTTCATTACTTTTTTCCCTGTGTTGAAAAATGATTAAAAAAAGTAAAAAAAGATGCCCTGACTTTAACTCTGGACTGTATTTTTCTGTTGTTTCAAAAGCACAAAAAAGAGCAAAAAATAAGTAATTAAAAACCAATTCTATCTGTTCCCGTACAATCGCCTGTGTGCTCTGAGCTGTCACTGACTTCCGGCCTCTCAGCTGATCCTGACAGGAGACTACAAGTCCCGTCATGCAGTGCGCGCAGGCTGATGACTCGGCGCCGTCCAATCAGCGCACAGTGTATGGAGTGCAGGGAGAGATAACCGCTGCGTGTGGCGCCGAGAGGGTCAATGCACTGGACTGTAACTTGCGCGCAGCTACTTCCGGGTTGGCGCAAACTGGTGACGTGACAGCATCCGGGTCTTGCCGGGACTCATTGGTGACGTGTTGTTATGACAGGAGGCGAAGTTCAGAGCAGCTGAGACAGCGGCAGGTGAGAAAGCAGAGCGAGGGGGGGGAGACTGCTCCTTATACTGAGGAGAGACTGCTCCTTATACAGAGGACAGAGGGGGAGAGACTGCTCCTTATACAGAGGACAGGAGGGGGAGAGACTGCTCCTTATACAGAGGACAGAGGGGGAGAGACTGCTCCTTATACTGAGGAGAGACTGCTCCTTATACAGAGGAGAGAGGGGGAGAGACTGCTCCTTATACTGAGGAGAGACTGCTCCTTATACAGAGGACAGAGGGGGAGAGACTGCTCCTTATACAGAGGACAGGAGGGGGAGAGACTGCTTCTTATACAGAGGACAGGAGGGGGAGAGACTGCTCCTTATACAGAGGACAGAGGGGGAGAGACTGCTCCTTATACTGAGGAGAGACTGCTCCTTATACAGAGGAGAGAGGGGGAGAGACTGCTCCTTATACAGGGAAGAGGGGGAAGATGCTCTTAACAGAGGACAAGGGGGAGAGACTGCTCCTTATACAGAGGACAGAGGGGGAGAGACTGCTCCTTATACAGAGGACAGAGGGGGAGAGACTGCTCCTTATACAGAGAGGATGCCATACGGAGAGGGGGGAGAGACTGCTCCTTATACAGAGGGAGAGAGAGACTGCTCCTTATACAGAGGACAGAGGGGGAGAGACTGCTCCTTATACAGAGGAGAGAGGGGGAGAGACTGCTCCTTATACAGAGGACAGAGGGGGAGAGACTGTCCTTATACAGAGAGAGAGGGGGGAGAGACTGCTCCTTATACTAGAGGACAGAGGGGGGAGATGCTTCCTTATACATAGGACAGAGGGGGAGAGACTGCTCCTTATACATGAGGACAGGAGGGGGGAGACTGCTCCTTATACATGAGGACAGAGGGGGAGAGACTGCTCCTTATACAGAGGACAGCTAGGGAGAGACTGCTCCTTATACAGAGGACAGAGGGGGAGAGACTGATCCTTATACAGGGAGAGGGGGGACTGCTCCTTTATGAGGAGAGGAGAGACTCCTCCTTATACAGAGGAGAGAGGGGGAGAGACTGTCCTTATACTAGAGGAGAGAGGGGGGGGGACCCCTCCTCATACGAGGACAGAGGGGAGAGACTGTCTTATCTGAGAGAGACTCTCCTTATACAGAGGACGGAGGGGGAGAGACTGCTCCTTATACTGAGGAGAGAGGGGGAGAGACTGCTCCTATACAGAGAGACAGAGGGAGGAGAGACTGCTCCTTATACTGAGGAGAGGGGAGAGATGCTCCTTATACAGAGGACAGAGGGGGAGAGACTGTCCTTATACTGAGGAGAGAGGGGGAGAGACTGCTCCTTATCAAGAGGAGAGAGGGAGAGAGACTGCTCCTTATACTGAGGACTGTATAAGAGGAAGAGGGGAGAGACTATCCTTAGAGAGACTGCTCCTTATACAGAGGACAGAGGGGGAGAGACTGATCCTTATACTGAGGAGAGGGGAGAGACTGCTCCTTATACAGAGGACAGAGGGGGAGAACTGCTCCTTTATACAGAGAGGCTGCTAAGAGAAGAGGGAGAGACTGCTCCTTATACAGAGGACAGAGGGGGGGAGACTCTCCTTATACTGAGGAGAGACTGCTCCTTATACAGAGGACAGAGGGGGAGAGACTGCTCCTTATACTGAGGAGAGACTGCTCCTTATACAGAGGACAGAGGGGGAGAGAACTGCTCCTTATACAGAGGAGAGAGGGGAGACTCTCCTTATACAGAGGAAGAGGGGGAGAGACTCTCCTTATACAGAGGAAGAGGGGGAGAGACTCTCCTTATACTAGAGGAGAGGGGAGAGACTCCCTTATACAGAGGACAGAGGGGAGAGAGACTCCTCCTTATACAGAGGAGAGGGGAGAGACTCCTCCTTATACAGAGGAGAGAGGGGGAGAGACTGCTCCTTATACTGAGGAGAGAGGGGAGAGACTCCTCCTTATACAGAGGAGAGAGGGGGAGAGACTCCTCCTTATACAGAGGAGAGAGGGGGAGAGACTCCTCCTTATACAGAGGAGAGAGGGGGGAGACTGCTCCTTATACTGAGGACGAGGGGAGAGACTGCTCCTTATACTAGGACAGAGGGGGAGAGACTGCTCCTTATACTGAGGACAGAGGGGGAGAGACTGCTCCTTATACTGAGGACAGAGGGGGAGAGACTGCTCCTTATACGAGGACAGAGGGGAGAGACTGCTCCTTATACAGAGGACAGAGGGGGAGAGACTGTCCTTATACTGAGGAGAGAGGGGGGAGAGACTGCTCCTTATACTGAGGAAGAGGGGGAGAGACTGCTCCTTATACTAGAGGAGAGAGAGGGGGAGAGACTCTCCTTATACTGAGAGGAAGAGGGGAGAGACTGCTCCTTATCAGAGGGGAGAGGGGGAGAGACTGCTCCTTATACTGAGGGGGAGAGGGGGAGAGACTGCTCCTTATGCAGAGGAGAGGGGGAGGAGACTGCTCCTTATACTGAGGAGAGAGGGGTGAGAACTGCTCCTTATACAGGGGAGGAGAGAGGGGAGAGACTGCCCTTATACAGGGGAGGAGAGAGGGGGGAGACTGCTCTTTATACAGAGGAGGAGAGAGGGGAGAGACTGCTCCTTATACAGAGGAGAGAGAGGGGGAGAGACTGCTCCTTATGCAGAGGAGAGAGAGGGGGAGAGACTGCTCCTTATGCAGAGGAGGAGAGAGGGAGGAGAGACTGCTCCTATCATAGGAGGAGAGGGACGGGGAGACTGCTCCTTTATACAGGGGTCAGACATTTAATATAGAGGTGATGGCTGTTGGAGATTTGGTTGATGTCCTGTGACATGTTCTATGAGATCAGCTCCAGGGTTCGGGTCCTGTGTGTATCAGGGCTGTGGAGATGACTCCTCAGTTATTTCAGACATTATTACACAACCCCAATTCAAAAAATTCACTGTGTAAAATACACAGAAAACAAGAATGTGATGATGAGGAAATCGAGTAAGATGTCTCCGATGCAGAGATGGTCAGAGGTCACCGATGTGTGAACAACTGCGGATAAACATTGCGGAAGAATCACAGAAAACTGTTCCTCAATGTAAAATTGTGAAGACTTTGAATATCCACCATATACAGGACAGAATATCAAGAGTCAGAGATTCTGGAGAGATCTCTGTGCACAAGGGACGAGGTCAACAGTACTGAATACTGGTGATCTACAAGGTCCTCAGCCTGCACCGCATTAATAACAGCATAATTCAGTTGTCGTCATCACAGAATGGGCTCAGGAATACATCCAGAAATCATGGTCTGTGATCACGGATCGCCATACAATAAGTAAATACAAGTCACAGCTCTATCATGTAAGAAGAAGCGAATGTTGGCACAACCCCGAAACTCTGCTGTTTTTCTGGGCCAATATTCATTTATAATGGACAGATGGAAAATCTACAACTGTTCTATGGTCAGATGAATAAAAGTGTGTAATTCACAATGGAAACCACAAAAGTTGTCATGTGGACTTAGGACGAAAGGGACTATCCAGATTGTTATCGAGGAGAGGAACCATCCGGCTTGTCATCGGGGAGAGGGACCATCCGGCTTGTCATCGGGGAGAGGGACCATCCGGCTTGTCATCGGGGAGAGGGACCATCCGGCTTGTCATCGGGGAGAGGGTCCAGCCGGCTTGTCATCGGGGAGAGGGACCATCCGGCTTGTCATCGGGGAGAGGGCCACCGGCTTGTCATCGGGGAGAGGGAGGGTCCATCCGGCTTGTCATCGGGGAGGGGGTCCATCCGGCTTGTCATCGGGGAGGGGTCCATCCGGCTTGTCATCGGGGAGGGGGACCATCCGGCTTGTCATCGGGGAGGGGGACCATCCGGCTTGTCATCGGGGAGGGGGACCATCCGGCTTGTCATCGGGGAGGGGACCATCCGGCTTGTCATCGGGGAGGCGGACCATCCGGCTTGTCATCGGGGAGGGGGGCAATCAGGTCTCTGATGGTACGGAGGTACATTAGTGCCTATGATATGGGTAGCTTATACATGAAAGGCGTTTGAATGCTGGGCATTATATAGTGGTGTTAGAACAACATCTGCTCCATCCAGACATTATTTCAGGGAAGTCCTTGTATATTTCAACAAGACAATGGTAAACCACATCCTGCCTCCATCACAGCACCCTGGAGAAGAGCCGCCTGCCTGCAGTCCAGACATGTCACCAACAGAAAACATTTGGTGCATTGTGAAATGAGGAATCTTGACAAGCACCCTGAACCGAGGAATTCCCACATCAGACGAAAGGGGACAACGTTACTCTCCCAAAACTCCAGCCATTGTCTCCTCACTTTGCTGACAGAGGGGACGCTCCACAATGGTGGTCACGGTCCGGGCACAACTTTATGTTGTGTCTCTGTCATCAGTTTCAAATAGAGAAATGTCCAACATTCCCTCTGATCTATTCTCTGTTCTGCAGTGAATATTATCTGGTGATTGAAGATTTCCTAATCATCACATTCTTGTAGTTACATTTTACGCAGTGGCCAATTTTCTAGGCTTTGGGGTTGTATATACAGTTTGGATTTTCATGCATTCTGACACTTTAGTGACTTGAGGTGGAGACGGTGACGTAGGTGCGGTTGCCCGGTGTCCATGTGGTATGATTGTGAGGGGGGTCCATCCTCTCCATGTTAATGAGAATACATTGGTCTGTGGTGACCACCACTAGGTTCCCCGAAACTCCCCCATCCTATCATGGATGAAATGGAACAAGAAGACCCTGCGTCGTCATCCTTCTCCCATCTCTGGACGCGGGGTCAGATATGGGCGTCCTGGGGACCCTTCCTACATTGTACACCCTCCTGATCTCCCGAATCCTCCAGGTCAGTATGTTTTGTTTCTTACTCCATTCATATATTATAGGAAGGGAAATGGGGCAGATTGAAGCCTTAACACATTCCCAGCACCAATGAGTGGGAGGGTTAAAGATTGGTAGAAAGTAATGTAACGATTCATAATATGGTTCAGGATCGCTGCATATGGCCTATACTAGATCTATCGGGATTTCATTGACATTTGTGTTGTTTCTCATTGCTGCAAAACAAAAAATGTCAGGTAGTCTGCTGCAGAATCGGATACTCCCCCTATCCAAGTGCCTCTGACTGTAACTTGTGTAGTATATAATGTGATCTGATCACCAGCACAATGGTGGAGGAAGGTTTATCTAATACAGTTGTTCCAAAGTGCAGCCGGGGAGTCGTGTGACTGCTACTAGTGTAGACTTTAGTGCAAAGTAAACAGCCCGATCTCCATCGTTATTCAAGGGTAACGTGTTACATAGTGATTAGTTTTGCTGATATTTTTTTTCTGTACATGTTTAAAAGGGTTATCCGGGGAGGGAGGAAAGGTATCACGTGTCCGTATAATAGGTGATAACTTACTGATTGGTGAGGGTCCGTCCACTGGGATACGCACTAATTAGGCAGAAAGTGACAGTTCACATGCCCGACCTCCGCTCTGTATAGTCCCTATGAGGCTTCTGAGCTCTGAGACAGTGAATGGAACTATGATTGGGCATCTCCAATTCTCCATTCTGTCGATGGGTGCGGGGATGAAATCTGATTGGTAAATTAACAGATGGGTTTTCACCAGATGTCCCCTTTAAGGGGATGAACATCTTACCTGAGCCGCTGCTTCCTTCTGTTACCAGCATTCAGAGCGGTACACAGACCATAAGAAATAGTAGTCTTAAACCCAAGTACCTCCTACTAAATGTGGTGCATATTTGGATGTTTTAAAGAGAATCTGAAATCTATGCCATTGACTTCTATGGATGTTGTTGGGTCGCTTTCGGTGCTTGTGTCGGGGGAGGTCGCCATGGAGGGGTGCCCTTGGTACATGTGTCGGGGGGGTTGTTGGAGTGCGGCGCCCTCGGTGCGTGTGTCTGGAGGGTTGTCGGGGGATGGCGCTCTTGCTGCGTGAGTTGTGGGCTTGCTCAGTTCACTGTGCAGAGGTCATTGTGCGAGTCATTGTGCAGAGAGGGGGAGGATCATGAGAACACTGAGGGACGTGATCTCTACAGGACGGTGCAGTAACAGCCTTAGTGGTGATCAGAGGGAAAACTGCAAGATTTCAGGATTATTTGTTAATATAATTAGAACCCCCCCCCCCCCCTCCCCAAGAAAACAAAGACCTAAAACATCTTTGAAATCAAAGCTCATTTTCTTATGCCTTCACCTTATGTGATTGTCCAGGGATAAAAATAAATAATTTTTTATTCCAGTGGACAAAAAAAGCCATATCCACTGTCTGATCCACAGAGACTTTGCTTGGTTCCCCTCCAGCATCTGGTGGACAGACGAGTGCAGGAAGTCTAACGGCGCATCGACAGGCACCTTGGATGGTCGTTGAGTTTTCATACATAATCATAAAATGATTTGTGAAAGATAAATTAACCTTTATATATATATATATTTTTTTTTACATCTTACTCATCAAGGGGCAACTGATCACCTTCCACTAAACTTTGACCACCCGAAGTGGCTTAATGGGTGCTGTGTCATCTCTGTGCGGCCGGCTGTCCACATGGGTGCACCCCAAATGTCTATATTCAGTAATATATGTGAATCTCCATGTTCTTTTCTGATCCTCTGCTGCGTTCTGTGGAGATCATCTCATTACACCCGGCACTGACTGGTGTCGGTAGCAGAGGTAATGGCTGTTATAATTAATTTTAGAGGAGCAGATTTACATGAAGCATTAGTGGTTTTGCAGTTTGTATAGAATGGTAGGATCTGCAACACTGACTTCATGATTCGATTTGTAAAGCTCAGAATGTACAGATTCTCCCTGCGGAGATCCAGTTGGCGCAAGGAGCTTTACAGGCAACGATTCCTCCAAAAATAAGTATCCGTCCAAAACTAGGGAGCAAAAGAAGCTCAAGTAGGGTCTTAACTGGTAACACTGAGATCTCAGAAAGGGTTATGTGCTCACCTGGTGATGTTGTGTGAGACACGACAGTATGTGCTGCAGATACACGTGGCCCAAACTGAGTAAAAAGGAGCAGAATGAGATACATCTGCGCTGCTGTTAGAAGATTGACAGAGAATCCAGAACACGTATTGAGAACGCAGGTTATGAGATGTGTTTCAAGGCTAACCATGTCTGAATGTGTAAGAAGGTGGAGAGCTTCAAAATGCGTGAAATTAAACGGCATTGTTCATACTAATGTGTCCTGGATTATCTCTACTCAATCTTCCAACAGCAGCGCAGATTTATCTTCATTCTGCTCCTTTTTACGCAAAAAATGGTATGTAACTTGGCTCTCTCCTGGATGAAGGAGGTTGACTTATTGGTGATAGTGCAGGCTGTCAGGCCGCTTCGTCACATAGGAGTCAGTAGAAAGGACAGGTGGACGCCATGGTTTAGGCCGGTGTTTCCTAAACTTCCAACAGATCATGATTTTAGGAATTCAGTAGTTTTGCATGGGTGATGGATTTATGATCAAGGCATAAAATATTGCCACATGATCCCTCACCACTAAAAGAATCCTGAAAGCATCATCTGCTTTGGAGCCATAAGGACTGGTTTAGGCGCAGGGGTCAAGAACTCTGATCACCTCCGCTGAAGATCGCAGGTTGGAGACCACTTAGGTGTAGAACGCAGGACATAGAGATTCCACAGGTGGCGCTGTATTACTGTCAGTTTATTTTGCCATTTCTGGTCCATAAGGATTCCCCTTCATGTCTTCATCTCTTCCGTTACAGCTGGTGTCGGCTCTGCCGGAGGATTTGCAGCCCGGGCCTGATTTCCATGGCGTGCACTGGGAGCCGGTCATCATCGCCTTCTTACTAGGACTTCTCTCTTTCTTGATTTTCTTCTGGAGGACATGTCTCTCGGTGAGTGATCCTGTAGGGTCGTGGTCTGCACCCAACCAACCTACCTCTCTATGCCTAAACCTCTTCTCTCTAAGATAGACTAACAACCAAGTTACTTGTACAGATTTCTGGCCATGAGCACAATACTTACCCCACTAGTGCAAACTATATGTGAGCTAGGGGCTCCCACTGTTCCAGTAGATTGTCAGCAGCACGTCTCATGGTTATGAGATTTGCTATCGAGAAAGCTTATCTTTTTGGCCCCACGAAAAATGCGTTAACTCATGAATTATGAATGTTCATTCAGCCGATTATCCTTGTGAAAGAGTCTCTACTGGGTACTCATATACGACACATGTATGGCGTGATCCCTGATGGGAGCAATTCCCACTTTTGGGAATTTTCCTATCAGAAGAATGGAGGTCCTGTGCCCCCCCCCCTCCTCTTCTCTCCCCCCCTGCTCAATGGAGAGGTGGGAGCTCTCCGCACCTTCCATAACAATTTTTCATTTTGATAAAGCTGGGGTCGCAATACCACCATTCTCTACATGTGTCCCTCACCTATAAAGAGACCATGACCCTGATTTGTGGAGGAAGCAGAGGACTGGCATCTTTTTATTTAAAATTAATGTTTTTTGCTATGTAATCTGAGAGCAGCATCATGTAGGGGCTGAGAGCCCCCCCGTGTGTCACGCTGGTGGGAGTATCCCTACAGTCCCTCCACCCCCCCGTGTGTCACGATGATGGGAGTACCCCCCTTCCCTTCCGTGCGTCACGCTGGTGGGAGTACTTCTACCTGCTTCCCCCTCCCCCAATGTGTCACACTGGTGGGAATCCGTCGTTCCAACAACTTCCCCACTCACACGCACACACAATCCCTTGCCTCATGCTGGAATGAGTCGGGAGTCGTCCGTCCGTTGTTCCCCCCCACCCCCCACCAACCCTTTGCATCACGCCTGTGGGAGTACCCCCCGTGTTTCACGCTGATGGCAGCAGTGGAGAGATCTTGTACACATCACGCTGGGAGCTTTTCTTAGCTCTCCGGTAATCCCCTTTTGGCTTGTGTCCCCTTCTCGCCCCCGCAGTTCTGACCTTCTGTAGCTTCTTGTGTTGGGGTCGTGTAGTAACTCTGTGATCTGATCTCTTGCAGGTGAAGAGCAGAATGTATCAAGGTAACGCTCCCTGATTGTGTGGATCTTTGTGTGATCTGTGTGTGATCTGGTGACCTTGAGTCATGCAGTGTCAGTGTGCTGCATCAGCAAAAGCGGTCACCGTGACCAATCACGGTTTAGGCTACGAAAGTGCAAATAGCTCTGCGTTTTTATCTCTGCTGTTGTTTGTTGCTTCTTTTTTAGTTAAGATTTACAGACCTTATCATTTCGAGCTGTAGTGTCTATTAGCGGGTGGGGTGGAGGAGCTCATAAAGCACCGCACCTATCAATGGGACCAGCTTGAAAGCGCTTGGGAGGAATTACAAATGATACAGCGTTGGATTTAAATAAAGCTGTCACCAGGTTTTACCCCTCTAAGGCTGGTTTCACACTGCACATTTTTTCCTGTCCGTGGGAGCCTACATTTTGTTATCCTATGGGGGTCGGATCGGATTTGGCCTAATTGCTAATTGATTTTGTGGGATCCGATTTGTGTCCGATTTTTTTTTTCTGTACCCAAAATCGGATGGCAATTAGGCCAAATCCAATCCGTGTCCTTTAAGATGGGGGCCTACGAGCGCCGGTCAGATTTTAGTGTACTTAGCATGCTTAGTACACTAAAATTGCTCCAACCCTTCTAATTACACTTCTGCAATGTGTAATATACATTACAGAAGTGTAATTAAGTAAAAGAAAGAGTTAAAAATAAAAAAATCACTATACTCACCTATCCTCGATCTACCGCTGCCTCCCAGCAAGGTCCGGGTGCTTACAGGACCTGTGGTGACGTCACAACCTGGCAATATCATCAGGTCACGTAACTGCGGTCATGTGACCCAATCAGCTGATTGGCTTGTGACGTCACCACAGGTCCTGTAAACACCCGGACCTTGCTGGGAGGCAGCGGTGGATCGAGGATAGGTGAGCATAGTGATTTTTTTTATTTTTAACTCTTTCTTTTACTTAAAGGACTTATCCGGCTTAAATCAATCTTTACAGTATTGGGCTACACAGATAGAAGTAGATACATGGTAATTACCTACCTGATGTGATTTTGCTGCTTCCTGTGATGTCATGTCCTGACCACACCGCATTAGCTTATCCCCCGCCCTGTACACAGCATCACAGCCCAGTCACTGTGAGTGACAGCTGACTCCCCTCTGCTAATCCTGCCCATGTGTGCTGAGTAGAGAGGAGCTGTTTGAGGCAGGATTGCATGGACACTGCAGGTACGCAGAGCAGCTCCCAGACTCTGTATGCAGTGCCTGCTCTCACCCAATTTTTCCCTCCTTGCACTTTCAGGTGCATTGCTGTAGTAGTTGCTTGCTGGACCCTGTTTGTAATAATGACTTGTTTGTGAATGATCCTTCACTGCTGTAGCACTGAGACACTGTAGAGAGTCCTGGACAATCAGGGTGCAGTGTGTGTGCAGAGAGGAGTATGGATGGGGCAGAAAGGTGTGTACAGGGGGTGGTGATCAGCACAGGCTGTAAGAAGGAAAAAAAAAACAGGAAGCTACCTAATAATGAAATGCTGCATGTAAACATCCAACATGGAGGCACTGAACACAGAAATTGAGGAAATGATGGTAGGAAACCAAAAAAACACTGTGGGAGGCTTTTTTTTAATACAATTCAGCACAGATTAGCTTTTTTAAAATAACACGTTTTGTGGTCAGATAGGTCCTTTAATTACACTTCTGCAATGTATATTATACATTGCAGAAGTGAAAGTGCCCCACTGTGTCCGGATCCGTGATAATCACGGACCTGGATACAGAATAGGTCACCCCTGTGGTGTCCGTTCCTGTCCATGGGGTCCTACAAAAAGTAGGATCCCACGGACAGGAAAAAGTACGCAATGTGAACCCAGCCTAAGATGCAGCCACCAGTAATACCTTATATACTGTACACATTCTAGATTACTGTATAAGTTCCCAGGCCGATCTGTACAACATAAAAAAGCTTTTATTATATTCACCTTAAGTGCGGTCCGCTCTCATATGCATTGCTAATCTTGATTCGGCACCTCCTTTTCTTCTATAATAACTGTCGTCCTCCTCTGCTTCATGTGGATGATGCATCCTACGTCGCCCTCAGACTCCTCCATTGCGCTTCTGCACAAGTGCACTTTTCTGAACGGCCAAGGGGAGAGCAAAGTATTCTAGTGTGCATATGCATTGAGAGGCCAAAGCTCATCTGCACATACGCACTACAATACTTTGCTCTCCCCTCAGCCGGGCAGAGAAGTGCATGTTCACAGAAGCACAATAGAAGACACTGTGTGGATGACGTAGGAGGAACCGTAGACTGTATGGAAGACATACGATATGGAGAGGAGGCGCTGGAGACACTGTAAATGACGTAGGTCGTGGAGAGGAGGCGCCGGAGACATTGTGGATGACATAGGACAGGGAGAGGAGGCGCCGGAGACTGTGGATGACGTAGGTTGTAGTGAGGAGACGCTGGAGACACTGTGGATGACGTAGGTCTCGGAGAGGAAGCGCCAGAGACACAGACGTAAGACTTGAAGAGGAGACGCCGGAGACTGTGGATGACGTAGGACGTGGAGAGGAAGTGCCGGAGACTGTGAATACGTAGGTCGCCGAGAGGAGGCGCCGAAGACACTGTGGATGATGTAGCATGCGGAGAGGAGGCGCCGGAGACACTGTAGATGACGTAGGTCATTGAAAGGAGGCGCTGGAGACACTGTGGATGACATAGGACGTGGAGAGGAGGCGCTGGAAACTGTGGATGACTAAGGTCGCAGTGAGGAGACACTGTGGATGATGTAGGTCTCGGAGAGGAAGCACCAGACACACTGGATGATGTAGGACTTGGAGAGCAGGCGCCGGAGACGCTGGATGACGTAGGTCGCAAAGTGGAGATGCTGGAGACTGTGTATGATTAACGTCGCAGAAAGGAGATGCCGGAGACACTGTGGATGACGTAGGAGGCGGAGAGGAGGCGTCGGACACTGTGGATGACGTAGGTTGCAGAGAGGAGGTGCTGGAGACACTGTAGATTACTTAGGACGTGGAGAGGAGATGCCGGAGACACTATGGATGACCTAGAATGCAGAGGAGGAGCCAGAGAATGTAGATGACATAGGATGAAGAGAGGAGATGCCGGAGACACTATGGATGATGTAATTCGTGGAGAGGAGACGCTGGAGGAACTGTTGATGACGTAGGCCTCGGAGAGGAAGCACTAGAGACTGTGGATGACGTAGGTCTCGGAGAGGAAGCACCAGAGACACTGGATGCCGTAGGTCATGGAGAAGAGGTGCCAGAGACACTGAATGACGTAGGTCTCATTGAGAAAGCTCCAGAGACACTGTGGGTGATGTAGGATGCGGAGAGACGCCAGAGAAACTGTTGATGACGTAGGTCTCGGAGAGGAAGCACCAGAGACACTGGATGACGTAGGTCTCATTGAGAAAGCTCCAGAGACACTGTGGATGACGTAGGATGCGGAGAGGAGGCGCCAGAGACTGTGAATGACATTGGTCATGGAGAGGAAGCGCCGGAGACTGTGGATGACGTGGGTTGCGGCGAGGAGACGCTGGAGACTGGATGATGTAAGATGCGGAGAGAAGCCAGAGACACTGTGGATGACCCAGGTTGCGGAGAGGAGACGCCGGAGAAACTGGATGATGTAGGTCTCGGAGAGAAAGCACCAGAGACACTGTGGATGACGTAGGTCTCGGAGAGGAAGCACCAGAGACACTGTGGATGACGTAGGTCGCGGAGAGGAGACGACGGAGACTGTGGATGACGTGGGTAACGGAGAAAAGGCGCCGGAGACATTGTGGACGACATAGGTCTCGGAGAGGAGGCACCAAAAACTGTGGATGACGTAGGTTGCAGAGATGAGACGCCGCAGACACTGTGGATGACAGAGGTCGCGTAGAGGAGGCAACAATTCTGAAAAATACATATCATCCTTCCTATATTTATATACATTCTTTTTCAAGTTCAGAAAACCCTTTTAACTCCATCTGTGCAATGATTTGAATCACTATCCACACGGACAATTGCTTGAAGAAGTTTTTTTTTTTCATCAAAATGGATGGTTAAAATCATAAAATCCCTGTAAAATCAAATTTACATACTAAAAATCCTACACAGGAAGTGCCTCAATTACAAGCTTTTGCTATAGAGCTTGTAAGCGCTGCTCTGAGGCTGGAAGGATCGCTGGATCTCACCAGCTCCCTGGTTGCAGCATGGCAGGGGGCACGATTTGGGTCACAGTATGACGGGGTCACAGGTCCAAACTGTCACTCAAGCAATAATGCAGGCAAGAAACGCAGCTCTACTTGGAAAGATTTTGAGAACACTCCTCCAAGTCACTTAGGGGTGTATAAAGCATCCTCTCACCTCCTCTCATCTTCTCTTATTGCTGTGTCTTCATTTTCTGCTCCTCTGATGATCTGTCAGTGTCGTGTTTTTGATGTGGGTGCAACCGAAATTACACAACCCCCAAACCACAGCTTCCAGCTGCTCAGTCACAGCTTAATTTACAGATGACTTTTTCTGTGTCATGCACAATTCTATACATTTTTTAAATGATAAAAAATATATACAAATCAGAATCGCACTTATTGTGATACAGAATCGTGGAGTAGCCATGAATACATGATAAACCACTTCTTAATATCTCATTGTAGTGCTGAGATATGATGGCGTGAAGTTACAGGCCCGAAGCCTGAGGCTGCACCACTGACAGTCTGATGACTTAAACTCCCTATTCATCGGCTGCAGTGTTGTTGATATAAAGGATTATTTGGATCCATTCTCTTTTTTCTTGCCTAGTGACATTTTATGTGAATATGGATGTGAATTTGCTTATTTTCTCAGTGGTGCAGCCCTCAGGCTTCGGACCTGTGACTTAAAGTCATCACATCTCAGCAATAAAATAAGATATTAAAATGCAGTTTTCACATTTGTAACTTTCCAATAAAGGGCCCCTTAGTGTAGGTTCACATTGCGTCTACGCTGTCAGTTTACCAGATCTGTTTGACAGCAGCACAACACAATGTATGGCCCCTTTCACATCAGTGTTGTACGCTGATTGTGGCAGATCCTAATGGCCGTGCTTGCGGCAAATCCCATGCATTGTCTGTGGGGCTTGCGGCAAGTGCGGTATTGCCGGGATCCGGCATTTGTGGTTGTTGCGACTGCGCAAAACAACCGCAGCTGGCCGCGTGTTTTTTTTGCAGCCGCAAGTGCCGGATCGCGGCAATGCCACACTTGCCGCACCTGCCGCAAGCCACATAGACAATGCATGGGGCTTGCCGCAAGTGCAGCCGTTAGGCGGCAGATACAGTAAATCTGCTGGATCTGCTGAAATCAACGCTGATGTGAAAGGGGCCTAGTGGACATGTAAACGCTTCCATAGGTCTCCAGTCAACAAACGCATACTAACGCTACCAAGAATGAGTTTGTCGAAATGCACAGATAAACGTGGACTGCAGCCTTTTTCAGTCTATTAGAAAACAAACACAATATAACACAATGCTACATATTTGTCCAAATCTACAGTATTGCATTATATTACGTTTGCAATAGATGATAATAGATTATAGAATACATAGATGATAGGATAGAAAGATGCTATAAATCATTACAAGCCTCCCTGCTCTGTCTCTCGCTCTCTCTGCTTCTTCCGGTGCCACTCATTAGGGTATGTGCACACAGGGCTTTTTTTGCATGCAGAAAACCATTGGTTTTATGGTAATGTATGCTAATTTGTTCCTGCGGTTGGGCTTCCCAGCAAAACCAATGTGTTTTACAGAAAAACGCTGTGCACACACATTGGTTTTGCAAGTGTCAAGAACTGTCAAATACCTGCGTTTTTGGTGCGGATAGCAAAGAATTGACATGTCAATTATTCCTGCGTTTTTGGTGCAGTCAATGGGAAAAACGCAGTAAAAACGCGCAAAAAACGCAGACAAGATCATAGCACTTCTCCTGTCAAGGACTCTAGGATTCTCAGGTTTTGCTGCGTTCAGGACTGCTCAAAAAACGTCCTGTAGGTACATACCCTTAAGCTCATGAATGTTCACCCAGTGACCCCCGAAGCAGCAGAGAGCGGGGAGACTGGTAATGTTATTCTAGCATCTATCTTACTATCAATCCTATCAATCTATCTCAGGGGTCAGGAACCTTTTTGGCTGAGTGCCATGATCGCGACATATTTTACAATTTAATTCTGTGGGAGCTGTGCAATATGTTTAGATTTTAAAACTTTTATTTTTAATGTTAACGTTAAAACTAAATACAAGTAAATGTGTGCATTTTATGCGTGACCAACACTTTTAAAGTACAATAAGTCTCTGAATTCCTTTTAATAACATAGTTATGCTGTTGCTAACCAATGATTAATAAAGTACCCCCATCATCCCAATGTAATACCCCCATCATCCCTTGCACTACCCACATCATCTCCATGTAGTACCCCCATCATCACCTTACACTAACCCCATCATCCCAATGTAATACCCCCATCATCCCCTTGCACTACCCACATCATCTCCATGTACTACCCCCATCATCACCTTACACTAACCCCCTCATCTCCATGCAGTACCTCCATCATCCCCATGTAATACCCCCATCATCCCCTTGCACTACCCACATCATCTCCATGTACTACCCCCACATCATCCAACCTACCCCTCATCTCCATGCAGTACCTCCATCATCCCCATGTAATACCCTCATCATCCCTTGCAATACCCTCATCTTCCCCATGCACACCCCCATCATCCTTATGCAGCCCCTTGCTTCCCCCACTATGGTGCCGCGGTGTCAGCAAAAAAAAAACAAAACAAAAACACAATACTCATCGATCCTTCGCGCTGTATGGTGTTCCGGGTGCAGCACTCTGTCCCTGCTGTGGTCCAACCCAAAGCCATCAGCTGGGACCCACTCAGAGGTCAGCAGCAGCAGCAGGCTAATCAGTTTCCCGCATGTGACTTCACTGCACTGATTGGCCTGCCACTGCTGGCCTCTGATTGGGTCCCAGCTGCTTGCTTCGGATTGGACTGCAGGCACCTGCACGGCAGTAGGGACAGAGCGCTGCACCCAGAAGTGCATTTATCGGCTGCGGCGGAACATAAATTTGGCTGCGAGCCAGATGCGGACATCAAAAGAGCCACATCTATCTATTCTATCGATCCTATCCTCTGTTCTGTCTGTCTTTTCCTCTGTTCTGTCTGTCTTGTCCTCTCTGTTGTCTCCCCTGTCCTGTCCCCTCTCTCTGTTGTGTCTCCCCTGTCCTGTCCCTCTCTCTGTTGTGTCTGCCCTGTCCTGTCCTCTCTCTCTGTTGTGTCTGCCCTGTCCTGTCCTCTCTCTCTGTTGTGTCTGCCCTGTCCTGTCCTCTCTCTCTGTTGTGTCTGCCCTGTCCTGTCCTCTCTCTCTGTTGTGTCTGCCCTGTCCTGTCCTCTCTCTCTGTTGTGTCTGCCCTGTCCTGTCCTCTCTCTCTGTTGTGTCTGCCCTGTCCTGTCCTCTCTCTCTGTTGTGTCTGCCCTGTCCTGTCCTCTCTCTCTGTTGTGTCTGCCCTGTCCTGTCCTCTCTCTCTGTTGTGTCTGCCCTGTCCTGTCCTCTCTCTCTGTTGTGTCTGCCCTGTCCTGTCCTCTCTCTCTGTTGTGTCTGCCCTGTCCTGTCCTCTCTCTCTGTTGTGTCTGCCCTGTCCTGTCCTCTCTCTCTGTTGTGTCTGCCCTGTCCTGTCCTCTCTCTCTGTTGTGTCTGCCCTGTCCTGTCCTCTCTCTCTGTTGTGTCTGCCCTGTCCTGTCCTCTCTCTCTGTTGTGTCTGCCCTGTCCTGTCCTCTCTCTCTGTTGTGTCCATCTCATGTAGGGCATACGTTTTTGAGGTATCAAAAACGTATGCGCTCAAAAATGACTAAAAATTGCCACTTTTGCTGTCACAACGGCAACCATTAACATTTCCATTGTAACACACAGCCCTGACACAATGTGAACCCGGCCTTAGTGTTTTCTTGTGCATCACGACCAGAAGCAGCAAGGCGTCACCATTATTTTCCCTTTATTTCAGTGAATGAGAAGCAGCTTGCAGAGAAGATCGCGGCGCTGATGAAGGAGAAAAGTGAAGCTTTAGAGAAGATATCGCAGTTTGAGGAAAAGGTAAATTGAGGAGATTGCATGGACTGACAAAGCTTTGCTATAATCTCACAATCATTAACTTGTTCCTTGTGGATCTGCAGATAAAAGAGGTGAAGGAGTCGAGGGCACGAGCCAGCAGAAGAGCCACCACCTGCAGGAGGAGACCGCCACTCTCAAGGTAAAGGGGCAAGACTGGACCCTGATCTTACAAAGTAAAGGACTCTTTCTTAACCCCTTGTGAATTTTAGATGCAATATTCTGAGCTCCTTTATTTCATAATATATATCTAAAATGGTGAGAAATAAATGAGGAGATGAAATAAGATCCTCTCTGAGCAACAACAGGGGCCGCTTATATAGTGCTGTAAGGCCATGTTCACACTGCGTTTTTTATCTGTTTTTTGTGATCCGTTTTTGCATGAAAACCGGATCACTCCTTGTGATGCCCAGCAAAGTCAGTGACTTTTCAGAAATTCTGTTCAGGCACTCCGTTTTTTACTGTTTTGTTTTTGGGGCCGAAAACACATCCAGAAAAATAAGTAGCATGTCGGTGATCCATTTTTGTCCAATTTTTTTCTCCGTTGAATGTACTGTAAAAAAAATGCAGGGTTTGCACATGGCTTTATACTGCTGGGAACAGGTTATAAATCGTATGCTGTGTGCTCCCCCTAGTGGTGCTATGTGGTCCCCTTAACGGTGGGACGTGCTTCCTCTAGCTCCCCCTAGCGGTGCGGCGCTCTCCCTCTAGGGGTGCAGCGGCTGTAGAAAGAATTTTTAACCCCTTACCAACACCTGCTGTACATTTACAGTGGATTTTCAGACTTTAGATAAATCCTGCAGTTGGGGGTCATCTCTATCACAGCAGCATAACCTCTTCTCTGCCGCTATCAATCGCGATGTCGGCATTTGTGCAGTTAGGAACGGAGGGAATGAGCTGCTTTTGATACTTATTAACTTCTCTGCAAAGTGATCACAGGGTGCCGATGGGTTGTCAATGCCTTAAGGCCCCGTTACACATAGCAATATCGCCGCAACGTCACAGGTTTTGTGACGTAGCAGTGACCTCCCAGCGATATCGCTGTGTGTGACACTTAGCAGCAATCGGCCCCCCCACTGGGAGATCGCTGATCGTTAATGAATGGCCTGGACCATTTTTTGATCAGCGATCTCTCGCTGGGCATGCTGGATCGCTGTGTGTGACAGGGGCAACGACCAGTGAACTCCATGCTTCGCCCTAGAACAAAACAGATCCCAACGAATGTCAGGTGTCGCCACATCCCTAGGTAATCACTGGTAAGTCTGCCTGTTTGGCATCTCACCAGCAACCACGTAGCGACGCACCAGCTATCCCGGGGCCAGGTCGGATCATTGTCGGGATACCGCAATTGCCGCAAGCTCCATAGAGAATGCATGGGGCCTACCGCGAGTGTACTGCGAGTGCCGCCGTCAGGCGTCAGATGCGGTTTTCTGTCCGGATCCGGACAGAAATGCTGATGTGAAAGGAGCCTTATATAAGCAATCAAGAGAGTGCAAGTTAAAGTCCACAAACAAACATTTTAAGAAATATATAATAATTTTTATTCATTTATATAGCGCTATTAATTCCATTGCGCTTTACATACATCAGCTGTACTGTCCCCATTGGGGCTCAAAATCTAAACATCCTATCAGTCTGTGGAGTGTGGGAGGAAACCCACAAAATCACGGAGAGAAAATACAAACTCCTTGCAGATGTTGTTCTTGGTGAGATTTGGACCCAGGACCCTAGCGCTGCAAGGCTACAGTGCTAACCACTGAGACACTGTGCTGCCCACTGTACAGTGCTAACCACTGAGACACTGTGCTGCCCACTGTACAGTGCTAACCACTGAGCCATCGTGCTGCCCACTGTACAGTGCTAACCACTGAGCCACTGTGCTGCCCACTGTACAGTGCTAACCACTGAGCCACTGTGCTGCCCACTGTACAGTGCTAACCACTGAGCCACCGTGCCGCCCACTGTACAGTGCTAACCACTGAGCCGCCGTGCTGCCCGCTGTACAGTGCTAACCACTGAGCCACCGTGCTGCCTACTGTACAGTGCTAACCACTGAGCCACCGTGCTGCCCACTGTACAGTGCTAACCACTGAGCCACCGTGCTGCCACTGTAAAGTGCTAACCACTGAGCCACCGTGCTGCCCACTGTACAGTGCTAACCACTGAGCCACCGTGCTGCCCACTGTACAGTGCTAACCACTGAGCCACCGTGCTGCCCACTGTACAGTGCTAACCACTGAGCCACCGTGCTGCCCACTGTAGAGTGCTAACCACTGAGCCACCGTGCTGCCCACTGTACAGTGCTAACCACTGAGCCACCGTGCTGCCCACTGTACAGTGCTAACCACTGAGCCACCGTGCTGCCCACTGTACAGTGCTAACCACTGAGCCACCGTGCTGCCCACTGTACAGTGCTAACCACTGAGCCACCGTGCTGCCCACTGTACAGTGCTAACCACTGAGCCACCGTGCTGCCCACTGTACAGTGCTAACCACTGAGCCACCGTGCTGCCCACTGTACAGTGCTAACCACTGAGCCACCGTGCTGCCCACTGTACAGTGCTAACCACTGAGCCACCGTGCTGCCCACTGTACAGTGCTAACCACTGAGCCACCGTGCTGCCCACTGTACAGTGCTAACCACTGAGCCACCGTGCTGCCCACTCTGTACAGTGCTAACCACTGAGCCACCGTGCTGCCCACTCTGTACAGTGCTAACCACTGAGCCACCGTGCTGCCCACTGTACAGTGCTAACCACTGAGCCACCGTGCCACCCACTGTACAGTGCTAATCACTGAGCCACCGTGCCGCCCACTGTACAGTGCCAACCACTGAGCTACTGTGCTGCCCACTGTACTGTGCCAACCACTGTGCTGCTAAAAAATATATAGTTTAAATAGACACCTTTTTCACAGAAGGCAAAAAGGGAAATTTAAAAATTAAAATGGCAAAATTGCTTTTTTCAGTTGTAACCCCCTTAGATGCTGTGGACAATAGAAACTGCAGCGTCTGAGCGGTTAGAAAGCAAAATTGTTGTTCTTTGTCTATTCCATCCTATAAAGTGTCACATATCCACTTCTCAGCACGTGACTTGGGGTTGAGCCTGCAAGAGTTATTGTATCTCCTCTCACTCAATCCAACACTCATCCTCTGTCCTATGCTGAAAGGGAGCATAAATCACATCCCGACTCAGACTGCGCACCCCGCTTCACACACACGCTGCCACCACTCACCGAACATAAAGGGTTGATAAGTCCCCTAAACTAAGACAATCAACAAGATCACACTTTCTCTAGGGTTTTGGGTTATTTAGAGCATATGAGGATCAAACTTATTAAAGTTTTAATCTGTAATATAAAGGTACAGTGCTTACAAGGAAAATATATAAAAATAGACATAAAAAGTGACATATAAACATGCAAGAAACAGTTATAAAATAAAAAGGGAGAAACCTACAGAAATCCCTAAACATTTCAGCTTGAATTCTGTATCCCAATGGGGAGGGAGGAAAATGGAATATGGATCACTGTATTGTTTCAGCTGCCCCAAAATCTGTGAACCAAGAACTCCTGGCTTGCCTGGGGTTCTTAAAGCATTTGGAGTGAGGTTGGATTTCTAGCACAACCCTGGATCTCGGTATTCTAATTCTGGGACTATAATTGGAGCCCTCACTAATTTAGCCATGCATACATTATTTTTTTAAATGGTCTTTGTCCTAGGCCCCTTTCACATCAGCGTTTTTGCTGATTTGCGGCAGATTTATTGCATCTGCCGCCTAACGGTTACACTTGGGGCACACTTGCGGCAATCTTCAATCATTCTCTATGGGACTTGCGCCAGGTACGGCAAATGCGATTTTTCTGGTCATCATAATGGGAGACCCAGACAATGGGGTTTAGGGCACTGCCCTCCGGAGGTCACACTAGGTACTACAAGTTTGTAGACACCGCCTCCTCCGCTTATAAACCCCTACCGCAGGGAACATCCTCAGTTTTAAACTTAGTGTGCTCGGAGGATCACGCTTTGCTTGCACTTCACTGCATTCTCACAGCTTACGTGATGGCGTCTGAAGACAAGGTAATATGGTCCTGGTCGGGACCTGCGACAGCCTCCCCGCTCACCCTGGTGGCACACGCAGGTGGAGGTACCGGAGGGCCTAGAGCCTGGACACTTCGTGTTCTCCCGGTACGCTGTCGCGCTCCTTTCCATCCCTCTCTGGGGGGCTCTGGAGAGTGGGAGATGGGAGCCTTGCACAGCTCCGCTCCGTCCGAGGCCTCCCTAAATGGTGCTTACAGACCGGACTGGAGCCAGCCCAGTCCGAGGCCTCCCTAAATGGTGCTTACACTCCGGACTGGGCTGAACCCCCGTCCGAGGCCTCCCTAAATGGTGCTTACAGACCGGACCGGCACTGAGGCACTCTGTGTCTCCTGTGTGCCTGGGGGTAGTGTCTGTCACTATTGTGTCCTGACACTCAGACCGCGCGTTACCCTCGGGTCCGCGGATCTGCGGGTGTACCCTGTGCTGGGGTCACCCTGGCTGACCGCCCTGTGTGTCACAGGGGCTGAGGCCGTAGACTGCTAATCTTTGGATGTAATTGCAGTCTGTGTGTGTGTACTGCGTTTTACACTATTTCCCGCGCTGCGGGCTCCAGCACCTCCATTATGGGGCTGCCTGGAGGAGAGAAGGCAGCCCTTGCGGTGACGTCACCGGGGGGCGTGTGTGTGTGCTTCCCGCGTGTTCTTGGCGCCGCCCACGACTTTACTGGCGGCGGCCATCTTCTCCCTCACTTCCCGGCTGGGTTCTACGGCAGCGCGTGTCTGCACTTCAGAGGGAGACCGGAACTCGCGGAGGTCACACACACACACCGCTTCCTCCCACCGCTTTACTGCGGTCGGTAAGCCACCGGGACTCCCGGTTTGTTTGTCTGTACGACTTGGCTTATACATCCCCTACTGTGGCTATGTCCTCAGTTAGGAAGCTTGCTGCTAAGGCGGCGGAGGCTGCCATTACCTGTGCTACATGCAATGGTACACTGGTGGAGGGGTCCTGCAATAACTGCGGACGCCCAGAAGCCCGGACTGGCACTGCTGAGGCAGCAGCTCCGGTGCTGTACCCTGAGGTCCAGGTGATCCCAGGACCATGGGAAACGCAGAATAGGATCAATGAATCCCTGCTGTCCCAGATGTCCTCCATGTCGCAGTCACTGGAGGCACTTCATAGGAGACTGGAAAACCCAGCTACTCCTCCCAGTTACCCCGGGCGTCTCTCCCTTCTACTGTGAGACCCCTTAAGCGAGCTCGTCGTGAGGAGTCACCCGAGCTCCAGGCTCTCTCTGAGGAGGAGCATTCCTCTGATGGAGAGGAAGATGATGGGGGTTCTACTCTCGGGTCTGTGTCTGAAACTCCAGATGGGGTGGAGGATCTGGTGTCCTCCATCAATGAGACCTTACGTCTCGTGACTCCCCCTGAAGAGGTTATCGTGCACCCGAAGGAGGTCTATCAATAGCTAAGGCCAGAGGCTAGACCAAGTGGCTCTTTCATGGACCACACTAATTTTGGAAGGGTGATTAGAGCACCCAGGTTACATCCTGGGCGGCGCTATGTCCGCAAACCTAAGGACAATCGCTTCCCCTTCTCCCAGGAGGTGCTTCAGGAATGGTCGCAGTCTCCAAAGGTGGACGCTTCCATGACTAGAATTGCTGCACGCTCCCTGTTTTCTGCCTCTGATAGCTCCTCATTGAAGGATGCGACTGATAGACAGGTCGAGCAACTCGCCAAGTCTTCCTATGAGGCTGTGGGGTCTTCATTTGCCCCTAATTTTGCCACGGTCTGGACCTTACAAGCGATTACTACCTGCTTGGATGGTATCACGGACCTGGCAAGGTCCAGTCCAGAGGTCCTGGCGCTTACCGAAAGGGCAAGGGCCTATGCGGACTACGCCAGGACGGCATCTTTGGAAACTGCCACTCGCTCAGCTGTGGCTTCGGCCAATGCGATAGCGATCCGCAGATTGTTGTGGCTACGTCTTTGGGACTCAGATGCCACATCTAAGAAGATTTTGCAGAATCTTCCATTCGCCGGTGACAGGCTTTTTGGCACCGAGCTGGACAAACTGATAAAGGATTCTGCTGAGTCTAAGATACCGCAGAATAAGCCTAAGCCACGGTTATACCGTTAAAAGGAACCCAAAACAGTGGTCCTTTCGCTCCAGCTCGCAGTCATCCACGACGTCCGCTCGCGCGGACCGAGGGGGCAAGCCTGCTACTCAGTGGCGCTCCAAGAGTCGTCAGAAGAAGCCGGCGGGGGCAGCGGCTGCCACCCCCAAGCCCGCCTCGACATGACTCGCTCTCTCATCCTGCCTCCCCACAGGTGGGGGGCCGCCTGTCTCTCTTTCAGGACACGTGGCTCCTTCACGTTCAAGATCAGTGGGTTCGAGACGTAGTCTCGCGAGGTTACAGGATAGAGCTGACATCAAGACCGTTATCCCGATTCCATCGGTCTGTGCCATCCCCAGAAAAGGCTCAGGCTTTTCACCTGGTGTTGGAGGGACTCCACAGAGACGGAGTAGTGGTCCCAGTGCCCACGGCAGAGAGGTTCGGGGGTTTTTACTCCAACCTCTTTATTGTCCCGAAAAAGGACGGTTCCTTTCGACCGGTCCTGGACCTCAAATTGTTCAACCGTCACGTGTTGGTTCGGAAGTTCCGCATGGAATCCCTACGCTCCGTTATCGCGGCTGTGTCGCAGGGAGACTTCCTAGCGTCCATCGATATCAAGGACGCTTACCTTCACGTGCCCATTGCACCGGCTCATCAGCGCTGGTTGAGATTCGCAGTGGGGGAAGAGCACTTCCAATTTGTGGCCCTTCCCTTCGGGTTGGCCTCGGCACCACGGGTGTTCACGAAGGTGATGGCCTCTATGATGGCTCTCCTGCATGTGCAGGGGCACGCCGTCATACCCTATCTGGACGACCTATTGGTCAGGGCGCCTTCGGAAGACCTTTGTCGGGTGAGCCTGGAGGTGACCATGAGGTCTCTGGAACAGTTCGGGTGGCTCCTCAATACTCAGAAGTCGACCCTGGTTCCGACCCAGTCATTGACATATCTGGGCATGGACTTCCACACGGACTCAGCCCTGGTGTCTCTACCTCAAGCCAAGCAACTGGCGATCCACTCAGGTGTACAGAATGTTCTCCTGTCACCTCACTCATCCCTTCGGGCGTTGATGAGACTAGTGGGACGCATGGTAGCGGCGATAGAGGCGGTGCCCTTTGCACAGTTTCGCCTCCGTTCCCTCCAGCTGGAGATTCTTCGCCGATGGGACAAGAGAGCGATCTCTCTGAATCGGTTGGTGGCACTGTCACAACCGACCAGGGACTCCCTGCAGTGGTGGCTCCAGCCACGTCACTTGTCACGGGGCCGTTCATTTCTCAAACCGTCATGGTTAGTGGTGACCACCGACGCCAGTCTGAAGGGCTGGGGGGCGGTGTTCTTACACCACAGGGCTCAAGGCCTCTGGACTCAGTCGGAGTCGGCGTTGCAGATCAACGTGCTGGAGATCAAGGCGGTCTATCTGGCGCTCCGGGCGTTTCAGAACTTTCTGACAGGACAACCCATTCGGGTACAGTCCGACAATGCGACGGCCGTCGCCTACATAAATCATCAGGGAGGGACCAGAAGTGCTCAGGCCCTCGCCGAAGTCCACCGCATTCTACTCTGGGTGGAGGAAAACGGCTGCCTGATCTCCGCAGTTCACATCCCAGGGGTCGAGAACTGGGAGGCCGACTACCTGAGCCGGCAGGGGATGGACGCCGGAGAGTGGTCTCTACATCCAGACGTCTTCCGGGACATCTGCGACAGATGGGGCACTCCGGACGTGGATCTGATGGCCTCACGGCTGAATCATCAGGTTCCGCAATACATGGCGAGATCATGGGATCCTCAGTCTCTGGGGGCGGATGCCCTGATCCTGACTTGGTCCAGATTCCATCTACCATATGTGTTCCCGCCTCTGGCTCTGATTCCCAGGGTTCTGTGGAAGATCAGGTCGGAGTGCAGAGTAGCCATTCTAGTGGCTCCGGATTGGCCCAGGAGGTCCTGGTATCCGGACCTGTGGCAACTGTCAGGCGGACACAAGTGGGCTCTTCCAGAACGCGCAGATTTACTCGCGCAAGGCCCATTCTTCCACCTCAATTCCAGGGCCCTCAGATTGACTGCATGGCTCTTGAGGCCTGGCTGCTGACGTCCAGGGGTTTCTCCCCTACAGTGGTGGCCACTATGAATCGGGCTAGGAAGCCCGTTTCCAGGAAGATGTACCACAGGACGTGGAAAATCTTTTTTACCTGGTGTGCCTCTGGTGGACGGTCCCCGTGGCCCTTGTCCATACCGACGTTGTTGGCCTTCCTACAGTCAGGTTTGGAGTTGGGATTATCCCTTGGCTCTTTGAAAGGTCAAGTATCAGCACTTTCTGTGCTGTTTGACAGGCGATTGGTGCTCCTCCCGAAGGTCCGTCAATTTCTGCAAGGGGTGTCGTGGATGGTTCCGCCCTACAGGAGACCTCTGGACCCTTGGGACCTTAACATGGTCCTGGCGGCATTGCAGAAACCGCCGTTTGAGCCTCTGAGGGAGGTTTCTCTATCTCGTCTATCCCAGAAGGTGGCCTTTCTGGTGGCGATTACATCTCTGAGGAGGGTCTCAGAATTGGCTGCACTATCGTGCAAGTCACCCTTTCTGGTGGTTCACCAAGACAAGGTGGTGTTGCGCCCACGGCCAGAATTCTTGCCGAAGGTGGTTTCAACTTTTCACCTGAACCAGGAGATTGTTCTCCCATCATTTTGCCCCGCTCCCGTTCATCAGGTTGAGCGCGACCTCCATACTCTGGATCTTGTGAGAGCTATACGCATTTATGTGTCCAGGACCGCCTCCTTTAGGAGTTCGGATTCCTTATTTGTTCTTACAACAGGTCGCTGTAAGGGGTCCGCGGCTTCGAAGTCAACCTTGGCCAGATGGATTAAGGCTTCCATTCAAGAGGCTTACCGGTCTTCTGGTTTGCCTCTCCCGGTGGGATTGAAGGCTCATTCTACCAGAGCCGTAGGTGCCTCCTGGGCCTTGCGACATCGAGCGTCTGCTCTGCAGGTGTGTCAGGCGGCCACTTGGTCCAGCCTGCACACTTTCTCTAAGCACTATATGGTGCATGCCCATGCCTCTGCGGATGCAAGTTTGGGCAGGCGGGTTCTCCAGGCGGCGGTTGCCCACCTCTAAAGGGAACCATGTGTTGTCCGTCTTGTTGAGGAACTCTTCCCGCCCTGGAGTATTGCTTTAGGACATCCCCATTGTCTGGGTCTCCCATTATGATGACCAGAAAAAAGAGAATTTTGTTTACGTACCGTAAATTCTTTTTTCTTTAATCATCAATGGGAGACCCAGCACCCACCCAGTTGTTCCTTTGCATGTTTTGCAGTTGATCTGTTCCCTGTTGGGACAGTGTTTGCCGGGTTGTTGAACCGTTTGTGCACGGCATTCTTCCCGATGTTTCGGGTGTGGTTTATTTCCTCCTCGCAGCTTATGGACCAAACTGAGGATGTTCCCTGCGGTAGGGGTTTATAAGCGGAGGAGGCGGTGTCTACAAACTTGTAGTACCTAGTGTGACCTCCGGAGGGCAGTGCCCTAAACCCCATTGTCTGGGTCTCCCATTGATGATTAAAGAAAAAAGAATTTACGGTACGTAAACAAAATTCTCTTTTTTGCCGTGATCTGGCAGATGTGGCAGGTCAATAAACCACTGCTAGCTGCTTTTTTATTTGACTTGCCGCAAGTACTGAATCTCGGCAATGAACGCATTTGCCGCATCTGCCACAAGTCCCATAGAGAATGATTGGGGATTGCCGCAAGTGTGCCCCAAGTGCAGCCGTTAGGCGGCAGATGCAATAAATCTGCTGGATCTACTGCAAATCAGCAAAAAACAATGTGAAAGGGGCCTTAAGCATTCCCTTTCCCATATTGAGTACAAACAGTCAGGCTGTACTAGGTCCCATTTGGTGCTCTCCTTTCTCTTGGTCTGTTTGAAGCTTGCTACAGGTGTGAAGTGTTTTATTGCCATGCTGGCAGGATGCCCCCAGGTTAGATTGGAGTCCCAATCCAGGAAGCTAGCTCGATAACATAGGTTGTGACCTTTGTGTACTGTGGTAGAGTTTAACCCTTAACTGCTTGGTGCCCATTCTCCTCAGATACATATTTTAATACATAAAGCATTTATTATAAAATTTTTATAGTTGTTTCCCTTTTTAGTATATTTATTGTAAATAATAAATTAAATGGAGCTATTATAAACTTCAACACATTCCAGTTACCGGTCCATTGGTGGAAGGAAAATATAGATACATTGATAGGTAACAAGATATATGTTTTCCACTTTCTTTTCCTGCAGGCGACTATTAAGGAGATGAAGAACAACAACAAAAAGCTGGATGGCAGAATGAGGAACTTACTGCAAGAGCTGGAGTCTCAGAAGGAGCAGAACAAGAGGAAGCAAGAAATGGTGAGGAGGGGACGAGCGGGAGGGGATGGACAGGAGGAGACGGCGAGGAGGGGATGGACGGGAGGAGACGGCGAGGAGGGGATGGACGGGAGGAGACGGCGAGGAGGGGATGGACGGGAGGAGACGGCGAGGAGGGGATGGACGGGAGGAGACGGCGAGGAGGGGATGGACGGGAGGAGACGGCGAGGAGGGGATGGACGGGAGGAGACGGCGAGGAGGGGATGGACGGGAGGAGACGGCGAGGAGGGGATGGACGGGAGGAGACGGCGAGGAGGGGATGGACGGGAGGAGACGGCGAGGAGGGGATGGACGGGAGGAGACGGCGAGGAGGGGATGGACGGGAGGAGACGGCGAGGAGGGGATGGACGGGAGGAGACGGCGAGGAGGGGACGAGCGGGTGGAGACTATGGGGAGGAGACTGCGAGGAGGGGATGGACGGGAAGAGATTGTGGGGAGGGGATGGACGGAGGAGACGGCGAGGAGGGGATGGGCAAGAATGTCTTCTTTCCGGAGTCACCCCCAGTGTCATTGATCACAGTCACAGCAGTCACTTTAAGAATGGTTTGAATCAATGTAGATTAAAGGCATTAGTAGTGTGTGTGTGTATGTCAGTGATCCTGTGAAACAATGTCACATCCTCCTCTGGAACGCAATGCAAGCTGTTAGACCCTCTAGTGCTGGCAGTGAGGGCAGGCGATCTAATGACTGCAAATATGTGTTATGTACTCCCTGCCACATTCCAACTAGACTTCTGCTGAGCGAACCCTTGCACGTCTAGTTGGAATGTGGCCGGAAGGACGCAGATCACATATTTGAGGTCACCTGACGCCCAGTGGTGCCGCCAGCACTGGAGAACCCTGACAGCACATGGGGTGAATATTCAGAAGTCTGCAGTCTTTGGAGTGACACATAGTGACTGCAGACATTCACCACAAAACCGGACAAGCCCTTTAAGTGGGGGCGGCCCGTTACCGAATAGACATTTTATAAGCATCATGTCCATTTATTAACATTTATCCTTGTGTTGCTCATCCCTCTGTGCATACAGACAGACATATGATTTCTGCCTCCTTTTTCAGAAAGGATCGTAATTGTAGAATAGTTTGTAGTCACATCAGTTAATTGAATAAAATGACCATTTTTCTCCTTTCAGATCTATGAAGGACAGAAATCTGTGGAACAGCTAAAAGATCAGTTTGTGCAAAACTCAGCAGAGCTCTCCGAGGTGAGTTCAGCGCTTTGTCAGTGGAAAGATTCATTAAAGGGGTTATCAGGCGCCTCCTACTTCTGCGTCACGTGAGGTTCCCTCCTGCCGGGTATCGCTCTTCACCTTTCTAATTCTAATTGACAAGATCCTGCCGGCAGGGAAGGAGAAACTCCGAGCAGCCAGCTGATGCCACATCCAAGCCCCTCTCTCGGCTCCCTGTGCCGGAGTGCCAGGATCTGGATAACCCATTTGAGACAACTTTATCTATGAGTTGTGACTTTGTTGCAACCAATGCGAAGTCTACGTATTCTTTATGTCTTAAAACATTGATCACATTGTGCCTTTTCTATGTGCCCTTCTGGGGAGAAGCAGCGGCTCTTGCAGACAGTATCTGTCCTTGTATTACGTGGTCGGCCATTGATGTGAATGTTGCATGTAATATAACCGGTTTCTAACCACGAAGCGCTGTTTTCCAGGCATCACTGAATTGGCACACTGCCACAGTTTTGGCTCCAATATTACAGGCCTTGTCTGTGATAGAGCATTGGTTCAACTGTTTCTATCAAACACAAATGTTACAAGCAGCACTTTTTCTTTTTCTCACTCTTTTTGTCTTGTACCCTTTCTGCTTGTTTCAGTTGCAAATCGCATTAAACGAAGCAAAAATGAAAGAGCAGAAGGTCCGGAACAACGTCCGTATTTTGCAAGAGGAGAACGCCCGACTGAAGGACAGGAAGGAGCAGGTAGGACCGCAGCGGGACGTCTCATCTGTGACCGCCGTCCACCAGAGTAGTTCCCTTCTTACCTGCTGTTTAGTCGTACAATCGCAGCTGCTTCCAGACATCGCCAGGATGATTTCCATTTGCTGCGTGTGATGATCCTTATTCACCTGTGGTTTGTTTTCTTGTAGCTCCTGCAGGAAGCAGAAGGATGGAGCGAGAGACAGCGGGAGCTGGATGAGCAAATCCGCCTCCAGCAGAAATCGCACAAGGACCTCGAGGAAGCTCTGGCCTACAAAGAAAACGAGATTGAGGTACAACAATTCCTCTGTTGTCTTTAGTTCCTTTTGTCTGGTTACATGTGACCATTTGGCTCCTGTAGACCCTGTTGTGGCCAGTGAGGAGGGCAACCCGTCAGCGGACACAGATTTTTCCACACAGGGCCATACAGAATGGCTTCACATAACGTATTTTGTGGATTATAAAACACACCCCAAATTTAGAGGACAAAAATAGGAAAAAATTAATTTTTAATATAAAAATGGGGGTTCGTCTTATATTCCAAGCGTAGCTTACCAGGGGACTCGGTAGAACGGCTGAGGATGGCTACAGGAGGCGTGGTTGGTGATGCTGCAAGCACAGGGCTTAGAGGGAGGGGGTGTTGCAGCAGCGAGATGCGGGCTCCATTGATATGCAGGTGCTTGTGACGGTGGAGCGGCTCAGGGTGGTCACAGGAGGCCGGGTGATGCTGTAGGCCTGGGACTTGTAGGAGGAGGTGACCCTGCAGCGTGAGGTGAGCGCCTTTGATCTGTGGGCGCAAAGAGCTTCAAGAAAATGCCCATGGCACATGAGCAGTTGAGCTCTCAGAGAGCCAGGTGCTTAATCTCACAGTGATTTTCCTGTAGTCCATCACTGGCAAATCAATAGTACCCGCATCCTACTGTTGCAACGTCTCCTCTTACGAGCCCCTGGCCTGCAGCATCACTGAACCGAACTCCTGTGAACCCGCTCCACCACTGCCGTAGATCAATTTCGCCTACATCCCACTGCTGTGACACCCCCTCCACTGAGCCCAGGCCTGCAGCATCACTGAACCGACCTCCTGTGAACCCGCTCCACCACTGCCGTAGATCAATTTCGCCTACATCCCACTGCTGTGACACCCCCTCCACCGAGCCCAGGCCTGCAGCATCACCGACCCTTCCTCCGGTGGACCTGCTCTTCTGCCACAGCAGCCGGTAAGCTATATCTGGATTTTAAGATGCACCCCATATTCACTCACCCCCCCCCCCCCCCTCCAAATTTTGGGGAAAAATAAGGTGCCTTGTAATCCAGAAAATATGATAAATATTTAAGGTTATTTCTTGCACTAAACATACATGTCTGCCATCATTCTTTGTACGTGTATTGCACGTTGTTAGGATTCAGCTATGTGAGTTTTTACCATGACGGCAAATATGTCAATTGTGATCACGTGCCGACAAGCTGCTCCTCACCTTCTGGAACAGGTAGAGAGGCATGAAAATATGCTACATGCCTCAACCGCACTCATGCATATGTCTGTAGATAAAGTGGTGGCCACACATCCAGCCATTGTCTCTCACATAGCTGACATCTCACAGCCCTGTACTCTGGATCCGGGGGGTCCCAGTGGTCAGACCCCAAACTGTCGGCAACTTTAAATGTTGGTAATAAGTCTGTGAATACAATAATTTATACGGCATCCGGACATTAGGACCTCACCGGAGCCAGGAAGATCAAACGGCATCGGGTGGCAGTAAGATATTGTTTATATCCCCAGAGTGCTGCAACAGTGAAGGGTTAATGTTGGTGTACCTGGTGGTCCAGTGCAGGGAGGTGGGCTAATGTAGTTGTACCTGGTAGGCAGGGAGAGGGGGTTAATGTTGGTGTACCTGTGGCCCAGGGCAGGGAGAGGGTTATTGTTGGTCCACCTGGTGGTCCAGGGCAGGGACGTAGGCTAATGTTTGATTACCTGGTGATCTGGGGCAGGGAGGGGGGGCGGTTAATGTTGGTGTACCTGGAAGTGGGTTAATGTTGGTGTACTTATGGCCCAGGGCAGGGAGAGGGTTATTGTTGGTATACCTGGTTAACCAGGGGAAGGAGAGGGTTATTGTTGGTGTACCTGGTGGTCCAGGACTATGGAGGGGGGGGTTAATGTTGGTGTACCTGGTGGCGCAGGGATGGCAAAAAAGTTAATGTTAGTGTACTGGGAAGGCAATGTTTCCATTCCAGGTGAGAGCCGCGCTGGATGTTTTTTAAAGGGCCCATGACTGTCTGTTCCCTCCATATTTGTGAGGGTGTCCTGCACGATGTGACCTCTGTGCGTGTGGGAGGAAAGGTGACGTCTCTATGGTCTGCGTCTGTTCTTACATCTCGCCTCGTGTTTTCAGGTCCTGACTAACTGCATCGTCCAACTGAAGCAGCTGGAGGAGGACGCCGGAGAGGACGGCAGCTGGCAGCCGGCAGGGAGAGGGGGAGCTGGAGAATGGAGAGATCCCAGGTGATCATAGAAAGTGTAATACACCCATCAGCCGGGGTTCGCCGGGACACAGTGGAACTGCACAATATAAGGCAGATGGTTTTATTATTCTGGTTGACTGGTCGTGTATAGACGCTATATACAAATCATGTTTGTGGTGATGCCATTAGCTCAGGATTATTTTTTTCTGTCTTTTGTTCCAGAGAAACGCAAGGAAAAGATGAAGATTCAAATAAAGCAGATGATGGACGTGTCACGAGTAAAAACCACACTGTCAATCATCGAGGAGGAGAAAGATCTGTATCAACGAAAACTGACAGGATGAGATCTCCTCCCGACATGATCTGGAAGGTAGAGAACGTGATGGGAAGTGGGGACAAAGGATGAGGTGTAGTACAGTGTGCGGACCCCCGAGGACGTCCGCCCTGTCTGCCCTGTCACTAGCACACACAGGGTCCGACGCTCCAATCGTGACTGATACACTCAATAATAAAACTTCACCCATCTCCACAGCTGTATGTCATATCTGGGAGATGCAAAGTTCCACATAGAAGTTTTATTTGCATCTTTCCACATGACGCCATCACAGCTGTGTCCTCACTGTATTCATAGATAAATCTACAAAGAATGTGTGCAGGCAACAAAATGGTGTAAGCACAAGTCTAATGGCATAGAAACAAACATTAAAAAGAGACAAGTGTTTATAGGGGAGAAATAGTAAGAGAAATAAAACAAGATGAGTAGAATCAAATGGACGCGATAAATACAAGGGGAAGGATGAAAAATTAACCATAAGTAGATGGACTAATAAAGGCTGGTGCTGAAACGTGTGTTGGGGCGCCATCACAGCAGGAGGAACATATGGGTAATGATGCATCTTGGCAATATTCACTATTCTTATGTGGCTTTACTGATTTTCTCTACCTTTAGTTATTTATTACTGCTGCATATCCTTTTAAATTGATTTCAGTCCATCTACTTATGCTTAATCCTCGTGCTGGAATGTTGCCAACGCACGTTTCGGTGTGAGCCTTCATCAGTCCCCCTACTTAATGCTTAATCCTCCTGCTTTGATAGTACCAGCCCCGATGCGCGTTTCGGCACAAGTCTTCGTCAGTCTATCTACTTGTTATTAATTTTTCATCCTTCCCCCTATATACATCTTATCTATTTGATTTTATTCATCTTGTTGTATTTCTTGTACTTTGACCTCCTGCTGCGTTTGTCACCTTTGTGTGTCTCCCCTATTTTAAGTATTTGTCTCTTTTTAATATTTATATTTGTCAATCAACTTGTACCTTTTGATTTTTGTGCTTTGATTATATTTTATTGTTTTATTCCTCTGTTTCGCACCCGCCATTGTTGCCTCTCTTATCTCCTTTCTATATTCAAAGCAGCAATGTTTCTTATCTCGTCTCCAGAACAGATTAAGCAGCTTCAGCACGACACCGGCTCCCTGCAGTCCGACAAGACCCGGCTGGACAACGAGTGCAAAACCCTGCGGCAGAAAGTGGAGATCCTCACCGAGCTGTACCAGCAGAAGGAGATGGCGCTGCAGAAGTGAGTGTCCTCCCTGTGCCTGACAATGCTGGGGACAGACACAAGTACTGACAGTGTGAGAGGGGCCGTGTCCTCCTGTGCCGACAATGCTGGGGAAAGACGCGAGTACTGACAGTATGAGAGGGGCCTTGTCCTCCCTGTGTCGGACAATGGTGGGGACAGACACAAGTACTGACAGTGTGAGAGGGGCCATGTCCTCCCTGTGCCTGACAATGCTGGGGACAGACACATGTACTGACAGTGTGAGAGGGGCTGTGTCCTCCCTGTGCCTGACAATGCTGGGGACAGACACAAGTACTGACCGTGTGAGAGGGGCTGTGTCCTCCCTGTGCCGGACAATGCTGAGGACAGACACAAGTACGGACAATGTGAGTGGGGTCGTGTCCTCCCTGTGCCGGACAATGCTGGGGACAGACACAAGTGCTGACAGTGTGAGAGGGGCCGTGTCCTCCCTGTGCCCGACAATGCTGGGGACAGACACAAGTACTTACAGTGTGAGAGGGGCCGTGTCCTCCCTGTGCCTGACAATGCTGGGGACAGACACAAGTGCTGACGGAGTGAGTGGAGCCGTGTCCTCCCTGTGCCGGACAATGCTGGGGACAGACACAAGTACTGACAGTGTGAGAGGGGCCGTGTCCTCCCTGTGCCTGACAATGCTGGGGACAGACACAAGTGCTGACGGAGTGAGTGGAGCCGTGTCCTCCCTGTGCCGGACAATGCTGGGGACAGACACAAGTACTGACAGTGTGAGAGCGGCCGTGTCCTCCCTGTGCCTGACAATGCTGGGGACAGACAAAAGTGCTGACAGTATGAGAGGAGTCGTGTCCTCCCTGTGCCTGACAATGCTGGGGACAGACACAAGTACTTACAGTGTGAGAGGGGCCGTGTTCTCTCTGTGCCAGATAATGCTGGGGACAGACACAAATACGGACAGTGTGAGAGGGGCTGTGTCCTCCCTGTGCCTGACAATGCTGGGGACAGGCACAAGTGCTGACAGTATGAGAGGAGCCGTGTCCTCCTGTGCCTGACAATGCTGGGGACAGACACAAGTACGGACAGTGTGAGAGGGACCGTGTCCTCCCTGTGCCGGACAATGCTGGGGACAGACACAAGTACTTACAGTGTGAGAGGGGCCGTGTCCTCCTGTGCTTAACAATGTTGGGGACAGACACAAGTACTGACAGTGTGAGAGGGGCCGTGTCCTCCCTGTACCCATTTGTACCTAGACCAAATGGGTAGCCAGCACGATGCATCTTGGTTAATGCATTTACCAATACCTCACACCAAAAATTTTTTAATTACATTTTTTTTTCCTTTTGCACTTTTTTATCCTTTTTTATCCTTTTGCAGGCTGTGGTTGTGCCCCATGGGTATTCATTCATCTAGTGGTGTGGATGCATCATGCTGGATACCCATTTGGTCTGGTGGCAGGGACCGGTGGATGGCAGACACACACTCTGCACCGCTGACATCAGTGTGAATGGCGTCCTATGTGTGCAGATCATTCGTGCATAGCAAAATCACCTCCCCCATATGTGGCAGGTTGAGGGTGGTTCTGTGCACCTGTGTCTGCAGTATATAATGGGGTCTGACCACATCCTCTCAAGTGCATTGCTAGATTTCATTTGGCTGCAATCGGTAAGTTGAAGGCTAAAAGGAGGAAAGAATGGAAATGGCAAAATTGCAGTTTTTTTTTCTTTTTGGTCACCACTTCAAGAAAAAATAAGGATAAAAGATCTGAAAATCGAACACGCCTAATAATCAGTAAAATGGCGAAGAGCGAGCTCTGATACCACTGTATCGACCCAAAATAAATAAAGTAAAGCTTTTGTAAGGTGAGGATGAAGTGAAAGGTGGCCACTGGGGCTCACCCTGGGACCCGTTTATACCTGGTTGCATCTCCTTCTGATGAGTCCACGTAATGGGAAAGGTGCGGCGTCTGTACAAGGGGGATGCCGGGAGACTGGCAGAGAAAGGGGCACTACACCGGCCCCAATTCTCAGGATCTGTGGGGGTCCCTGAGGGTAAAATACTGGCGAAACTAGGACTTCAGAGCATGAGAAAACGGCTTTAGTTAAAAACACTAAAAATCAAAATAAGGGGAGACCTGAAAACACAATTGGGTCTTATATGGCGGTATACTGAATCTAATGTGAATTCATCTTTGCTGGTTGTGACGGTCACAACCACTATTCTAGCAATGTAATACACGAGGTTAAAACACCGCGCTGCCGTGGAGTAAACCAGGTGCAAATGTAGTAAAGGGAAGCGATCTTTAATGTTAACTCGTTAGAGTACTCCTTCATCACTTTGTATTTTTGTCCTGATGAAGGACTACTTTGACTCTGAGACACATCGACATTACAGATCACTTTCCTGTACTACATTTGGACCTGGTTTATTCCACGGCAGTGCGGTGTTTTAACCCCTTCTATCCACGTGGACCTGCTCATACTGACGCCTGTGATTGTTTTGTTACCCCCTTCAGAAAACTGACCCAGGAGGAGTATGAGAGGCAAGAAAAGGAGCAGAAGTTGTCCGTAGCCGACGAGAAAGCCATCCTGGCCAGCGAAGAAGTGAAGATCTACAAGTACGTACATCTCTTCGCCCCTGGCGGGGTACGGCCGCACTCATTGCATTACTCCATGTTGTTTGTGGCCCACAAAATCGTCCCAATGACTGGCGTTAATATCTGGGATTGTGTCTGTGAGTCTGGTGGAGATGTCAGGAGCTGCAGACAATCGTCCCATCTCCCACATGATATTCTCTGCTGCTATAACGCATCTTCTTCCACGCACACAGGCAGCGTATCCAAGAAATGGAAGAGGAGCTGCAGAAAACGGAGAGGTCCTTTAAGAACCAGGTAACATTACCATCAGGTCATTCACCTTGTACTTTTGTTACATTTGTCTTTATGGGGTAATTCCGCCATACACTGCTCCTCCCGCCTCTGTATGCACATTACATGAGGGGGGGGGCCGATCAGGTGTATACAATGATTATTTATAGAGACAGACTGAGACATGATGAGGAGTCCTCGGCCACAGGAGCTGACACTCCACAGGAGAGGAGTCACATCATAGGTTGTTGGTGGATATCCTAATGTGTGTGGGCACCAACTGTACCCCAGATACACTATGGATCCAGGGATCCTGAACATTTGCCGCTCTCTGCCCCTCACTGGGGTAAATGTAATGTTCTTTTTTTTTACTGATTTCTTTATGTTTCTCTTTTGCTTTTCTTAATTTTCAGATTGCCAGCCATGAAAAGAAGGCTCATGAGAACTGGGTGAGTAGAGAGACGTGCCTCATAATGTGGCACCGCCGGTACACCTCAGTACTGGGGACATCTGCACTCTCCTATCTGAGGACTCTGCGATCATCTGGATTATATGCTTCACCTTAAAGCAAAGCTGTCACTAGATTTCACAATGCAATATATTAAATAGATGGCTTATATCTGATGAAGCCAGTATACTAACTTAGATAATCAATGAAAGAATAGCTGTATAATCCCGATATATAAATGAACATTTTTCTGGTCATCATAATGGGAGACCCAGACAATGGGGTTTAGGGCACTGCCCTCCGGAGGTCACACTAGGTACTACAAGTTTGTAGACACCGCCTCCTCCGCTTATAAACCCCTACCGCAGGGAACATCCTCAGTTTTAAACTTAGTGTGCTCGGAGGATCACGCTTTGCTTGCACTTCACTGCATTCTCACTACTTACGTGATGGCGTCTGAAGACAAGGTAATATGGTCCTGGTCGGGACCTGCGACAGCCTCCCCGCTCACCCTTGTGGCACACGCAGGTGGAGGTACCGGAGGGCCTAGAGCCTGGACACTTTGTGTTCTCCCGGTACGCTGTCGCGCTCCTTTCCATCCCTCTCTGGGGGGCTCTGGAGAGTGGGAGATGGGAGCCTTGCACAGCTCCGCTCCGTCCGAGGCCTCCCTAAATGGTGCTTACAGACCGGACTGGAGCCAGCCCAGTCCGAGGCCTCCCTAAATGGTGCTTACACTCCGGACTGGGCTGAACCCCCGTCCGAGGCCTCCCAAAATTGGTGCTTACAGACCGGACCGGCACTGAGGCACTCTGTGTCTCCTGTGTGCCTGGGGGTAGTGTCTGTCACTTTATGTGTCATGACGCTCAGACCGCGCGTTACCCTCGGGTCCGCGGATCTGCGGGTGTACCCTGTGCTGGGGTCACCCTGGCTGACCGCCCTGTGTGTCACAGGGGCTGAGGCCGTAGACTGCTGATCTTTGGATGTAATTGCAGTCCGTGTGTGTGTACTGTGTTTTACACTATTTCCCGCGCTGCGGGCTCCAGCACCTCCATTTTGAGGCTGCCTGGAGGAGAGGAGGCAGCCCTTGCGGTGACGTCACCGGGGGGGCGTGTGTGTGTGCTTCCCGCGTGTTCTCGGCGCCGCCCACGACTTTACTGGTGGCGGCCATCTTCTCCCTCACTTCCCGGCTGGGATCTACGGCAGCGCGTGTCTGCACTTCAGAGGGAGACCGGAAACTCGCGGAGGTCACACGCACACACCGCTTCCTCCCACCGCTTTACTGCGGTCGGTAAGCCACCGGGATCCCGGTTATTTGTCTGTACGACTTGGCTTATACATCCCCTACTGTGGCTATGTCCTCAGTTAGGAAGCTTGCTGCTAAGGCGGCGGATGCCACCATTACCTGTACTACATGCAATGGTACACTGGTGGAGGGGTCCTGCAATAACTGCGGACGCCCAGAGGCCCGGACTGGCACTGCTGAGGCGGCAGCTCCGGTGCTGTACCCTGAGGTGCAGGTGATCCCAGGGCCATGGGAAACGCAGAATAGGATCAATGAATCCCTGCTGTCCCAGATGTCCTCCATGTCGCAGTCACTGGAGGCACTTCATATGAGACTGGAAAACCCAGCTACTCCTTCCAGTTACCCCCGGGTGTCTCCCTCTTCTGCTGTGAGACCCCTTAAGCGAGCTCGTCGTGAGGAGTCACCCGAGCTCCAGGCTCTCTCTGAGGAGGAGCGTTCCTCTGATGGTGAGGAGGATGATGGGGGTTCAACTCTCGGGTCTGTGTCTGAACCCCAGATGGAGTGGAGGATCTGGTGTCCTCCATCAATGAGACCTTGCGTCTCGTGACTCCCCCTGAAGAGGTTATCGTGCACCCGAAGGAGGTCTATCAATGGCTGCGGCCAGAGGCTAGACCAAGTGGCTCTTTCATGGACCACACTAATTTTGGAAGGGTGGTTAGAGCACCCAGGTTACATCCTGGGCGGCGCTATGTCCGCAAACCTAAGGACAATCGCTTCCCCTTTCCCCAGGAGGTGCTTCAGGAATGGTCGCAGTCCCCGAAGGTGGACGCCTCCATGACCAGATTGCTGCACGCTCCCTTTTTCTCTGCCTCTGATAGCTCCTCTTGAAGGATGCGACAGATAGACAGGTCGAACAACTCGCCAAGTCTTCCTATGAGGCTGTGGGGTCTTCATTTGCCCCTAATTTTGCCACGGTCTGGACCCTGCAAGCGATTACCTCCTGCTTGGATGGCATCACTGACCTGGCAGGTCCAGTTCTGAGGTCCTGGCGCTTACTGGAGGCAAGGGCCTATGCGATATGCCAGGACGGCAACATTGGAGAACTGCCACCCGCTCTGCTGTGGCTTCGGCCAACGCTATAGCGATCCGCAGGTTGTTGTGGCTGCGTCTTTGGGACTCAGATGCCACGTCTAAGAAGATTCTGCAAAATCTTCCGTTCTCTGGTGACAGGCTTTTTGGCACCGAGCTGGACAAGCTGATAAAGGATTCTGCTGAGTCTAAGATATCCCGCAGAATAAACCTAAGCCACGGTATACCGTTAAAAGGAACCCAAAACAGTGGTCCTTTCGTCCAGCTCACAGTCATCAGTGGCGTCTGCTCGCACGGACCGAGGGGGCAAGCCCACTACTCAGTGGCGCCCAAGGTCGCCAAAAGAAGCCACGGGGGCAGCAGCTGCCACCCCCAACCCACTCCGCATGACTCGCTCTCTCATCCTGCCTCCCCACAGGTGGGGGGTCGCCTGTTCCTTTTCAGGACAGTTGGCTCTCACGTTCAAGACAGTGGGTCGAGACGTAGTCTCGCGAGGCTTACAGGATAGAGCTGACGTCCAACCGCATCACCATTCCATCGGTCTGTCCCTTCTCCAGAAAAGGCTCAGGCTTTTCACCTGGTGTTGGAGGGCTCCGCAGAGACGGAGTAGTGGTCCCAGTGCCTACTGGGAGAGGTTCCGGGGTTTTTACTCCAACCTCTTTATCGTCCCAAAGAAGGACGGCTCTTTTCGCCGGTTCTGGACCTCAAGTTGTTCAACCGTCATGTGTTGGTTCGGAAGTTCCACATGGAATCCCTGCGCTCCGTTATCGCGGCTGTGTCACAGGGAGACTTCCTGGCGTCCATAGATATCCAAGACGCTTACCTTCACGTGCCCATTGCACCGGCTCATCAGCGCTGGTTACGATTCGCAGTGGGGGACGAACACTTCCATTCGTGGCACTACCCTTCGGGTTGGCCTCAGCACCGCGGGTGTTCACGAAAGTGATGGCCTCTATGATGGCTCTCCTGCATGTGCAGGGACACGCCGTCATACCTTATCTAGACGACCTTTGGTCAGGGCGCATCGAAACCTTTGTCGGGAGAGTTCTGGAGGTAACCATGAAGTCCTGGACAGTTTGGGTGGCTTCTCAATCTCAGAAATCACCCTGGTTCCGACCCAGTCATGACATATCGGGCATGGACTTCCACACAGACTCGGCCCTGGTGTCTCTGCCACGAGCCAAGCAGCTGGCTATCCAATCAGGAGTGCAGAATGTCCTCCTGTCACCACAATCATCCCTACGGGTATTGATGAGCTGGTGGGCCGCATGTTAGCTGCGATAGAGGCGGTGCCTTTCGCACAATTTCGCCTCCGTCCTCTACAGCTGAGATTCTCCGCAGATGGGACAAGAGAACGTCCTCTCTGAATCGGTTGGTGGCCCTTTCCCAACCGACCAGGGATTCCCTGCAGTGGTGGCTCCAGCCACGTCACTTGTCACGGGGCCGGTCTTTCCTCAAACCGTCATTTGGTTAGTGGTGACCACCGACGCCAGTCTGAAGGGCTGGGGAGCGGTGTTCTTACACCACAGGGCTCAAGGCTCTGGACTCAGTCGGAGTCGACGTTGCAGATCAACGTGCTGGAGATCAAGGCGGTCTATCTGGCGCTCCTGGCGTTTCAGAAGTTCCTGTCAGGACAGCCCATCCGGGTTCAGACCGACAATGCGACGGCCGTCGCTATCATAAATCCATCAGGGAGGGACCAGAAGTGCTCAGGCCCTCACCGAAGTCCACCGCATTCTATCTTGGGTGAGGACAACGACTGCCTGATCTCCGCAGTTCACATCCCAGGGGTCGAGAACTGGGAGGCCGACTACCTGAGCCGGCAGGGGATGGACGCCGGAGAGTGGTCTCTTCATCCTGACGTCTTCCGGGACATCTGCAGCAAATGGGGCACTCCGGACGTGGATCTGATGGCCTCACGGCTGAATCATCAGGTGCCGCAATACATGGCAAGATCGTGGGATCCTCAGTCTCTGGGGGCGGATGCCCTGATCCTGAGTTGGTCCAGCTTCCATCTACCATATGTGTTCCCGCCTCTGGCTCTGATTCCCAGGGTCCTGTGGAAGATCAGGACGGAGTGCAGCGTAGCCATTCTAGTGGCACCAGATTGGCCCAGGAGGTCCTGGTATCCGGACCTGTGGCAACTGTCAGGGGACACAGGTGGGCTCTTCCAGAACGCGCAGATCTTCTCGCAGCAAGGCCCATTCTTCCACCTCAATTCCAGGGCCCTCAGATTGACTGCATGGCTCTTGAGGCCTGGCTACTAACATCCAGAGGCTTTCTCTCCTACGGTGGTCGCCACTATGAATCGGGCCGGGAAGCCAGTGTTCCAGGAAGATATACCACAGAACGTGGAAAATCTTTTTCACCTGGTGTGCCTCGGGGGACAGGTCACCGTGGCCCTTGTCCATCCCGACGTTGTTGGCTTTCCTACAGTCGGGTTTGGAGTTGGGCTTATCCCTCAGCTCCCTTGAAGGGTCAAGTATCAGCTCTTTCAGTGCTGTTTGACAGGCGCTTGGCGCTCCTCCCGAAGGTCCGTCAATTTCTGCAGGGGGTGTCTCGGGTGGTTCCGCCCTACAGGCGACCTCTGGATCCTTGGGACCTTAACATGGTCCTGGCGGCACTGCAGAAACCGCCGTTTGAGCCACTGAGAGACATTTCCCTCTCTCGTTTGTCCCAGAAGGTGGTCTTTCTGGTGGCGATTACGCCTCTGAGAAGGGTCTCAGAATTGGCTGCACTTTCGTGCAAGTCACCCTTTCTGGTGGTTCACCAAGACAAGGTGGTGTTGCGCCCCGGCCAGAATTCTTGCCAAAGGTGGTTTCCACTTTCCACCTGAACCAGGAGATTGTTCTCCCATCATTTTGTCCCCGCTCCCGTTCATCAGGTTGAGCGCGACCTCCATACTTTGGATCTCGTGAGGCTGTACGCATTTATGTGTCCAGGACTGCCTCCTTCCGGAGTTCGGATTCATTGTTTATCCTTACGCGGTCGCTGTAAGGGGTCCGCGGCGTCAAAGTCAACCTTGGCCAGATGGATCAAGGCTCCCATTCAAGAGGCTTACCAGTCTTCTGGTTTGTCTCTCCCGGTGGGATTGAAGGCGCATTCGACCAGAGCTGTGGTGCCTCCTGGGCTTTGCGACATCGCGCGTTCTGCTCTACAGGTGTGTCAGGCGGCCACTTGATCCAGCCTGCACACTTTCTCTAAGCACTATATGGTGCATGCCCATGCCTCTGCGGATGCAAGTTTGGGCAGGCGGGTCCTCCAGGCGGCGGTTGCCCACCTTTGAGGGGGAACCATGTGTTATCCGTCTTTTGAGGAACTCTTCCCGCCCTGGGGTATTGCTTTAGGACATCCCCATTGTCTGGGTCTCCCATTATGATGATCAGAAAAAAGAGAATTTTGTTTACGTACCGTAAATTCTTTTTTCTTGAATCGTCAATGGGAGACCCAGCACCCACCCAGTTGTTCCGTTTGCATGTTTTGCATTGATCTGTTCCCTGTTGGGACAGTTTCTCCGGGTTGTTGGACCGTCTGTGCACGGTTTCTTTCCCGATGTTTCGGGTGTGGTTTATTTCTCCTCGCAGCTTATGGACCAAACTGAGGATATTCCCTGCGGTGGGGTTTATAAGCGGAGGGGCGGTGTCTACAAACTTGTAGTACCTAGTGTGGCCTCCGGAGGGCAGAGCCCTAAACCCCATTGTCTGGGTCTCCCATTGATGATTCAAGAAAAAAGAATTTACGGTACGTAAACAAAATTCTCTTTTTTTTACTGATTCTTTGTTCTCTTCGCTTCTAAATTTCAGATTGCCAGCCCTGAAAGAAGCTCATGAGAACTGGTGAGTAGAGGACGTGCCTCATAATGTGGCACCACCGTACAACCTCAGACCCGGGACATCTGCACTCTCCTATCTGAGGACTCTGCGATCATCTGGATTATATGCTTCACCTTAAGCAAAGCTGTCACTAATTTCACAATGCAATATATTTAATAGATGGCTTAGATCTGATAACCAGCATTACTAACTTAGATAATCAATGAAGAATAGCTGTATAATCCCGATATATAAATGAACATTTAGGAGCCTAGCTAAAGACAGAGAACGCTCCAAGTCTACGTTTATTCAATCTCATCCAAAACACCTGATAGTTGCAGCTTGTACTGAGGCAGTGTGAGTCTCAGCAGCATTAGAGAGCAAGACACTAAGGAGCTGTAAATCAGGCTAAGTAGGTGTAGACTCTGCTCTTCAGTTCAATTTTTCCTGTGCTTTCAATCAGCTAGGTGGGAGAGAATGTAGCAGCAGGGAAGAGGGACACTGATGTGCTGTCAAATTGGGCTAAGGGGTGGGAGATTCAGCAGCAGGGAGAAGGGACACTGAGAAGATCTCAATCAGCAGTGGATAGAGATTCAACAGGGAGGAGGGACACTGAGGAGCTTCAATTGAGCTGGGGGTGGTAAATCAGCAGCAGGGAGCAGGGACACTGAGGACTGTTGTCAATATCTGGCAGGGTGGGGATTCATAGCAGGGAGGAGAGGCACTGTGGAGCTGCCAATCAAGCTGGGGAGTAGATATTCACAGCAGGGAGGAGGGACACTGAGGAGCTACCAATATGGCCGGATGGTGTAATTCAACAGCAGGGAGGAGGGACACTGAGGAGCTGCCAATCAGTCTAGTTTGGCAGAGACTTCGTTAACTTTAAAAAATCATCACATCCTGTAGCTGTTCTGACACATTTTCACAGCAGGTACACCGGTGTCATCATGTCGTAGATCTGTTTAGTAATGTATACAGTTTTTGTTGTGAAATCTAATTACAGATCCACTTTAAGAAATTGTGTACAGATTAGTGATGGCATAAATATGTGGAGACTTGAAGGCTGCAATCACCTTTTATTCAAGGGGTTCTCTGCTTTTGTGAGAAGGGTTTCGTGATTATGAGCTGATCATTGTCCCCATGTTGGAATCTGCAGCGATCATCTGTGATCTATGGGGAAACCTTCCCAGTACCTCCCCCCCACAGGGCAAATAATGTATTACCCAGAAAAGTGAATATTTCCTAATTTTCATCAGATGATTTCCCCTTTGCTCCCAGCTCACCGCGAGGACGGCGGAGAGGACGTTGGCTGAAGAGAAAAGGGAATGTGCAAATTTAAGACAAAAGTGAGTGTATCCCTTGACATGTAATCTACACATCATATTGTAGGACAGACAGACAGACCACGAGATCTTAAAGCAGACATCTGTATATGTTCATGTTCTACTGTGTGGATTGGGGGACAGGGTGAGACCTCTGGACACTTTACTTTCTGACCCATAGAGCTGATGATCTTTGTATGATTGAGGTGGAAATCTTCCTAAACTCCTCTATTTATTGCAGGGTGATTGAAGTGAACCAGAGGGTCGCGCCCTCCAGAGACCGTCCATAGTAAAACCGACTCCGGGACGCCCCGATCACCACCCACCCCCGAGGAGAGGTACCGTCGTCTGCAATCCGCTCAGCTCCCCCTAGTGGTGGCCACGTTTATTCCAATTTTCTACAGAAATGTTATCCACCTCCCAACTGGCGGCAAATTTCCAGTAGAGATGGGCCCCACTTAAAGGGACTCTGTCAGCAGGCCTTTCTTTGACAGCAACATAATATAGGCAAAGAAACCCTAAATCCAATGATTGTATCACATAGATTACTGACTGCAGCCATTCTGACACAGTCAAAGAATTAAGTTGTAGGAACACAGGAGAGCTGGGAGATCTGGCACTCCTCCCCCTCCCCCCCCCCCCCCCCGCATCCTCACCAGGCTCTCTGATTGCGCATTTACTGTAAGGTGTCAATCACCGCAAGGGGAGTTATGGTCTGCGGGTGACCATGTATCACCAGATCATAAAGCTTTTAGTTTTAGTAAACAATAGCCCACAGCCTGATAAGAGACGCACAGTTGCGTTTTGTGTTGTAGCCCTTACATCATGCTGTCCTCAGCTTACATAGCAAAACCCTACTGACAGAGATTTCCTTTTCCCTTTAATGAATCGGGCACCTCTGGCTTCAGCTGTTCCTTTGATTGAGACTCCCATGGAAAACGCCATTCCTAATGAATTGGGCTTTTTATTTTTTTTTCAGTTTTACTTTTTTTCCACTTTATTTTTTAATGTCCACATAAATTGTTTAACATTCAATATGATGTGGAATTTGTGTCACAATTCTCTAATGCTTCACTTTTCCCCGTCGTGGACAGGTAACCTGAGTAGGGACGGATCTTTTGGGCCTTCACCTGTCAGTGGGGGAGCCCCGTCCCCTCCGATCATGATGGACGGCTCTGTACGATCCGCTTCAGCCAACCTCAGCCGATCAGAGGACTTGAAAGGTTAGTGCCCCGGACAGACACACATCGGTATGTTACTCTGTAAAACGTGCTGCTCCATAATCTGTCATAGGTAATATATGTGATGAGCTACTCCGGGACTGAGCCTGATTTATAGCCTGTAACAGAGAGCACAGGGGTAGATTTTATTAATGAAAACTGAATGCAGCTCCTGAGTATAATACTGGAGGTAACTCAGGATCAGTAATGTAATGTATGTACACAGTGACTGCACCAGCAGAATAGTGAGTGCAGCTCTGGAGTATAATACAGGAGGTAACTCAGGATCAGTAATGTAATGTATGTACACAGTGACTGCACCAGCAGAATAGTGAGTGCAGCTCTGGAGTATAATACAGGAGGTAACTCAGGATCAGTAATGTAATGTATGTACACAGTGACTGCACCAGCAGAATAGTGAGTGCAGCTCTGGAGTATAATACAGGAGGTAACTCAGGATCAGTAATGTAATGTATGTACACAGTGACTGCACCAGCAGAATAGTGAGTGCAGCTCTGGTGTATAATACAGGAGGTAACTCAGGATCAGTAATGTAATGTATGTAACCAGTGATTGCACCAGCAGAATAGTGAGTGCAGCTCTGGTGTATAATCAGGAGGTAACTCAGGATCAGTAATGTATTACCAGTGACTGCACCAGCAGAATAGTGAGTGCAGCTCTGGAGTATAATATGTATGTACATGGAATGATGCTATACATTTGTGCAGTAGAACTGTTTTCTTCTTGGGATTTGTGACTCGAATAAATAATTACTATAAAACCATTAACCCTGTGGTCGCCACACAGTCCTGCAACAATGAGGCTATGTGGTTGGGGGTCGGGACACGTCTTGGTTCCTTTGTGTTTTGCATTCTGTTTGATTTTCCTTCATGACCTCACCCAGAGATGATAATGATTGGTCGTGTTCATAGTGGTCTGGCAGGAGAGAAACCCGGAGGAGAAATCAGCAGATCTGGAGCTGAACTCCGGCCTAACGGCTATTAACCTTCAGTCACCGCTCAGGTCATGACGGGTCACGTGTACCTGCCCTAACGTACCTGTATGATTTATTCGTCGTTATTTATGTTTTCGTCCTTGTTCTGCCCTTACACATGTAAAGCGCCATGGAACCAATGGCACTGTATAAATAAATAATAATAATAAACATGTTGCTGACTCTCGTGAAGTCACGTTCATCAGATCAGTCAGACATAGTGTTACAGATGGAGATCTGACGCCATCACTTCTTATAAAATATTAACCTCCGTCCTGCCGAGACCGATTTTTCTTTTTTACGATCTGATTTTTTAAATTTATTTTAGCCAATTGAAAGACATAATGACCAAAGGTGGAAATTTCTCAGGAAGGTCTATAAATGTGGACAATGTGCTCAGCGTGTCTAGTCTCTTTTCTTATAACCTTTGTTGACCTCTGTGATTCCTGATTGTAATAGACAGTAGTGGTGTAATCTCATGTTATGTCTCCGAAGGTGGAGCTGACACATCTGGACCCAGGCGACCCCATCCAGAAGTATCTGGAAGAACGTCTGCACCCGGTAATATAACTACTATAATCATGCCTCTATGTACAAGAATATAACTACGATAATACTGCTCCTATGTACAAGAATATAACGCTATAATACTGCCTATATACAAGAATATAACTACTATAATACTGCTCCTATGTACAAGAATATAACTATATAATACTGCTCCTATGTACAAGAATTATGTATACTGCCTATGTACAAGATATCTTATACTGCTCCTATGTACAAGAATATAACTACTATAATACTGCTCCTATGTACAAGAATATAACCACTATAATACTGCTCCTATGTACAAGAATATAACTACTATAATACTTCTCCTATATACAAGAATATAACTACTATAATACTGCTCCTTTGTACAAGAATATAACTACTATAATACTCCCCCTATGTACAAGAATATAACTACTATAATTACTGCTCCTATATATACAAGAATATAACTACTATAATACTGCTCCTATGTACAAGAATATAACTACTATAATACTGCTCCTATGTACAAGAATATAACTACTATAATACTGCTCCTATGTACAGGAATATAACTACTATAATACTGCTCCTATGTACAAGAATATAACTACTATAATACTGCCCCTATGTACAGGAATATAACTACGATAATACTGCTCCTATATACAAGAATATAACTACTATAATACTGCCCTATGTACAAGAATATAACCACTATAATACTGCTCCATATACTTAGTAATGTGTTCTCTGTCCTCCAGTGGATCTGGGTCACTCCAGTGCAGTGTTACACGGTGGTCCCAGAACCTCGTCTCCCTCTATGGGGGTGGATGGATTGGTGAGTATTGGTGGGGGCACATCTCCTCTCTTTGTCTCACTTTTAGTATTCTCCTTTGTGTATTTGTTTTTCTTTCTAAATAATTTCTTCTTGTAAAACAAAAAGCCAATCCCATCTAGTGAGTCTGAGGTGCCCAGTGTGCCCGCTGATTCTCCCAGTCTGAGGAAACCATACAGGTAAGTATTTGCAGCCGTGCATGGGTTGGCGTTCACCTGCTGCTTCTGGTGGTGAATATAACCTTGTGGTGAATATAACATTGCTTGTTTCTTGGCATGTGTGGCATCTCTCTGCAGGGAGCACACATGGTGCTGTTTCCTCTATAACATGCTCTCCAGCTTGTAATTAACATCTCTCATCTTTGGTTTGGAGGTCTCAACATTTGAAAGAAATATCAAGTCTTGGAGACTCCTTAAAATTGTAAACATTTTAATGATTACCCCTGGCATTGCAGTTATTAAGATTGACACCGTTTAAAATAAAATCTGTTCTCGAGAGTGCTGCCACCTTGCCCCGTCATAGAGAAAGCCTGTGAGTCCTGCTTCCTCCTCCCACTCACAGAGAAAGCCTGTGAGTCCTGCTTCCTCCACCCACTCATAGAGAAAGCCTGTGAGTCCTGCTTCCTCCTCCCACTCATAGAGAAAGCCTGTGAGTCCTGCTTCCTCCTCCCACTCATAGAGAAAGCCTGTGAGTCCTACTTTCCCTCCCACTCATAGAGAAAGCCTGTGAGTCCTACTTTCCCCTCCCACTCATAGAGAAAGCCTGAGTCCTGCTTCCTCACCCACTCATAGGGAAAGCCTGAGTCCTGCTTCCCCTCCCACTCATACAGAAAGCCTGTGAGTCCTGCTTCCTCCACCACTCATAGAGAAAGCTGTGAGTCTGCTACCCTCCCACTCATAGAGAAAGCCTGTGAGTCCTGCTTCCTCCTCCCACTCATAGAGAAAGCCTGTGAGTCCTGCTTCCTCCTCCCACTCATAGAGAAAGCCTGTGAGTCCTGCTTCCTCCACCCACTCATAGAGAAAGCCTGTGAGTCCTGCTTCCTCCATCCACTCATAGAGAAAGCCTGTGAGTCCTACTTCCCCCTCCCACTCATACAGAAAGCCTGTGAGTCTTGCTACCTCCACCCACTCATAGAGAAAGCCTGTGAGTCCTGCTTCTCCCTCCCACTCATAGAGAAGCCTATGAGTCTGCTTCCTCCACCCATTCATAAGAAAGCCTGTGAGTCCTGCTTCCTCCACCCACTCATAGAGACAGCCAGTGAGTCCTGCTACCCCTCCCACTCATAGAGACAGCCTATGAGTCCTGCTTCCTCCACCCACCATAGAGAAAGCCTGTGAATCCTGCTTCCTCCACCACTCGTAGAGAAAGCCTGTGAATCCTGCTTCCCCCTCCCACTCATACAGAAAGCCTGTGAGTCCTGCTTCCCCCTCCCACTCGTAGAGAAAGCCTGTGAATCTGCTTCCTCCTCCACTCATAGAGAAAGCTGTGAGTCCTGCTTCCCCCTCCCCTCGTAGAGAAAGCCTGTGAGTCCTGCTTCCCTGCTCACTCATACAGAGCTGATGCTGGGGATATTCCGGTTCTGCTTGTCTCTACCCCATCCCTATATTGCAGAACAGACAGTAGTTGTTATTTGCATAATGTTATTTTTCTTTTCTCCTCTCCGGGGTCTTGGAATGAGGTTATTTTGCAGTCAGTAATAACACTGGTACTCATCCATTGTCCTATGAACCAAAATGGCATAAAATATATTCTGCCAACTGGTTCATAGGAGCTATGGATGTGTACACAGCACTGCTTAGACAGGAAGGAAGGAGGACAGATCAGGGCCAGTAACACATCCCTTTAAGTTTGTCCTTATGTCCTCCATCCTTCAATCCCTTCTCTATAGTCTTCTCTGCTGATGGTTTATGGTGATGTACGGATGTGCGAGGGTCTTCAGGTGGTAGCCGGGTAAAACACTGCATTAGAGGAAGGGTGTATATTGATGTATAATTCATACACACCCCTTTAAGGATCCCTGATTGAAGACATTCTGCAAGTGTAAGTATTAGATACCACCATTCTTAATAATGCACTGAAGCCTGAAGAGCGGCCATGACCCTTATATTCATCTCACCCCACTTATGAGATCCACGTGTCCTGGTGAGCCTGTCCCTACAGTTACATCTCTTGAATGCACATGAAAGTCGTTCAATAAATGGTGGCCGATTACCCCTCTATATGATGGATTTGTCATATTGTGTTTTGAATTATACCTGCAGTCAGGGGGCGCTCTTCACCTTGATGCCTCTTACATCTCCCAGTATCTAGAATCACTGACCTCTGTTCTCCATCTGCAGGTAATGCCGATAGTCAAAGGTCCGCCATCATTTCCTGGCACTCCGGTGATGAACTCATCAGCTGCTGCCCCTGCCGTGCCTCCAGCTCGACTGATCGGCCCAGCGCTGCCCCGCGGACCCTTCGGGCCTCGATCTTTACCGCCAAGTAAGATCATTGTTTTATATTATGTGATTATGTCTCATGATTGCTGACAATCAAGATAATTTCCACCACTATAATCTTCATAGGTCCAATATTCTGGGTTGAATAAAATCCTATGCCTAAGACATAAAAGAAAATTCTGGATGCCTGCAGTCACCACTAGAGGGAGCTCACTGTATAGTGGATTAAAAGGGTATTCTAGGAATCAAGTGTCTCCTATACATAGGATAAGGGGTAACGTGCTGATCCCACATGGTCTAAGCATTGGATCCCTCAGCAGTCCCAAGAAGGGAGCTGAATCCTCTATCCTACATATAGGAGGCACTTGAATGCGGGAATACCCCTATTTCTCCTTCGCCTCATTGGGGGACAAAGGACCGTGGGTGTTATGCTGCTGTCCACTAGGAGGCGACACTAATCACAATCTGCAAAAGAGTTACATTGGCTCCTCCTCTGCTGTGTACACCCCTGGAGCAGGCACTGCCTCACCAGTTTTTGCTTAGTGTCGTTAGGAGTCACACCTATCCATTTTTACATCTGACTTTTATTATCTATTTTTTCCCTTTTTTCTTCCAAGAAGAAAAGTGGGTCCGGTGTGATCCCCGGCATGCTCCTTCCTCGGCTCCCCACTTTTGGGGCGCTGGGTTGAGGTTGAGATATCCTTACATATGCCGCTCTCCTTCCTCGGCATCCACCTGTTGGGGTGCGGGGTTGAGTTTGAGATATCCCAGCATAACGTCCTCCTTCCTCACTCCCTCAATGGGTCCTGGGTTGAAGTTGAGGCTCTACAGTACCTACAGCAAGTTTCTGAGAAGAACAAAGACTACCAGCAAACGTCCCCCCTAATCACACTTAGGGTTTTTAGGATGAGGCACCAAAGGTACCAGCAGCACAGATGGCTGCACTACAATACCGGGAACCACATTATCCCATATACTCCCAGCGCAGGTACTAGCAGCACAAACGGCTGCACTGCCATACTGGGCTCCAACATTATGCTACATGCTCAGCGCAGATTCAGCAGAGCTGTACTACACTGCAGCACAGCAGCCAGCACTTAACTGCAATGACTGAAAGACTAATGCTGGCGATGGTTGCTTTATTTACTCCCAGTGACAGTACCGCTATGTGTATTGCAGAGAGGACCCGGACCCCACCAGACTCTTGGGGCCGGGTCCTCTCTGCAAGAGTCTGGCGGGTCCAGGTCCATTCCGGTCCTCCGACCGCACCTCCGCGCCGGACCTCCACTCTTTTTGGGGCCCGCAACTAAGAGAGGCCCCGGCTTCGGGCCTAGCGCCTAGGCCGCCTTCCCTGCGCCGCCCCTCCGGATGACGCTGATTTTTTGTCATAGCGGGTGCGGAGCGGTCACTACAGTGTGCTTTTTCCTCCGCTCCGCCGCCTCCTTCCTCTCCCTCACCGCCGCCATTACGCAGCACGTGGGGACCTTCCTGCTATCGGCGCTCAGCTCTCAGGGGGACACAGGGATAGTGGGCTGCTACTGGGGAGTGCTGGGTGGTTCTCTGCAGAAGCTTCTCTTTATTCTGTCCTGCACCTCTGTGCACAGGTACTGTCTAATCACATATTATAAGGGGCTTCATTACAAGTGATTCAAGTGGCTCTAAGAGTAAGAGGAACACGAAGGCATTTAATACTTATTATGCTACCTGCACTGCTTTTAAAGCTTCCCTCCTTGCTGGATGCACCTCTGCACATTACCAGAACTGCACCCAAACTGCAGTCAGAGAACCCCCCATTGCCCTGGCATCTACCACTGCTCCTGATACTGCACGACAATGGGCCATTATTATGTCCCTATCTATGTCGCAGTCTGTCGAAAAATTATTCTTGGCAATACTTCAGGCTCTGCAGACTCTTTCTCCCCCCGTTCTACTGCTCAGCCAACTGCCACCCACGGCGGAGTATCGGACCCAGGACGGTCTACTGACCCAATCCTATCTAGTTCTGATTCTGGTACAAGAGAGTATCTCACCTCCTGCTACACCTCAACCCTAGTTGCATCCCTCCCCTGGTTCCATCCCTACCCCAGCCTGCATCCTATCCCTGAACTGCATCTCCTCCCCCGGACTGCACCTCATCACCTACCCCGTGCCTCAACCACGGCCAATCACCCACCATCGTGAACTTACCCTTGCCACACCAGACCCCTGGCTACCTCTGACCCTACCCACCTCTCCTCCCCTACTCACCCCGCCATGTTTCCGCTCCTTCTCACCTTCACTCCCATCCTTCTCCACTTCCTGCTACCCCCACCCATCCCCCCACTGGGCAAAGGAATCCTACTCTCATCCTCCATCCTTCCTACCCACCTCACCCAATGCTCTGAACTATTCCCCCACTTTCAACCCACCACCTCTAGACGTACACGCCCACCACGCAAGCTCCCCTGCTCCCATCTCCTAACCCTCTCCCTGCTCCTTCTACTCTCCGGTGACATCTCCCCTAATCCTGGCCCACCCAACCATACCACCTCGCCCTCCTCCACCCCACTCCAACGGCCCACCACCAACCCTCGTAACCCCCTCAATCTCCGTCCCATTCCCCCTATCCCGGCTTCCCCTGTCCTCCTACCCAGCGCACTCTGGAACGCCCGCTCGGCCCGTAACAAGCTAACACTCATCCACGACCTCTTCATCTCCAGAAAACTCTCCTTCCTCGGCATCACGGAGACCTGGCTTACCCCCTCTGACACAACCTCCCCGGCCGCCCTCTCTTACGGGGGATTGACACTCTCCCACACTCCCCGCCCCACCAACACCCGCGGCGGGGTGTTGGCCTACTTCTGGCCAGCGACTGCTCCTTCTCCCCTCTCACTCCACCCCCCCTTCCCTCCTTGGAGGCACATTCCGTTCGCATCTACTCCCCCTGCAACCTTCAACTGGCTGTTGTCTACCGCCCCCCTGGATCCCCCTCTACCTTCTTCGACCACTTCACAACCTGGCTCCTCCACCTCCTCTCCTCCGACATTCCCACCATCGTCATGGGTGACTTCAACATCCCCATCGACACCCCCACAGCCGCTGCCTCCAGACTCCTATCCCTCACCTCCTCTCTTGGCCTCTCCCAATGGATCTCCTCCGCCACGCACACTGGTGGCCACACACTTGACCTCGTCTTCACCCGCCTTTGCTCCCTCTCCGACCTCGCACACTCAACCCTCACCCACTCCGACCACAACTTACTGACCTTCTCGTCCCTCTTCCCCCCTACCACACCTTCCCCCCGCCGGACACTTCCCCACCCCCGCAGAAACCTTAAGCTCATCGACTTCCATTCTCTCTCTGAATCCCTCCTCCCCCTCTCCGACCTGGCCTCTTCTCATGACGCTGACTCCGCCGCCTCCCTCTACAACTCCACCCTCACCACAGCCCTCGACCAGGCTGCACCGCTCACATTCCACACAACACGATTACAACGTCAACCATGGTTCACGACCCTCACCAAAAAACTCCGACGGACGACTAGGGCAGCCGAACGGAAATGGAAGAAGTCCCACTCCGCAGAGCACTTTACCCTATACAAGCATTCCCTCAATACCTTCAAGACTGCCCTTGACTCCGCAAAACAAGCATACTTCTCCTCCCTAATTACCGCCCTGTCTCACAACCCCAAACAACTCTTCAAAACCTTCAACTCCTTACTTCGTCCCACTGCACCTCCTCCCTCACCTCTCATCTCCGCCGACGACTTCGCCACCTTCTTCAAAGACAAAATTGACAAACTCAGACAAAGCTTCGACCCACACTCCCCTCGCCCCATCCCACCTCCAGCCCATCCCCCCCCACCCAAATGCAATTTCACCCCCATGACCGAGGACCACCTCTCCTCCCTTCTATCACGATCACACCTCACCACCTGCGCCCTGGACCCACTCCCCTCCCACCTCATCCCTAACCTTACCACAGTCCTCATCCCTGCCCTGACGCACCTCTTTAACATATCACTCAAATCCGGCACATTCCCCTCACCCTTCAAGCACGCCCTAATCGCGCCCATCCTAAAAAAGCCATCCCTCGACCCTACATCAGTCTCCAACTATCGCCCCATTTCTCTCCTCCCGTTTGCCTCAAAACTTCTTGAACAACACGTCTATTCCGAACTGTCCTCCCACCTCTCTTCCTATGCTCTCTTTGATCGCCTACAATCCGGCTTCCGACCGCAACACTCAACCGAAACAGCCCTGACCAAAGTCACTAACGACCTTCTGATCGCCAAGAGCAAACGACACTACTCCGTCCTCATCCTTCTCGACCTCTCTGCTGCCTTTGACACTGTTGACCACTCTCTCTTACTCCAAATTTTTGAGTCTCTTGGCATTACTGACCTCGCCCTCTCCTGGATCTCCTCCTACCTGACGGACAGGACCTTCAGCGTCACCCACTCTCACACCACCTCCTCGCCCCACCCCCTCTCCGTAGGTGTCCCCCAAGGCTCGGTCCTGGGACCACTACTCTTCTCTATTTACACCCTCGGCCTAGGCAGCCTCATCGAGTCACACGGCCTCCAATACCACCTCTACGCCGACGACACCCAGCTCTATCTGTCTGGCCCCGACATCTCCTCTCTTATCTACAATTCCTCCATGCCTATCCGCCATTGCATCCTTCTTCTCCACCCGCTTCCTCAAACTCAACATGGACAAGACTGAATTCATCGTCTTTCCCCCTAACAACCATCCCCCCCTTCCTGACCTATCCATCAACGTTAAAGACTGCTCCCTCTCACCCGTCCCCCATGCCAAATGTCTCGGGGTAATCCTCGACTCCTCCCTCTCTTTCAAGCCCCACATCCAAGCCCTTGCCACCGCCTGCCGGCTTCAACTAAAAAACATTGCCCGCATCCGCTCCTTCCTTGACCACAACACGACTAAGACACTCATCCACGCCCTCATCATCTCCCGCCTGGACTACTGCAATCTCCTTTTCACCGGCCTCCCTGCCACCTCCCTCGATCCTCTCCGCACCATCCTCAACTCTGCTGCCTGACTCATCCACCTATCTCCCCGATACTCCCCCGCCTCCCCTCTCCGCCAAGCTCTCCACTGGCTCCCCTTCCCCGAGCGATCTCGCTTCAAAACCCTAACCCTGACATACAAAGCCATCCACAACCTGTCCCCTCCCTACATCTCCGACCTGGTCTCCCGCTACCTCCCTTCGCGCAACCTGCGCTCCTCCCAAGAACTCCTTCTCTCAACCTCCCGCATCTCCACCTCCCATAACCGCACACAAGACTTCTCTCGGGCTTCTACCAGACTCTGGAACTCCCTCCCTCACCACATCAGACACCCCCGACCCTGGGAACCTTCAAAAAAAACCTGAAGACCCACCTCTTCCTACAAGCCTACAACACACACTGACACCCTATCCACTGCGCCAACTCACCTGTCCCCCTCCTACTGTCTCCCTCCCCACCCCCTTTAGACAGTGAGCCCTCGCGGACAGGATCCCCGGCCCCATTGTACCTGTATTACTATTTGTGATCTGTCATCGTTTGTCACCGTTTGTGGTCGTCGTCTTCGACCACTTGTCTATGTCAACCCTCTAAATTGTAAAGCGCTATGTATCCTTATAGCGCTATATAAATACTTATTAATAATAATTATTAATAATAATAAAGAGAGTACAGAGATCTCCTTCTCCGGCGCCCTCTTACAGCTCTAGGGCCTCCCCATCCCACAAAAGCCATGAGGATTCCCAGGAGTCTGAGGGCCTCTATGGTCCTGATTCAGATGTGGGCTTAGATACGTCCTTGGATGTAGATCCGCCTGATACGGTGGCTCTGGTTGAGGACCTAATCACATCCATTAACCAGGTTTTGGATGTTTCAGACCCACTGGCGGATGCCCCAGAACATAAGGTTTCTTTCAAATGAGCCAGGAGACCACATAAATACTTCGCAGATCATCCTGAGTTTCAGGAGATCCTACAGAAATATCAGTCACATCCTGAAAAAAGGTTTGGCGACCGCAAGACTCTTGAAGTGCATTACCCTTTCTTGCCTTAGGTCACCTAAGATTGGGCGGATTCATTACAAGTGGACACACCAATCTCTCGACTAGCTGCAAAGACACTACTCTCTTTACCAGACAGTTCGTCGATTAAAGACACAACTGACCGTCAGGTAGAACAGATGGCCAAATCCGTCTTTGAAGCTTCAGGATCCTCTCTGGGACCAGCTTTTGCCTCAGTCTGGGCTGCCACAGCCATTATGACGTGGGCTGGTAACTTGCATACTTCTTTACGGTCCTCATATGCTGATCCAGCTCTATTGGACCAAGCAGCTCAAATTTCTGTCACTGCAGATTACTTAATGCATGCAGCTCTAGACTCCGCAAATTGCGCTGCGGCTGCAGCCTCTAATGCTATCCCGATCAGACGCGCCCTTTGGTTGAGGGAGTGGAAGGCAGATGCAGCCTCCAAGAAGTCTCTCGCATGCCTCCCCTACCTGGGTGGCCGTATCTTTGGAGGAAAATTAGACAAACTAATCTCAGACGCTATTGGAGGCAAGAGTACTTCCCTTCCCCAACGTAAATTTAAACGACCCTTCAACCGCCAACAACAAGCTCGTTTCTGATCCTTTCGGAATTCATTTGGCTGATCGGTCTCGAGATCACCGCCGGCTGGCAACCAACCTCCCCGCAGGGAGCGTTCGCAGACTACGCAGAAATCCGGCTCGAACTGGCAGTCTCATCTCGCCAGTCCAAACCTTAGGGATCAAAATCCAATAGGTTTTCCACCTCCTGACTCTTCTCCCCAGAAGACACCTTGCAAGTAGGCGTCCGACTTTTACACTTTCGTCAAGTTTGGCTCGCCACTATAGATGACAACTGGGTCAGAGAACTGGTGTCTTCCGGATAAACTAAAGAGATCAGGTACCAACCACCCAATCGGTTTTTCCTGTCGACTCCTCCAACTCCTCCATCCAAGGCTCGTGCCTTTTTCCAGGCAGTCGATTTCGCTGTTACGGGCAGGAGTCATTATACCAGTTCAGCGCCAGCCAAGCACTTCCACGGGTTCTACTCGAACCTATTCGTGGTATCCAAGAAAGAAGGTAGGGTCCGACCTATTCTGGACCTAAAACAACTAAACAAATTTGTCAATGTGCGTCATTTTCGCATGGAGTCTCTTCGCTCCATCATAACGTCCATGGAAGAGAGCGAATTCCTCGCCTCCATCGACATACAAGATGCGTACCTCCACATCCCAATATCATCGGCCCACCAACGATTTTTTCGGTTTGCAATCAACCAGGACCACTACCAGTTTGTGGCCCTTCCGTTCGGACTCGCCACAGCTCCCAGGGTGTTCACCAAGGTCATGGCGGCAGTCATGACCATTCTTCACTCAAGAGGAATGGTCATCCTTCCATACTTGGACGACCTGCTCATCAAAACTCCTACTCTCAGGGATTGCAAACGGAGTGTTTCCATCACAGTGGACACCCTAAGTCGCCTGGGTTGGTCTGTCAACCTCCAAAAGTCGTCACCAGTTCCGAGACAGTCACTAATGTTCCTGGGAATGCAGTTCAACACCTTCAGGGGTCTGGTTCTCCTTCGCCAGGGAGTCTGCACTCTCCTTCGTCCATCATCTTGCTCAATTCGCTTCGCCATGAGGATCCTGGGCAGGATGGTTGCCTCTATGGAAGCAGTCCCTTCGCCCAACTTCACCTCAGACCTCTCCAACTGGCAATACTGACCTCCTGGAACAGGAGTCCCTTCTCCCTGGACAGAATGTTCAGGCTGCCACCTGCAGCCAGACGTTCCCTCCTTTGGTGGCTCAGACCAGCTTCCCTCATACAGGGGAAGTCCTTCCTACCGGCTCGCTGGAAAGTCCTCACCATCGATGCAAGCCTGACGGGTTGGGGAGCGGTTTACCAGCGGAATCGTCCAAACCCTTCTGGAGATCCGAGCCATATTTCTGGCACTGAAGACCTTCATCGCTTCCTGGCAGGGAGTCATATCAGGATTCAATCAGACAGTGCCACAGCGGTGGCATATGTCAATCACCAGGGCGGGACCCGCAGTGTTAAGGCGATGTAGGAGGTCCAGCGCATTCTGCAATGGGCAGAATCGACAACATCTGTGTTATCCAGAGTGCACATCCCGGGAGTGGACAATAGGGAAGCAGACTTCCTCAGTCGGCAAGGCATGGATCCAAGAGAGTGGTCCCTGCATCCCGACGTCTTCCAGCAAATATGCTGTTGCTGGGGAACCCCAGACGTGGACCTGATAGCATCACGGTTCAACGCGAAGGTTCCCGCGCTCATGGCCAGATCACACAACCCGCGATCTCTCGGAGCGAACTCCTTAGTTCAAGATTGGATACAATTTCGTCTTCCTTACATCTTCCCTCCCCACAGTCGTGCGGAAGATCAAGCAAGAGGGCATTCCGGTCATTCTTATAGCCCCAGACTGGCCCAGACAGCCGTGGTATGCCGATCTCGTCCAGCTCACGGCAGACGTGCTTTGGCGTCTTCCACACCGTCCGGACCTTCTATCTCGGGGCCCGTTTTACCACCAGAATTCAGAGGCGCTGAATTTGACGGCGTGGCCCTCGAGACCTGGGTTTTGACCTTAGTGGGGTTTTCACCTGATGTGATAAGGACTATGATCAGAGCACGAAAACCAGCCTTGGCTCGGATTTACTACCGCACCTGGAAGGCTCTCCTTGCCGGTGCTTCTCTCAAGCTCATTCTCCATTCCCATATTCTTTACCGTTAATTCTCGGTTTTTTTCAGTCGGGTTTAATTCTGGTATGTCCCTAAGTTCCAGGTCTCTGCCCTTTCTCAACAGCAACTTGCCATCAAACCACAGGTTAAAACTTTTCTTCAAGGAGTTTGTCGACTAGTTCCCCCCTTACAAGAGGCCTCTGGATGCATGGGATCTTAACCTAGTCCTAACTGCACTACAAGAACTGCCTTTTGAGCCTCTTTGAGACATTTCTCTCCAGCCTCTAACTCACAAGGTCGTTCTCCTGGTATCCATTACTTCTCTCCACAGAGTATTGGAACTATCAGCGCTCTCTTGCAAGCCGCCCTTACTGGTGTTTCATCAGGATAGGGTAGTACTCCGTCTGGTTCCGTCCTTTCTCCCGAAGGCGGTATCCTCTTTTCACCTGAATGAGGAAATTTCCTTGCCATCTTTTTGCCCAGCACGGATCGAAAGGACTCTGCATACTCTGGACCTTGTCAGGGCACTTCACATATATATGTCCAGGACTGTGCCCTTCCGGAAGTCAGACTCTCTTTTCATTGTTCCAGAAGGCAGCCGCAAAGGCATGCCGGCTTCTAAGGCTACCCTGGCTAGGTGGATCAGGTCCGCTATTCAGGAAGCCTACAGTATAAAAAATTCGCCATTTCCGGCTTGGTATCAAGGCACACTCTACCCGAGCTGTGGGGGCGTCATGGGCCATTCGGCACCAAGTCTCGGCTCTTCAGGTGTGTAAGGCGGCCACCTGGTCGAACTTACACAAGTTTACGAAACACTACAGTGTTCACACCCAGTCTTCAGCGGATGTGAGTCTGGGTAGGTGCATCCTTCAGGTGACAGTAGCCCACCTGTAGGTGTCTTAATAGCTTCAGTTCCATTGCTCTTCCCTCTCAGGGACTGCTTTGGGACGTCTCACGGTCCTGTGTCCCCCAATGAAGCGAAGGAGAAAAGGAGATTTTTGTATACTCACCGTAAAATCCTTTTCTCTTAGGCTCTAATTGGGCGACAGAGCACCCACCCTGTTGCCCGTTTCGGGCTTTAAGTTCTCATGTTGCTCTTGAGCTATAACATAGTTGCCTTTTACAGGCTTTGTTGTGTTATTAACCTTGTTATTTTCTCCTACTGCTTTAAGCACAAAACTGGTGAGGCAGTGGCTGCTCCAGGGGTGTATACTGACTGCAAAAGAGGAGCCACTGTAACTCTCTTGCAGATTCTTCTTAGTGCCGCCTTCTAGTGGATAGTAGCATAACACCCATGGTCCTGTGTCCCCTAATTAGAGGCTAAGAGAAAATAATTTTATGTGAGTACACAAAAATCTCCTTATTCCAGTATGCAATGAGCTCCCCCTAGTCACTAGGGGGAGCTCATTGCATACTGGAATAAGGAGATTTTTTAGGGCCTAGTGGTTTCTGCAGACATTCAGAATTATTTTTTTATGTCTTAGACTGGGGATATTAATCATTCAAGAATATTGGACGCTAAGACCTTTGTGTATTGACAAGTGATAACATTTTCATTTTTTTTTTTTTTTTAATTGAGGCTAATTCAACCTAATCATGCTCACACAGCTGAGGGTTTGTTACAATGCATTCTCAGTTTCGTCTTAATAGTATATTATTTTGTTTTCTATTTCAGTGCATGGTCTCCCTCCTGGTGTGAGAGACTTTCCTCCAAGGCCTATGATGCCGCCTGGTGCGATGCCTCCAGATCCAAGGAGTCTTATCCGGGGGCCCTTCCCTCCAGGTTCTGTTCCTATGCAAGGTCCTAGAGATTATCCAGTACCACCTTCGGTAGGAAGAGACTTCCCACCAGGACTACCACCTTCTGGTCTGAGAGACTTCCCACCAGGGCCGCTCCCTCCGGGGCGCTCGGGACTTCCCACCAGGGCCGCCGCTCCGGGGGCTCGGGATTTCCCACTAGGGCCGCCGCATCCGGGGGCTCGGGACTTTCCCACCAGGGCCGCTGCCGCCGGGAGCTCGGGATTTCCCACCAGGGCCGCTGCCGCCGGGAGCTCGGGATTTCCCACCTGGTCTTCCACCTCCAGGACCTCGGGATTTCCCACCTGGTCTTCCACCTCCAGGAGTTCGTGACTTCCCTCTAGGTCCAATTCATCCTGGTTTGAGAGAATTTCCGCTAGGAGCAAGGGATATACCACCAGGCCTCCCACCTTCAGGATCTAGGGACTTCCCACCAGTAATGCCTCCTTTAGGATCAAGAGAGTTCATACCTGGAGTCCCCCCACCGGGAGCGAGGGAATTCCCACCCGGACCACCGCCTGGTTCTAGAGATTTTCTGTCAGGGCCTCCACCAGGAGCTAGAGACTTCCCCCCATATGGTCCTCCTCCAACAGGAGTAAGAGACTTCCCCCCAGGATCTCATCCTGGAGTCCCCGCTGGGCCTTCATTACTGGAGCAGAGAGCAGGACAGAGTCAGCCGGTTCACACAGATCACGAACTATCTCAAGGTCAAAAATCCTAAAAATAAATTAAGTGTAGACAAAGAGGACACTGGCGCAAAATGGTTTTCAAGCATTACCGGTTTACATAAACGTCTGATTTATAATTTCACGTGTCTTATATTTGCAATAAATATTTTATTCTACTCGATCTATTTAGGATTTTTAATAGTTTAAATAATTTTGCACCCAATTTTGTTTTGTTTTTGTTTTGTTTTTTTACATTCTTCATCGATATTTCAGAACGTGCAATACCGGGATCCATGTTTTTTTTTTTTTTTTTTAATTATTATTATTTAATGTACCATGTGTAACCATTTGTATGTGGAAAATGAATGTCTAAAATCTTTGAAAACATTTCCTGTGGAAATACATTTTATAAGAATATAATTTTTCTGATGGCTTTTCCACACCCTCTAGCTTAATTATAATATTACACACCACTGGTTTACATAGGATAAATCATTGTTTTTAACATCGGGTGCTGCAAACCGGAAACCCGTAACTCGGTAAGATGGAAAATAATAAAGGATTGAAAATTACTTTGCCGTTTTTTATTTATTTTTTTTTAATTAGTCACTGGGGTGAATTGGGTGAAATGCTGAAAGAATTGACATGTAGATGTGAAACTGCTTCAAATCTGCAAGAAAAAAAGATTTTGGGTACTCACCGTAACCTCTCTTCTTCAGAGCCTTCATTGGGGGACATGGGACCATGGTGTATGCTGCTACCAGCACTCATTAAAGTGGGTTAAATGCTGAAAGAATTGACATGATACAGATATGAAACTTCTTCATATCTGCAAGGAATAAAGGATTTTAGGTACTCCTCATAAAATCTTTCTTCAAGCCTTCTTTGGGGGAACAGGGAGACATGTTGAAGTATGTGAAAAGTTACAATCGGTTGAAAGAACTGACATGATGCAGATATGTAACTGCTTCAAATCTGTAAGAAAAAAAGGATTTTGGGTACTTGCCAAAAAATCTATCTCGGAGCCTTTATTGGAGGACTTGGGACTGGAGGCCAGGGTGTATGCTGCCGCCACCATTCTGGTGAAATGCTGTAAAAACGCTGAAAGAATTGACCTGATGCAGATATGAAACTGCTTCGGATCTGCAAGGAAAAAAAAGAGGATTTTGGGTACTCACCATAAAATCTCTTTCTCGTCGCCTTTTATGGGGGACACAGGAGACCATAGTGTATGCTGTTGCCACTAGGAGGCTAAAGCAGCTTTCATATCAGCATTTTTTTACAGCATTTTTTGCCTTCAAGTCGCATTGGGAATGAAAGGGGCTTGCTGCAAGTTAGCCGTTACACGACAGATCGCGGTAGATGCTAAAAAATTGTCGGATCTGCCGCAAATTTCAAAAATCGCTGATGTGAGAGCTGCCTAAGGGGCCTTTCACATCAGCATTTTTGCTGACGTGCGGCATATTTACCGCATCTGCCGCCTAACGGCCGCACTTTTGGCGCCGCTTCGGCAGGCCACGTGCATTGTCTAATGGGCTTGCGGTCTGATGCAACAAGTGTGGTTATGCTGGATCGGCCGGATCTGGCACTTGCGGCCGTGCAAGTGCCCTATCTGCGGCATCTGGCAGAACTGCACTCGCCGCACCAGACTGCAAGTCCCATAGACAATGCACGTGGCCTGCCGAAGCGGTGCCACCTGCCGAATTGGCCGCAAATATCAGCAAAACGCTGATGTGAAAGGGGCCTTACACTGACTCCTCTCCGAGCAAAATACACCCACCAACTGGCAGAAAGATTATCAGTTTTAGCTTAGTGTCAGTAGGAGGCAGACACGGTCTGATCACAGTCCCTTTTCTACCTCAATTTGTTGTATGTCATTAATCTTTTTACTTTTTTCTTTCATATACAGCTTGTGAGGGAAACATGTAATTGTTCTCTCTGTTATCCCACCTAGAGACTGAGAGAACAGTGCCCCCCAGCACTCAGTATCCTCTCTGGTCTATATGGCAAGACCCTAACGAATGAAGGGCTTTTAGGTGAGCAGGCAGATGGGCTTTGCCGTGTCCCCTCTGACCCGATCGTCTACAAATGAGATGGTGCCTGGAGTGAAGACAGTTCATGAACCCAGGATGTGTAGTCAGAGATATTTTGATGGCTGGCTACAGATTTCATCTTAAAGGATTTGTCTAGTACCTTCTATTCCTCACAGGGTGTGGCTGACTACAGCGAATTCTCTCTGGATCCACTTATATCCGTCTTCTTTCCAGTCTTTCTCCCCATCCTCGGGCAATGGGAATTCTTATCCTCATGATTTGCCTTTTTTTCCCTGCCCTGTGCCCTCTTCACTGCCCTGCTCCAGATCTTCCCTGATGGACTTGCTCATAATCTAGATTCCGGCTCCTCTGCAGCATACTGCACTGTTAAGCAATGCTGTTTCTCGGGACTGCCCACCTCTACTTCCTAGTCTATCAGTTCAGTGCATGCAGTGAGCGGCGCTTCATTTCCCGCCCCTCTTTCCCTCTGGAGTTGCCATTTCCTCAGCTTCAGCATCCTCCACTTGCCCCTGATCAGGTCGAGTAAGCTCTGCTTTGGCTGGTGTGACACTCTCCCCCTCTGCAGCTTACATCTGGCCTCTTCTCCTCCTTATCCACTTCTGCTGTTTTCTCAACTTGTCCGTCTCCAAGGGAGAGGTTTCTCATCTTCCCTCTTCTCTTCTAGTGCACTTTGTCCTAAAGAAAATTTACATGAAGAAGATGAAGTCCTCTCCCCTCTGTTCCATTTGCAGCTGTCCATCCACACACACTGTCCAATTCCCTACTCTAGTCTCCGTTCTGGAGTTCGGGACCATATCCCCCCTGCCTCAGGATGCGTCACATCGACCCCCTTCCCCCCAGGTTGAGTTAGAACTCACTGCCAGTTCCCTTCTTAGCGCCAGGCCCTAAGGATCCCAGAAACTAAACCAGATTCCCTTCACATCGTCTCTTTGGAACAGTCCATGTCTTTTGTTCCCCTTCTCCAGAGCTCGACATAGCTCTCGAGCCCGAAACAGATTCCGATCTGTACTTTGAACTGGCCTCCATGGTAAGGGACATGGTGAACAGCCTGATGGAGCTAAATTGGACCAGATTATTCAGGAAGCCACAGGCGTAAAATATAATATTTATTTATATAGCGCTATTAATTCCATAGCACTTTACATACATCAGTAATGCTGTCTCTCTTGCAGCTCACAATCTAAAACTCCTATCAGTATTCTTTGCAATGTGGGAGGAAACGGAGTGCCTGGAGGAAACCCATACAAACTCCTTGCAGATGTTGTCCTTGGTGGGAATTGAGCCCAGGACCTTGGGACCTCAGTGCTGCAAGTGCTAACCACTTGAGCCACCATGCTGCCCCAGCAGTGTAAAAGCATTCTGCTTCCTCAACCAAAACCCAGATGTCCTCCTATCAGACTAACGGCTAGGACCTTTTGGCTGTTCTCCGCCTCTGAAGGGTCCAGCCATCAAGAGGAAACAATCTACTTCAAAAACACCAGAATTCCCTATAACGGGCTCTTAGATGAATGATGAGTACATTGTCTTTAAATTAGTGATCACTTTATTAATTAAGTCATATAACAATTTATAAAATAATTAAAAATTAAAAACACTGGCAGTGGGGTATAGGACTGAGACCACTATTGACACAGAGTCACTTTCTACCAGGTATGTTAACTAACTAAGGAAGGATAAGTACATTGGGCATTGGGGCAAAACAACTATATGGGTGACCTTATAGTGAAGTTCACTTGTTATAGGCGTTGGTACATATTAGAGCCGCATGATTATTATATTGTAGTGCAACCACAATAATACCTGAAAATCTAGTGTAACAATCCCTGTAAATCTGGAATGATGGTGTTAATATAAGTAACAGTATAATTGGGTTTTGTAACAGGTTTCAGTCAGACCTGGTTATAAACTATCTGTAATCATAGTACTTGTAAAAAATTTTATTATTTATAAATTTTATATGACTTTAAATTAGTGATCACTTTATTAATTAAAACATTTACTATCATTATCTAAGAGCCCGTTATAGGGAATTCTGGTGTTTTTGAAGTAGATTGTAATATGAAGGTGAACATGTGGTAATAGTTTGGTGACTATTGAGTGTCAAGAGGAAACTCCCGACAACCGATGAGGAGAGCTTCGATTAGGGTTGCCTCACACTGCGAGGTTCGGTTGGGCTGTCATGGATGACAGCGACGAGTTTGTCATAGGATAGTATCGGGCTGCACGAGCTGCATGCGGCGGTGGTAATTATCTGCTATCGCTGCTGTTCGCCGGATGAATCCTGCAGAAGTGGGGAATTGTCTGCCGATTCCAAAAACGGTGTAATGCAGCTCCCTATTTGCATTAATGCTGTCAACAGTCCAGAACTCCCAGATGCTGTTCTAACAGATTCTCATCCGCATGACTGGTCTCCCTCACCTGGAAAACCTCTCAGGGTGGGCGGACGTCTTCTCTTTCAGGACACTTGGTTCTCTGAGGTCGAAAATGTCTGAGCTTGAAAAATGGTTTCCTCTGGTTACAAAACACATTGTCTCTCTCAACAAGGACGGTTTCTTTGAATCTTGTCCTCCAAGGGACCTCTAATACCAGGTTTTTTCAAGGTCCTTTTTTTCTTCAGCTAGGCATCATAATACACTTCCCCCAACAAGAGCACTTCATGGGCTTCTACTCAAATTTTTTTATATTAACCAAGAAGGACGGCTCCGTCTGAACCATTCTAGACCTCAAGTTACTGAACAGACCAGCTTATCTTTGTCATTTCAGAATGGAGTCCCTTTACTCAGTAATGGCATTCATGGATCCCAATTAATTATTCTGCTCTGTAGACATTGAAGACTCCTATCTTCACATCCCCACTTTTTAGGAACACCAAACGTTTTCTGCTTTGCAGTTCAAGAGCATCCCTTCCAGTTTGTAGCCCTCTGCTGGCCCCTACTCCTAAAGTGTTCACCAAGATCATGGTGGCGGTCATAGCCATGCAACGAGCCAGAGTTATCATGGTCATTTACCTAGACAATGTCATCAAATCCATCCTTCTCATTAGCTCAGGGAGTCTCCAGATCACTGCTCAACACTCTTTCACACCTCGGATAGGATTATCAACACCCTGAGTCTACTTTTATTCCGTCTCAGCACCTAGTTTTCATGGGGTTGCTCTTAGAAGACTATCAAAAGTCTTCCTTCTAGTAGAGATGTCCACTCTCCACGTGGCATTTGTCCCCTGAGGCGTCCTTGTCCATGGCCCCGCTGCTTTTCCATGGCGTTCCTTGAAAGGATGGTTGCTGATTTGGAGACAATCCCCTTTACACAGTTCCATTCCAGGCCACTACAGCTCTCTCGTCGATCTGTGGGACGGGATGTCCTGCCCTGGAGCGATTTCTCTCTTCTGCCTTGAGTCAGCAGCCTACTTGAGGCTCACTTTCCTGCTTACAGTAGGGACTTATTCTTCCATTTATTGCCTGGTTGTAACCATGGATGCTAGTCTCTCGGCTGGAAGAGATCTCCTGCGACCTCACAGTCCAAGGTCTGTGGAACACAAGGAGTATTCTCTGCCGTCAACATTGTCGAGATCGAGCATTTTTCTGTCTCTCCTTCATTAGAAACTTCTCTTGGGCCTTCATGCTTGCATTCATTGGACAATCATAGGTGCACAAAGTCCTTATGACAGAAGCTCTCGATGCTTTCCTGGGCAGAACAGAGCAGCTATACAACAGTCCACATTCTTGGAGGGGACACATGGGTCCAGACTTTTTAAGTTGTGAAGTCTAACTGCTGAATAGTTTGTAACCCGATTATTTGAGCAGATCTTCTCTGGTGGGGCTCTCCGAATGTCATGCTAATGGCTGTCAGACTGATATACAAGTTTCTGGTATCTTGTCAGATTCAGATCCTTTGGCATTCAATGCCAACCTCTAGCAATTCTTGCTCGGTATCCTTCCTACTCTTGCCTTCTCTGCCTCTATCACCCAGACTGATCAAGTAATCAAGGCGGAAGGTATTCCAGCGATCTTGATGTCCACAGACTGGCTCAGAAGGACAATGGTAAGTGGAGCTGGTCAACCTCCTCACAGACACTATATGGAGACTACCAGATCATCTAGATCTACTTTCCCAAGGCCCTCTCTTTCCACCTCTGTCTCTGTTTAATGGCATGGCTTTTGAAGCTGCAGTTCACAAGGCCTCTGGTTTCTCTTATCAGGTCATTCAGACCATGGTTAGGGCCAGAAAGCCAACTTCTTCCCATATCATTGTATCTGCAAAGCCAACTTTAATCATGTGAGTCCAATCACATCGCTCCCATGTCTGTCTTGCTCCAGTCTCTCCTGTATTTCTTGCAGTCAGGCCTGGATGAGGCCTCGCTCTGTTCCATCGAGGGTCAAGTCTCTGCATGATCTTTCTATTCTGTTTTAGAAAAATTTAGCCACTTGAACTCAGGTTCAGACTTCTTTTTATTCAAAGAAATGACGCACTCTGTTCCTCTCTGCTGGCCTCCATTGGAACCCTCAGATCTCAACCTGGTTTTGGACGCTCTATAACGTCCTCTGTTTGAACCTTTTTGGGAGTTCTCCCTGTCTGTTCTCTCTTGGAAGGTTACTTTCCTAGTAGCTACTATGTCAATTAGAAGAGTTTCTCAGCCAGCAGCCCTTTTGAGTGTCTCCCCCTTCCTTATCCTTCACCAGAATGAGGTAGTCTTGCTTTCTGTTCCTTTTCTTCCTAAGGTGGTTTCAGCTTTTCACCTTCATTGAAGATGTTGTTCTCTCTTAATTTTGTCTTTTTCCTTCGGCTCCCGTGGAATGATTTCTAAACATGTCAGATTGTCAGAGCCGTTCGCTTTTACTGTTCCAGGACCAGCTTCGATGTCCGTATTTTTCATTCATCATCCCTGAGGGTGCTCAGAGGGGACTCCTGTCCTCCAAGGCTACCATTTCTTATTGAATTTGTTCCTCTATTTTTATAAGTTACTGTCTAAAAAACAGTATACTCCTTTCCGGGGTGTCTGCTCATTCCACTAGGGCAGTGGGGGTCTCTTGGGGTTAATCATCAGGCTTTTGTGTTGCATGTTTGAAAGGCAGCCAACTGGTCTTATGTACACACATTTTCCAAGTTTGACCAAGTTCATACCTATGCTTCCAGTTGATTCCAACCTAGGCAGGAATGTGTTACATGCAGCAGTGCTTCCACCACCGTCCTGATGTTATTCTGTCTTCATGTAGTTTTTTGCTTGTTTTTCTTTCTTCCCACCCTTAGGGACTGCTTTTGGACATCTTCATGTGTCCCCCAATGAAGTGAAAGAGAAGAGGATTTTGGGTACTCACTGTGAAAGATTTCTCAGAACAGATTAGAATAGAAAACTAATCTCATTAGCATTCTGCCAGTTGGTGGCTATATACTGCTGGGGTGGAGTCATTGATTTTGATTGCATAGTGTCACCTCCTAGTGGTAGCAGCATACACCCAGGGTCTTCGTGTATCCACCAATCAGGGCTGTGGAGTCAGTAAGCTAAATATCCGACTCTTCAATTTCCCCGAATGTGACTCCAACTTCACCGCCACCACAATGGACACCAACTGTGTCTCCACAAGCATCTATGAAGTCAGTAAGCCAGTCATCCGATTCCTCAATTTCTCTGAATCAGACTTCACCCCGAATGGACACAGACTCCTGACTCCACAGCCCTGCCCCAATGAATGCGCCAAGAGAGATTTTATGGTGAGTACCAAAAATCCTCTTTTTTCCTTGCAGATTGAAAGCAGTTTAATATCTTCCCATATCAATTCTTTCAGCATAAAAAATGCACACATTTTACAGTGTTTTTTTTTGCCAGCACATCTGCTGTATTGCCAGCAGCTTTTTCTAACTCTTACTGGCTAAACTTTACCATAAATACATATCCAGGAAAAGACAAGGATATATATTCACATGCAAAAGAATCAAGGTGACTTTAAATCTGATGGGTCCCTAACTACAAATAAAACCCCTTGGACCCCTTACATTGTTACCTGGGCTGCAGTAGGATACACACACAATCAGATGGCACCCTGTGGATTAATGCGAAGAGAGGAGTGCAGAGTCCAGCAATGAAGCTATGGGGGCCATCTGATCAGATTTAAGGTCACCTTGCCGTGGTAGATGGGCAGGCATCTTTTTGGCCATTATATGCGCAAAGAACCTTAAAAGATGTTTTTTTTTTATTTAATCTGAGAGTTTTTTTTTTAAACTGTAGTTTTTATAGTTTTTATTTTTTCTCAAACTTTTTGAATTCCATCTAACGCTTTTATTTGCATATGTACAGCTTTAACAGTGTGCTGCTGTAGATTTTCTATTTTATACTATATGTGTGCCCAATAATATCGCAGTGGGAGGGCGGTGTCTGTACGCTGTCTCTTCCCTGTGCACTCTCTCTCTCCTCGCTGTAGCAGTCTGTCCCCTCTGTCGCTGTTTCTCCTTTCTGTGGCTGTCATCTCTGACTGTCTCTCCCTCTTACCCTGTGCCACACTGAGTGCAGTGTGGGACTGTCACAGATCTGTATTGATGTTCCATCTGTTGCTAATCCCCCCCTCTTGCAGCCTGTCCCTGCTACGACTGTTTCTCCCTTCTGTGGCAGTCTCCTTTCTGTGGCTTTCTCTCCCCTGTGTGGCTGTCTCTTCTAGGGATGGGCGAATCTACTCGCTAGGACTCGTTACTCGGCGAGTAGTAAGGGACTCGCAGGACTCGGTACTCTGCGAGTTTCCCAGTGATTACTCGCACGAGTCCAATGCAAATCAATATCAATCCTAGTTTTGTCAGAAACGCTGACAACATTAGGATTGCCATTGTTTGCATTAGACTCCTGCGAGTAATCACTGGCTACTGTGCCAGTGATAGCAGGGAAACTTGCAGATAACTGCTGTTTCTTTGCGAGCCGAGTCCAGCTGTCTTCTCTGTGCAGCTCCAGGGTCCTAGAGCCCGCCTGCTCTTAGACATTATGTAGCAGTGCTGAGATTGTTCTCAGTCTGCTCATTCCCTGTGTACAGACATGAATGTCTGTGCACAGAGATGATGTAGCAGTGCTGAGATTGTTCTCAGTCTGCTCATTCCCTGTGTACAGACATGAATGTCTGTGCACAGAGATGATGTAGCAGTGCTGAGATTGTTCTCAGTCTGCTCATTCCCTGTGTACAGACATGAATGTCTGTGCACAGAGATGATGTAGCAGAGCTGAGATTGTTCTCAGTCTGCTCATTCCCTGTGTACAGACATGAATGTCTGTGCACAGAGATGATGTAGCAGAGCTGAGATTGTTCTCAGTCTGCTTATTCCCTGTGCATAGACATCTATATTTATGCACAGGGGATGTAGCAGAGAGGGCATCGCGTTTTGGACTGCGTCGGACGGAAGAGGATTTTTTTAATTAAAGATGGAGTCCCTAATGGCTTTTTTTTTTATTTCTAATAAAAAATTTTCCTTGTGTTGTGTTTTTTTTAAAACAATTTAATAGAAATTCATGGCGGTCATGTCTAATATTGGCGTGACCGCCATAAATTTCGGGCTTAGGGCCAGCTGATAATACAAAGCTGGCCCTAACCTCTTTATTACCCAGCGTGCCACCGCTACCAGGGCCGCTGGAAGAGCGGGGTTCAGCGCCAGAGGATGGCGCTTCAATGAACGCGCCATCTTCTGGGGCGGCTGCGGGCTGCAATTTGCAGCGGGGGGTGCCCAGAAAGCTTGGGCATCCCTGCGCTGCGGATTCCAGCCCCCAGCTGCTTAGCTGTACCTGGCTAGACATAGAAATTGCGCGGAGCCCCACGTATTTTTTTTTTATTATTTCATGAATTTCAGAGTCAGAGTCTCAGAGTCAGAGTCAGAGTCAGAATCTCAGAATTTCATGAAATAATTAAAAAAAAATGCGTGGGGCTCCGCGCAATTTCTATGTCTAGCCAGGTACAGCTAAGCAGCTGGGGGCTGGAATCCGCAGCGCAGGGATGCCCAAGCTTTCTGGGCACCCCCCGCTGCAAATTGCAGCCCGCAGCCGCCCCAGAAGATGGCGCGTTCATTGAAGCGCCATCCTCTGGCACTGAACCCCGCTCTTCCAGCGGCCCTGGTAGCGGTGGCACGCTGGGTAATAGAGGTTAGGGCCAGCTTTGTATTATCAGCTGACCCTATGCCCGAAATTTATGGCGGTCACGCCAATATTAGACATGACCGCCATGAATTTCTATTAAATTGTTTTAAAAAAAACACAACACAAGGAAAATTTTTTATTAGAAATAAAAAAAAAAGCCATTAGGGACTCCATCTTTAATTAAAAAAATCCTCTTCCGTCCGACGCAGTCCAAAACGCGATGTCCTCTCTGCTACATCCCCTGTGCATAAATATAGATGTCTATGCACAGAGAATAAGCAGACTGAGAACAATCTCAGCTCTGCTACATCATCTCTGTGCACAGACATTCATGTCTGTACACAGGGAATGAGCAGACTGAGAACAATCTCAGCTCTGCTACATCATCTCTGTGCACAGACATTCATGTCTGTACAAAGGGAATGAGCAGACTGAGAACAATCTCAGCACTGCTACATCAGGCAGCAGGCAGGCTCTAGGACCCTGGAGCTGGCAGCCTGTACAGAGGAGACAGGATCTTATCTGTGCGAGTCAGCGATTACTTACAAAGTAAACGAGCAATGCAAATAAATGACAAAACTAGGATTGCTTCAGGCTGAAGCTTCTGAGACACATCTGCGAGTTGTAAATCTCACACTACTCGCTATTACTCGCTTCCCCATTCATTAACATTGGACTCGCTAGACTCGCAACGAGTAGCGAGTCCTGTGCTCGGACTCGCTAGAGTCAAGCGATTCCGAGTAATTTAGGATTCGCCCATCACTAGTCTCTTCCCCTCTTTGGTAGTCTGTCCCCTCTGCAACCGTGTGTCTCCTCTGTGTGGCTATCTTCATGTAAGACAATGTCCCATCTCTTCCTTCAAAGGAAATTTCTGAGTCACTGACTACGGGCAAAGAAAGGAAATCATGGCCTCTCCCAACCTCAGCTCTATTGAGAACCTTTGGTGTATCCTTAAGTAATATACAGTGGTACCTTGATTTTTGAGTACCTTTATTTGTAAGGATTTTGAAAGACGAGCTGCCATTTCTGAAACATTGTAACTTTGTTATCAGGCAATCATTTGGATTATGAGCACTGGGTCGGCACTGCACATACTGTGTATATGTAATACTGCTGTAATGCTGCTGATTCTAGGCATTTACTGGGCGCCTGCTTTCTCGCCACCGCTGTCTGCTGCCGCTCTGAGTGCTCTCAGCTGCAGTACATGTATGAGAAGCCACTGGCAGTAGAGAGTGCTCAAAGCGCCACTGTCCTGAGCTCCCTCAGGCACAGTACATGTCCGCCGGCAGCAGAGAGAGTTCAGTGCACCGCTGTCCTGAGCTCCCTCGGGCACAGTACACGTGTCCGCCGGCAGCAGACAGCGCTCAGAGCACTGCTGTCCTAAGCTCCCTCGGGCACAGTACGTGTACATGTCCGGCGGCAGCAGAGAGAGCTCAGAGCACTGGTGTCCTGAGCTCCCTCGGGCACAGTACATGTACATGTCCGGCGGCAGCAGAGAGAGCTCAGAGCACTGGTGTCCTGAGCTCCCTCGGGCACAGTACGTGTACATGTCCGGCGGCAGCAGAAAGTTCAGAGCACCGCTGTCCTGAGCTCCCTCTGGCACAGTACACATGTGTGTCTGTCGGCAGGAGAGAGCTCAGAGCACCGCTGTCCTGAGCTCCCTCGGGCACAGTACATGTACATGTCAGCCGGCAGCAGAGAGAGCTCAGAGCACTGGTGTCCTGAGCTTCCTCGGTCACAGTACATGTCCATGTCTGCCGGCAGCAGAGAGAGTTCAGTGCACCGCTGTCCTGAGCTACTTCGGGCACTGTACATGTCCGCCGGCAGCAGAGAGAGCTCAGAGCACTGGTGTCCTGAGCTCCCTCGTGCACAGTACATGTACATGTCTGCCGGCAGCAGAGAGAGCTCAGTGCGCTGCTGTCCTGAGCTCTCTCAGCCACAGTACATGTACGATAAGACACCGGCAGCAGAGAGAGCTTGGAGCGTCGCTGTCTGCCACTGTCCTGAGCTCTCTCAGCCACAGTACATGTATGTGTCCACCAACAGTAGAGAGCTCAGAGCGCTGCTGTCTGCCCTCCGCCATGCTGAGCTCACATGCACACACTGATCCACCGCTGGGCGCCACACTCTAAGCTGCCGTACATGTACAGGAAGCCAACATCATATGATTGGCCGCCGGCTTCCCGTACATGTAAGATGAAGATGAAGATGATGGGGGATGCATGGAGATATTGGGGGCAGAATGGGGATGATTATGTTTCTTTGTTTACTGTACAGTATTTTGTATTACTGTAATAATTTTACAGTTCTGTACGTGACTACAGTAGATATTTTTCGGTTGTGGGAGGAGTCGTCTGTGTTTCAGTTATTTCTTATGGGAAAATTTGCTTTGATATACAAGCGATTTGAATTGCAAGCACACTCCCCGTACGGATTATGCTCTAAATCAAGGTTCCACTGTATCTATAATGGTGGGAGACAATTCACATCAAAACAGCAGCTCTGGGGGGCTATTCAGACATCCTGCAAAGAAATAAGGGTAGAAACTATCCAAAAATTCATGCGTTCAATAGATGCAAAAATTGTGAAGGCGAGATCAGAGAAGGTCCTATGTTAACATGTAATTTAGCCTGTTAAAGGGAATCCATAAGGTGATATTCTAGTACAACACTAATGGTGTCTTTAAATTGGGCTTAAGCAGCCCTTTCAGGATCAGTCAAATAAAAGAAGGAGGGGGAACAAGAGGCGCAATAGTGCCCTATCACTGTGGCACTAGATATAAAGTGGTGAAAAAGGATTCACTCACCTGGGACAGTTGTGTCACCCACAACCGGCTTGAAGGCGTACTCAATGCTTTGTTTCTGGATGGCTGCTGCAGGACTTCCACCGTCCACTCAAGTGCGGAAATATGTCGAATCGTGGGGAAGAAAATGGTGTAACATGGTCCGCGCTGCCAAAAAACATCCACTCTGAAAGTAATGCACGTGAAGATGGAACTTCAAAGAAACTTCTTTATTGCCTCCTACGCGTAGGAGGCAATAAAGAAGTTTCTTTGAAGTTCCATCTTCACGTGCATTACTTTCAGAGTGGATGTTTTTTGGCAGCGCGGACCATGTTACACCATTTTCTTCCCCACGATTCTTTCAGGATCAGTGACTTTTATTCCTGTGCCTTATACCCTGTTATAAGCTCCGGAGAATGCAGCATGGCATGCCTGCTAGTCAAGCGTATGTAAATACAAACTGAATATTCCCAGCTCCTCCCTCCCACGTCACAGCTGCCATCAGTGATAGGAAATCCAAGCAATTTGCACTACTGCCCCCTCCCACCTCTCAGCAGGGATAGTAAATGCACTGAGAGGTGGCCGTGGGTAGCAGTACATATGCAATTTGGATTTACATATGCTTGGCTAGCCCGATACACGACACTGAATTCTCTGGGGCTTTACAGCAAGATAACAGGAGAAGATAGAGCAATAAAAGTTACTGATCCCGAAACACCTGTCAAGCCCTATTCCACAAATCATTAGTTTTGGACTAGGAAATCACCTAACACAGAGATCCCCAACTCCAGTTCTCAAGGCCCACCAACAGTGCAAGTTTTCAGGATTTCCTTAGTATTTCCAAGCTGGTAATTTAATCACCAGTGCAATGCTAAGGAAAGCCTGCACTGGCAGTTGAGGATCTCAGGCCTAACAGGTTCCCTTTTAAGATATTTTTTATTGGAAAAGCTTTTGATTTCAGTAATCGTGACCTCAAAGGGGAACTCCAAGGAGATAAAACATTTTTGTACCGTCCCTGCACTTCTAGACTGTAATGCTAAGCTGCCTGTTAAACTTCTACAATATTTAGAATGAATATAAATCAGTTATTCAGTAACTGCTGCTTACCAGTCACCACTCCCAGAGGGAACAATACGTCATGCCTGAGTGATCAGCTCTGCCCGTCCCTCCACACTAAGATTCAGCGCCATCCGACACTCCCTCATTCCTCCTTCAATCACATGGGTGTGATGTCACATAAGGTCCTGTACTAAGCTGGGAGTCTGGAGATCTCTTTCTGTACATAGAGCAGGAGGGGAGACCTATATCCATAGGACCTGCTGTGACATCACACCCACGCGATTGAAGGAGGAAGTGTTTGTACTCGGAGCCCAGATGGTCACTCAGGGGTGATGGGTAAGCAGTATTAGTGAATGACTGATTTACAGTATATTAATTCTAAACATTATACAAATGTAACAGGCAGCTCAGCATTATAGTGTAGGACAGAGGTCCCCAAATCCAGGCCTCAAGGGCCGCCAACAGTGCAGGTTTTCAGGATTTCCTTAGTATTGCACAGGGCTTGGAATCATTACCTGTGCAGATGATCACATTAGCACCTGTGCAATACTAAGGAAATCCTGAAAACCTGCACTGTTGGCGGCCCTCGAGGCCTGGAGTTGGGGACCTCTGGTCTAGGAGTTCAGGGACCATACAAAAATATGGGACTCATTTGCATTGACTGTTTATGAAAATCAGAGCAATTGGAACACGGTGTAGAAATAAAACTCAAATGTGAACAAACCTTTATAGGTGGCCCTGCTAACCCCAGGCAACAGAAATTAACTACAAGTTATAAAAAGTACAGCAACCCCAACAAATCATTTCTTTCTCAATGGCCTCTTCATTCATCACATTAACTATATAGACAATTCACACAAACAAAACTGAAAAAAAAAAATCCCAAAATTTCAGATTTTACCAGTTACATTGAATTCATTTATAAAAATAAAAGAGGAAAATTCAGCAGTAAAAAAAAAAAAAAAAAAAAAATAATATCACTTTATACAGGGAACAAAACATCGAAATTATAAGAGGATGTAAACAAACAAAAATGTACAGACTGGAAACCTAGAAATTCTGCAGTCTCCGTAAAAAATGTAGGATTTATTTTCTTACATTGCAATTATTTTAGGTATTGTGGGGAATTATGTAAAAAAGTTTTAAACAGAGAAACAAAAAACTAAAAACTAATGGTTCGGGTAGGAGATGATGCCGCAGGGTGCAACGGGTTATATACAGAAGTGAACCAGTCACCAAAGTCTTATGCGGGCATGGTGGCCAGCCCCTTATTGCTGGGGGACCCAGACATGCTGCATGGTGGGCACCAGCACGGCCCAGAGGATCCCCACAATGGGAAGTGAGGCCCAGCGGAGCCCATGGGGAGGAGGGAGGATGAGGAGCGCAGCCCAAGGGAGAAAAGATGAAACAGGTCAGAGCGTGTCAGTCCTTGTGCAATGTCTGGTGTAAGTGGAGATAACAGGGCTTCTTAGTTAGCAGCTGCAGCTTCTTCCGTTTAAAGTCTGTTGTTTCTTGTAGCTGAGATAAAAAGGAAAAAACACAAATCAATCACTGACCGACAACGGTCCATCCTGGTATTAGCAACACTCTATAACACCACTGCCATTACCTAAAGTGACCCAACTGCTATATACCCAAATCTAGCTGCACTCTTCTATATATACAGTTGTGGCCAAAAGTATTAACACCCCTGCAATTCTGTCAGATAATACTCCGTTTCTTCCTGAAAATTATTGCAATCACATTATCTTCATTTAATTTGTCTTCAATGAAAAAACACAAAAAGAATTGTCCTAAAGTCAAACTGGATCTAATTCCACACCAAACATAAAAAAGAGGGTGGACAAAAGTATTGGCACTGTTAGAAAAATCATGTGATGCTTCTCTAATTTGTGTAATTAACAACACCTGTAACTTACCTGTGGCACCTAACAGGTGTTGGCAATAACAATCACACTTGCAGCCAGTTGACATGGATTAAAGTTGACTCAACCTCTGTCCTGTGTCCTTGTGTGTACCACATTGAGCATGGAGAAAAGAAAGAAGGCCAAAGAACTTTCTGCGGACTTGAGAAACCAAATTGTGAGGAAGCATGAGCAATCTCAAGGCTACAAGTCCATCTCCAAAGACTTGAATGTTCCTGTGTCTACCGTGCGCAGTGTCATCAAGAAGTTTAAAGCCCTGGCACTGTGGCTAACCTCCCTAGATGTGGACGGAAAAGAAAAATTGACGAGAGAGTTCAACGCAAGATTGTGCTGATGGTGGATAAAGAACCTCAACTAACATCCAAACAAGTTCAAGCTGCCCTGCAGTCCGAGGGTACAACAGTGTCATCCCGTATGATCGGTCGGCGTCTGAATGAAAAGGGACTGTATGGTAGGAGACCCAGGAAGACCCACTTCTTACCCGAGACATAAAAAAGCCAGACTGGAGTTTGCCAAAACTTACCTGAGAAAGCCTAAAACGTTTTGGAAGAATGTTCTCTGGTCAGATTAGACAAAAGTAGAGCTTTATGGGCAAAGGCATCAACATAGAGTTTACAGGAGAAAAAAAAGAGGCATTCAAAGAAAAGAACATGGTCCCTACAGTCAAACATGGCGGAGGTTCCCTGATGTTTTGGGGTTGCTTTGCTGCCTCTGGCACTGGACTGCTTCACCGTGTGCATGGTATTGTGAAGTCTGAAGACTACTAACAAATTTTGCAGCATAATGTAGGGCCCAGTGTGAGAAAGCTGGGTCTCCCTCAGAGGTCATGGGTCTTCCAGCAGGACAATGACCCAAAACACACTTCAAAAAGCACTAGAAAATGGTTTGAGAGAAAGCACTGGAGACTTCTAAGGTGGCAGCAATGAGTCCAGACCTGAATCCCATAGAACAGGGTGGGGAACCTTTTCTCTGCAAAGGGCCATTTGGAAATTTAGAATATCAATTCGCGGGCCGTATAAATTTTAATATACAGACCCCAGTGGTAAGGTAATACAGCAGCCCAGGGGTTATACAGCAGCCCCAGGGGTTATACAGCAGCCCAGGGGTTATACAGCAGCCCATGGGGTTATACAGCAGCCCAGGGTTATACAGCAGCCCCGAGGGTTATACAGCAGCCCCAGGGGTTATACAGCAGCCCAGGGTTATACAGCAGCCCCAGGGGTTATACAGCAGCCCCAGGGTTATACAGCAGCCCCAGTGGTATATACAGACCCCAGTGGTAAGGGGTAATACAGCAGCCCCAGGGGTAATACAGCATGCCCAGGGTAATACAGCAGCCCCAGGGTAATACAGCAGCCCAGGGGTAATACAGCAGCCCAGGGTAATACAGCAGCCCAGGGTTATACAGCAGCCCAGGGTTATACAGCAGCCCAGGGGTTATACAGCAGCCCAGGGGTATACAGCAGCCCCATGTGGTAAGGGTAATACAGCAGCCCAGGGGTAATACAGCAGCCCAGGGTAATACAGCAGCCCCAGGGGTATATACAGACCCAGTGGTAAGGGGTAATACAGCAGCCCCAGGGTTATACAGCAGCCCCAGGGTTATACAGCAGCCCCAGTGGTAAGGGTAAGACAGCAGCCCCAGGGGTTATACAGCAGCCCCAGTGGTATATACAGACCCCAGTGGTAAGGGGTAATACAGCAACCCCAGGGGTAATACAGCAGCCCCAGGGGTAATACAGCAGCCCCAGGGGTTATACAGCAGCCCCAGGGGTTATACAGCAGCCCCAGGGGTTATACAGCAGCCCCAGGGGTTATACAGCAGCCCCAGGGGTTATACAGCAGCCCCAGGGGTTATACAGCAGCCCCAGGGGTTATACAGCAGCCCCAGGGGTATACAGCAGCCCCAGTGGTATATACAGACCCCAGTGGTAAGGGGTAATACAGCAGCCCAGGGGTTATACAGCAGCCCCAGGGTTATACAGCAGCCCCAGGGGTTATACAGCAGCCCCAGGGGTTATACAGCAGCCCCAGGGGTATATACAGACCCCAGTGGTAAGGGGTAATATAGCAGCCCCAGGGGTAATACAGCAGCCCCAGTGGTATATACAGACCCCAGTGGTAAGGGGTAATACAGCAGCCCAGGGGTGGTGTATACATGGCTCAGTGGTGGTGGTTTATACAGGGCCCAGTGGTGGTGGTGTATACAGGGCCCAGTGGTGGTGGTGGTGTATACAGGGCCCTGTATGCGGACCAGGGGGGAGGGGCACCTGTGCACAGCACAGCACACTCACCAGTCACCGAGGCCGCCGTCACCGTACGTCTGCTCTGCAGGCTGTAAGACGCTGTACGGAGGAGGATAGGAGGGGCGGGCAGAGCTGCGGAACAGGAAGTCGGAGTCCCGCCCTCCTTCCTCTCTTGCCGGCGCGCCGCGGCTGCCGGCGGCCAGCACGGGGCCCCCCAGGGGGGGTCGGGCGGGCAATGGGGCATGAGAAAAAAATGCAACCTGCACAAAACAGGCAGAGTGGCGCGGGCCGCACTAGATGACTCGGCGGGCCGGACGTTCCCCATCCCTGCCATAGAACATCTGTGGAGAGATCTAAAAATGGCAGTTTGGAGAAGGCACCCTTCAAATATCAGGGACCTGGAGCAGTTTGCCAAAGAAGAATGGTCTAAAATTCCAGCAGAGCATTGTAAGAAACTCATTGATGGTTACCAGAAGCGGTTGATCGCAGTTATTTTGGCTAAAGGTTGTGCAACCAAGTATTAGGCTGAGGGTGCCAATTCTTTTGTCTGGCCCATTTTGGAGTTTTGTGCGAAATGATCAATGTTTTGCTTTTTGCTTCATTCTCTTTTGTGTTTTTTCATTGAAGACAAATTAAATGAAGATAATAATACCAAAGAATTTATGATTGCAATCATTTTCAGGAAGAAACTGAATATTATCTGACAGAATTACAGGGGTGTCAATACTTTTGGCCACAACTGTAGCTGATGTTACCCCAGACCTTCCAGAGCTACAGCTTCCAGTACAGAAACCAAAATTACTCTGTCTGTCTATGTCCAGGCACCATATTACTGCCTGCTATATAGAGAAGTAGTTTGCATAAGTTGGGGCTGTTCCTAAACTTTTTGAATTTGCTATATAGAGACGTAATCTACGGAATCATGTTCAAAATACAAGATATAGGTAACTCAGAATCAGGCAGGGTCAGTAATGAATTATACCCCAGAGCTGCACTCACTATTCTGCTGCTGCAGTCACTGTGTACATACATTACTGATCCTGAGTTACCTCCTGTATTATACTCCAGAGCTGCACTCACTATTCTGCTGGTGCTGTCACTGTGTACATACATTACATTACTGATCCTGAGTTACCTCCTGTATTATACTCCAGAGCTGCACTCACTATTCTGCTGGTGCAGTCACTGTGTACATACATTACATTACTGATCCTGAGTTACCTCCTGTATTATACTCCAGAGCTGCACTCACTATTCTGCTGGTGCAGTCACTGTGTACATACATTACATTACTGATCCTGAGTTACCTCCTGTATTATACTCCAGAGCTGCACTCCCTATTCTGCTGGTGCAGTCACTGTGTACATACATTACATTACTGATCCTGAGTTACCTCCTGTATTATACTCCAGAGCTGCACTCACTATTCTGCTGGTGGAGTCACTGGGTACATACATTACATTACTGATCCTGAGTTACCTCCTGTATTATACTCCAGAGCTGCACTCACTATTCTGCTGGTGCAGTCACTGTGTACATACATTACTGATCCTGAGTTACCTCCTGTATTATACTCCAGAGCTGCACTCACTATTCTGCTGGTGCAGTCACTGTGTACATACATTACATTACTGATCCTGAGTTACCTCCTGTATTATACTCCAGAGCTGCACTCACTATTCTGCTGGTGCAGTCACTGTGTACATACATTACATTACTGATCCGGAGTTACCTCCTGTATTATACTCCAGAGCTGCACTCACTATTCTGCTGGTTCAGTCACTGTGTACATACTTGGCTGACTCTACATAATCTGCTGTTACACCCTGATAATTTACTGTCTCTGTATAGCTTGGTATAATTAGCACCAGATGGCGGCAGTATCGGGGTCACTCACAGCTCTATTACTATCTGGCCCGACTTGATCTCATCCATCTCCATGAAGGCAAAACACTTTGTGCTTGTAAAACGCTTCTTCGGCTTGTAGTGCTTGAACTCGAAAAAAATAGCTGCCCCTGGAAACCAAGACAAAAGGGGTTAATAAGCCTGGAGGAAAAAAACCTTCCCTCTTCTTAATGATCTCAGTACCCAAAGATCTACATCCCTCATCAGTCTTTGGAGTGTGGGACTAAACTGGAGAGCCCAGAGGAAACCTACACAAAACATGAGGAGAACTTGGTGGGAATAGACTCCAGTGCTGCAAAACACAGTGCTAACCACTGAGCCAGCATGCTGCCAAACCAGTGAGTCACCGTACAGTGCTAACCACTGAACCACCATATACAGTGCTAACCACTGAACCACCATATACAGTGCTAACCACTGAGCCACCGTACAGTGCTAACCACTGAGCCACCATATACAGTGCTAACCACTGAGCCACCATACAATGCTAACCACTGAGCCACCATATACAGTGCTAACCACTGAGCCACCATATACAGTGCTAACCACTGAGCCACCATATACAGTGCTAACCACTGAGCCACCATACAATGCTAACCACTGAGCCACCATATACAGTGCTAACCACTGAGCCACCATATACAATGCTAACCACTGAGCCACCATATACTGTGCTAACCACTGAGCCACCATATACAGTGCTAACCACTGAGCCACCATATACAGTGCTAATCACTGAGCCACCATATACAGTGCTAATCACTGAGCCACCATATACAGTGCTAATCACTGAGCCACCATATACAGTGCTAACCACTGAGCCACCATATACAGTGCTAACCACTGAGCCACCATACAGTGCCAACCACTGAGCCACCGTATACAGTGCCAACCACTGAGCCACCGTATACAGTGCCAACCACTGAGCCACCGTATACAGTGCCAACCACTGAGCCACCGTATACCGTGCCAACCACTGAGCCACCGTATACCGTGCCAACCACTGAGCCACCGTATACCGTGCCAACCACTGAGCCACCGTATACCGTGCCAACCACTGAGCCACCGTATACAGTGCCAACCACTGAGCCACCGTATACAGTGCCAACCACTGAGCCACCGTATACCGTGCCAACCACTGAGCCACCGTATACCGTGCCAACCACTGAGCCACCACATACAGTGCCAACCACTGAGCCACCACATACAGTGCCAACCACTGAGCCACCACATACAGTGCTAACCACTGAGCCACCACATACAGTGCTAACCACTGAGCCACCACATACAGTGCTAACCACTGAGCCACCACATACAGTGCTAACCACTGAGCCACCACATACAGTGCTAACCACTGAGCCACCACATACAGTGCTAACCAATGAGCCACCACGCAGTGCTAACCAATGAGCCACTGTATACAGTGCCAACCACTGAGCCACCGTATACAGTGCCAACCACTGAGCCACCGTATACAGTGCCAACCACTGAGCCACCGTATACAGTGCCAACCACTGAGCCACCGTATACAGTGCCAACCACTGAGCCACCGTATACAGTGCCAACCACTGAGCCAGCATACACACTGCTAACCACTGAGCCACCATATACACTGCTAACCACTGAGCCACCATATACACTGCTAACCACTGAGCCACCATACAATGCTAACCACTGAGCCACCGTATACAGTGCTAACCACTGAGCCACCATATACAGTGCTAACCACTGAGCCACCATATACAGTGCTAACCACTGAGCCACCATAGAGTGCTAACCACTGAGCCACCATATACAGTGCTAACCACTGAGCCACCATATACAGTGCTAACCACTGAGCCACCATATACAGTGCTAACCACTGAGCCACCATATACAGTGCTAACCACTGAGCCACCGTACAGTGCTAACCACTGAGCCACCATATACAGTGCTAACCACTGAGCCACCATATACAGTGCTAACCACTGAGCCACCATAGAGTGCTAACCACTGAGCCACCATATACAGTGCTAACCACTGAGCCACCATACAGTGCTGACCACTGAGCCACCATACAGTGCTGACCACTGAGCCACCATACAGTGCTGACCACTGAGCCACCATACAGTGCTGACCACTGAGCCACCATAGAGTGCTAACCACTGAGCCACCATATACAGTGCTAACCACTGAGCCAGCATACACACTGCTAACCACTGAGCCAGCATGCAGGATTGCTGGGCTCTCACCTTTTGTAAGTTTTTCAACATGTTTCTGGATTTCAATTTCAACATTAAAATGGACGTAGGTGTCCTCCTTCCTGGACGCCATGGGCGTATCCTGAACCGGCGTCAGATCAATGCCATTTATATCTGCGAAAATAAGAGGGTAGGGGGAGAGAAGCATCCCAAAATATCAGAAATGGGAGAAATACAGAACTCTGGCTAAGCTCCCCATAGGTGACCCCGTCCATTAATCACTATCACTATATGGAAACAGTCAGCAGGCTGCGATTGTATCCGAGTCTATATACTACAATACAGCACTGGGTGTCCGATGTGAATATTAATTCCCGGGGGTCAGTAATTATGGAATGGTGAGAATGAGTAGCAGGTCACAGGAGATGAGCCGTCCGGGGTATACACCTAAGTCAAAGGCATAATGAGATCCACCATCAGCAGACCTGCCTACTGACTGTGTCCAGCAAACTCATTCATAGGATAAACAGCATGAACAGTTTAAGCAAACTCCTGAGCGCCATCTGGTGGTAGATGCAACTGCAGAAATGAATCAAGACTATTGGCCCTATTAGGAATGTAATCCTTTCACAACCTTTGACATTCATGTACGTCAGGGATCGTGTCCCTGCCTTTGATGTGGGCTCACACCTGAGCCTGCGTCTTTCCTGGCAGATGATTTAAACAGCCATCATATGCCTCTAACAGCTGCAGGTGTAATGGCGCTCCACTCGTGGCTGATAGCATGTTAAATGCCGCTGTCAATCTCTGACCCATCGCTGGCAGGGGGGCGCGTCATTCCATGCAGCCATCGGCATGCTTGTGATGTGATTGGGGGGCTGCCGATGGGTAGCAATAATAGTCGAGGATCTGCTGAAGACCCCCATACCTGTCATTACAAACCCCTGTGAAATCCATAGTTCATAGCAGATTGTGATTTTAGCTATACATAAAAGTGCTGATGCACTGCTAGTATAGTACAAGGAATCGGGTGATCACAGCTTCCCTAGGGGTTTGTTCACATTTGTGAATCAAAAAACAAAGCACAAAAAGAAAAATGTGCTGCCACCTTGAGGGATTAATTTGTTGACCGAGCAACAGAGCGGTGCCCAAAAATAAATAACATGCGTCACTGTCTCTTTAAGAAGAGAGAAAAATAAAGTTTGCATCTAAATGATGTTTTGCAATGATCTTACAAGACGCTACAATCTCCCACGATGCAGTGCAGCGGCGGCCATCTCCATCCAAAAGGTGTGGAGCGGAGCACAGCCAGATGACAACATCGGGAGAAAATCTGACAGCAGCTGTGGAGTCTGGATTGGAAAAGCAGGATTCCCGGAAAAGGGGCTGCCGTAATGGCCAGCTCCCGGGGAAGGTGGAGGGGGGTTGAAGTGTAAACCACAGGATTATAGATTATAGCGCATGCTGGACGCCGCCATAGCTGGAATCATTACACTATGGCGCTGCCTGCTGCCCCTACATGTAGGCTAGGCGCTGCCCGCAGACCCCAGTAGGCCATAGCGCCACTGCCCCCGCAGACCCCGCGCAGGCCAAAGACGCCGCTGCCCCCGGCGGACCCCGCGCAGGCCAAAGACGCCGCTGCCCCCGGCGGACCCCGCGCAGGCCAAAGACGCCGCTGCCCCCGGCGGACCCCGCGCAGGCCAAAGACGCCGCTGCTCGGCGGCCCGGCGGAAGCCCCGCCGCAGGCACAAAGACGCCGCTGCCCCCAGCGGACCCCGCTGCGCCCCGGCGGACCCCGCGCAGGCCAAAGACGCCGCTGCCCCCACGCAGGTCGGAGGCTGCTGATGCCCCTGGTGGACCTTTGCAGGCCGGAGCCGCTGCTGAGGAGAACATGCGATGTGCACTGATGGCGTGGAGACTGCGGTGCCCCCTTCTGGAGTAAACCTTATCTAACACTCACCCTTCACACTGACTGTCATGTAGGGGTCGATACACTGACCGGCATCCTTCAGACCGATCTTCTCAATTTGGATGGTGAGAAGGGTCATGCCGGGCTCGGAGGGCAGTCTGGGGAGGAGAGTCCCTGGTACAGTAAGAAATATATATGAGATTAAGAGCATTGATCTTACCATCCCATAGCAGAACATGAAAGAAAATAAAACTGCAGTAGTTTCTATTGCCACAAGATGTCAGCAAAACAAACAACCCTCCAGTCTCACTTTACAGCCTTCAGTAAAGGTGAACATGATACAGTTAGAAGTGGATTAGAAAGATGCAGAAGCTTTCCAATAAGGATCGATATCCTGTGGCTGTTGGGGCATGCTAGGAGTTGTAGTTCAACCACCAGGTCTAGACAAACATTAATATTTTTGAGTCTGATCAGCAGGAGGTCCCTAATTTTAGACCCCCGCCAACCACACATAAATGACCTAATAGATTTTCCTTTAATGGTTGATTTACATACAGCATCACAATCTAAGTTTCCAGGCTACGGCATCACTATTTAGAGCAACACAAAGACTTTTCATGTGTGGGAAATTGGATCTTTGTTGCGACTGGACCCCCATTCACCATCATTACTTACACTGTAGCCGTATAACCCTCCAATCAAAAAGTCACCGACAGCCCTGGAGTCAGCTGTGAGCACAAGAATTCTGGCTGCCTACAGTCACCACTAGGGGGAGCTCACTGGTTCACCATACATCAGTCTTAAGTTTGCTCCCTCTACTGGTGACTTCCAGCAGTATTATTTACAGAGATCATGTCCTTTCATAATAATTTGTTCTGTGTCTACATGAAGAAGACATTATTTCCGGCCATTATATGACTTGTATCCAGCTTTTCCCTTCATCTCTATCAGTCATCTCTGACCTAGTGGGTGGAGAGTAGCTGTGATGAGGTCTCCAATGAACAGCCCACAAAGAAACAGGAGAGCAAGAACCCCTCAGATGTTGAAAAGCAGCATGTATGACATTATACAGCAGTACTGAGCAGCACAGATGTGATTCCAGCATGGGGGAGGGGAGACTTACTACAAAGCAGCAGTATAGAAGACATTATAAAGCAATACTAAGCAGCATAGATGTGAATCCAGCACTGAGGTGAGACTTACTAGAAAGCAGCAGCATTGAGGACATTATACAGTAGTACTGAGCAGTGTAGATGTGAATTCAGTACTGAAGTGAGACTTACTAGAAAGCAGCAGCATGGAGGACATTATACAGCAATACTAAGCAGTTTAGATGTGAATCCAGCACTGAGGTGAGACTTACTAGAAAGCAGCAGCATTGAGGACATTATACAGTAGTACTGAGCAGTGTAGATGTGAATTCAGTACTGAAGTGAGACTTACTAGAAAGCAGCAGCATGGAGGACATTATACAGCAATACTAAGCAGTTTAGATGTGAATCCAGCACTGAGGTGAGACTTACTAGAAAGCAGCAGCATAGAGGACAATATACAGCAATACTGAGCAGTGCAGATGTGAATTCAGTATTGGGGTGAAATAGAACACTAGTGACACATTTTGTAATTCAGGACACAATGTGGATGGAGGCAGAGAGCTACACAAGCAAAAAAAACATAAAAAAGTATAACGAGATATTGTGATCATACCTTGGATGGCTCCTGTCAGGGGCAATGATGGGGCACATGCAATGGAGGAGGCCATGCGCGGGTGACGGGCACAATGATGGGGGCACAACCAAGCAGGGCACAAACACAGAGGGAGATACAAGGAGGCACATTCATTAGCACAGGCAGCCAATTCTGGAAACGTTAATTATACATTGCAGTGTTCTATCCGGAGCACCCGTACATCATTCATGTGATATTTCTCCTTACAGAGTACCCGAGCTCCACACACTTCTGGAGGTGAGCAGGGCCGGCAATATCTCGTCTACAGGGTCACATCGGGTCTTGTCTGTCCTATTCTAATGACTAGTACAGCTGCAGGGACAATCGCAGAAGTGAGTGGAGCATGATCACCTCTTTAAGAACTCTGGAAGAAGGACAAGAAGCCTAGTACTAACAATGGAGCACTCCACCCGACGTGTGGAGAATATATATACAACTAGCTGTGAGCCCGATGCAAATGCATCGGGTGTCTAGAACAGGAGAGGCTCCGGAGCACTGTGTCAGCATGTGCTGACAGCAGCGGCTCCGGAGCGGGATCGGAGCGGGGTGTGCGGACATATGGAGGGGGGTGAGGACATATGGGGGGTGTGTGGTGACAGTGGTTGGGGGTGTGTGCTGACAGCGGCGAGGGTCGCAATGCCCGCTACGCGGGCAATGCTTCGCTCGTGGTGACGTCACAGAGTGACAAAGCCACGGTCTTTTGTGGGTCCGACACAGAAGTGCCTATGGCAATTATATAGTAGATTATTTCATTGAACTAGATTTCCAATCCCACAGTATGGAAGCAAGGCCAAAGTATTCCCACTATATTAGATCTCAAGGCATAGTGCATACAAACATGAGTACAAGGCCGGGTTAACAATCCAACACTAAATGGCCACTTTACAAGCGGCAACAGGAAGATAGAAAACGGCAGGTGTCGGAGACAATTGTACCTTTTACCTTCAAAACACCTTGCAGATACCTGAATTACACACAGCCACTTCAAGGTGTTTTTTTTTTTTTTTTCAGAAAATGTTTATTTGAATGTTTTCAAAACAAAGAAAACCTAGGTATCACTCCATCAATAACATCCAAAATTAACAGAAAACAGAGTGACAAGTCCCCTTGTCGGGGGAAGTTACAAGTACATAAACAAGAAAAAAATAGAAAAAGTTATATTAAGTCGATGGAAGGTATTCAACGTCGTCCCCTATTCAAGACGGGTCCACCGTCTTTGATGTTTATCCCATGTGTCGTTGTCTTGGGCCATCAGGGATTCGATCCTGCATATTCTGTCCATCTCTCCCACCCACTCCCCCAGGGAGGGTATGGTCGCCTCTAGCTGCCATGAGGCAGAAACGGAGGAGACCCCACTTGACCAGGGAGAGGGGACCCGGCACCAATGACAGTAACGCGATCTTGGGCGAGGGAGCCAGGCGGGTGCCAGAGATGGATTCATAGGCAGAAAATATCTTGAGCCAAAATGCCTGTAATGGCCTACAGTCCCACCATACGTGTAGCATGGTGCCGACTTCTTCGCCGCATCTCCAGCACAGGTTAGAGACTGAGGGAAACATCCTGTGAAGGAGTGCCGGGCACCTGTACCACCTGGTCAAGATCTTATAGTTCGTTTCCTGAAAGCTGCAGGAGATCGACAGCTTGTGGGTTAACGTGAAGATTTTAGTCCGGTCAGAATCTGAGAAATCTACCTGGAGACCTTTCTGCCAGGCGTCAAGGAAGCGAGGCACAGCCGGGGGGGGGGGTCGGCCTCTAAAATCACGTCATTCATAAGGGACATTACATGAGTTGGAGATTCTAGAAGGAGCAGTATAGCCTCCAGTCTCGTGGGCGGTCTAGTGCCCAAAGACCGTAGGTAGGATTTCAATTGGGAAGCTTCCAACCAGGACACCGACCCTCTCCCCGTCCCCCCGAGGCGTCTCCCCGTGAGAGCCGTCCCATCGCCTGAGCCAGGCAAGGCTCCTCGGCCACCCTCCATCCCAGAAAAGTTCGTCTCCCAACCTCTGGGGGAAATTCTGGATTGTCAAAGAGAGGGCCCAGTGTGGACGGGAGGTTAATCAGGCGATTCCTCCCCCTCCAGGCATCCCAGAAGCCCAGGGCGACTTGCGTAAGGGAGGGAAATTGCGTAATCGGGGGCCTATGGCGGAACCGCATCCACGGTAACCACCGTAGGGAAGAGGGCGACAGCAAATCTTCCACATACACCCAGAGGTGTACCTAGGTGTGATGGCGCCCGGGGCAAACTTTTATTTCGGCGCCCCCCCCCAAGGTAGGTGAGAACGGGGGGGGGTTGCCTAGGAGGACGGACCGGGACCCGGACGTCTCAATCTGAGTCAGAAGTGGGGACTCAGGAGGAGGAGGCAGGCCACAGCGGGCAGCAGCTCCTACCTTCGGCTCCTCTTCTTCTCCTCTCCGTGATTCCGTCTGTGCGGCGCGCCGGGTGACGTCACGTCAGCCACAGCGCGACGTGCCCGAGGGGGGGGGGGTGTATGTGGGTGTTAACTGCTGCCAAGGGGCGGGGCGGACCAGCAGCAGGGGATGGTTGTGTGCACGGCCGCCCGTGACCATGCACAATATGCGGTGAGGAGATTAGTTCCGCCGGCGCTGCGCCCTCCACTGACTGGCGCCCGGGGCAAAAAGTCCGGCTGCCCCCCCTAGATACGCCCCTGCATACACCCACTGTTTGTGCTGCGAATTAAACCTCCAATCGAGAATTCTGGACAATAGTACAGAGAGGTAATAGCGCTGGAAGTCCGGGAACCCCGCCCCTCCTCTCAATTTCGGGTTTGTCAGGGTCGAGAAGCGAACCCTTGGCCTTCTGGATCCCCAAACAAATCTACGCAGGGCGTCATTTAGACGTCGGAAAAACTGAGCTGGTATGTCGATAGGAACAGTTTGGAATAAATAAAGGAATTTGGGCAAAATGTCCATCTTAATGGCGTTTATGCAGCCTAGCCACGATAGCTGAGTTTTATCGAATCTTTTCAATTCTGTTAATGTTTTGTGCAGGAGTGGAGTATAATTATGAGAGAAAAGATCCTCGAGATTTCCAGGAAGAATGACGCCCAGGTATCTCAGCCCCTTATCCACCCACCGGAATGAAAAGGAAGCTTTAAGTTATCTGAACGCCCTCAATGTCCACAGACCCCCGAAGCGCGTTTGCCAGATGCTCCATCGCGATGGCATATAGCATGGGCGACAATCGGCACCCCTGCCGAGTGCCATTAGAGATCCTGAAGGTAAAAGGTACAATTGTCTCCGACACCTGCCGTTTTCTATCTTCCTGTGTAAAGTGGCCAATAGAGATTGATCGGGGATCTTTTTTAGTCCCAAAATATGTTCCAAAAACAGTCATAGTGTTATGGATATCAATATATATCTATGTATGAAAATATCCAAAGATTTATCTATGTGCTTTTATCCTGGATTATCCTGCATATCTAGCATAGATGTATCCCTTTAAAATACTACTTTGCCTTTAAGAAATAATGCTTTCATATTTAGTATTTCTTACTATGAGTTAAGAGAGAAGAGCAGTGAAGGCCATCTAGGTCTGGGAGTGAAGCCAAAGGATAGAATGTTTTAATAACAAAGCAGCATGTTCCGAAAAACATTAGATAATGAAGAAATGTGATGATTCAACACCAACATGGTGGATTAAATTAAAGGGATGCTGTCACCCCCAAAACACCTCCTAAGGTATTAAAAGCTGTCCCTAGGCGTGATCTACATCAGATTCAAATTCGCGCCTCCCCGCTCTCCTATTCCGTCTGGGCTTCAGTGTGGGGGCTGTATGACGCGATCCGCGTCATTTCCGGCTCCGGGTGACGTATTTACACCCGCGCCGCTGTTAGCTTCAAGTCCCGCACTGCGCATGCGCAGTGCGCATTTTAAAGCTGACAGCGCGGCGCGGGTGTAAATACGTCACCCGGCGCCGGGAATGACGCGGATCGCGTCATACAGCCCCCACACTGAAGCCCGGACGGAATAGGAGAGCGGGGAGGCGCGCAGGGAGGCGCGAATTTGAATCTGTGATGTAGATCACGCCTATTCAGGCGTGATATGATGAAGAGGGGCAGCCTGGATGAGCGACTATGAATACCATAGTCACTCATTATCATCAGTAATGAGGTACTATAATAATGTTTTTATTCACTTTGACTATGTGCATTTAGGAGGTAAAAGGAGTGTAGGGTAAGTGTTAATATGCTCTAGGGACAGCTTTTAATAGGTTTAGAGGTGTTTTGGGGTGACAGGATCCCTTTAAGCATAAATACATGTATGGAATAGATTTGCATAATCCAATCATTTTACAGATATTAGTGACCAGTGATTAGTTATGTTTAATATTTTGTAACCAATTAATGAATCTTATCCTGGGGTACCCACTCACAGAATTGTCTGTATAATTTCATTTGTTTTCTTAAGTAAACTCAGAATTTCTTAGCATCTTGAACTTGTGTTTTAAACACGATTAATCAATACACATCATAAGAAACTGTGCAACAAGTCACTTGGTGTAAAAGCACCAAAACCATAATATTTTACAGTTTAAGGAAACGGACCTCTCTTTTAGGGTGCCGTTACACGAGGCGACATCGCCGCCCATAACATAGGCGACGTGGAGGCGTGGCCTATCGCCGGCGTCATCACCCCTACGTCGCCTCATGTGAAGGGGCGATGTTGCCGGTGCCTGGAGGTCGCCTGGTTTCAGAGCAGTGCTCTGAAACCTGGCGACCATCATGGGGCGATGTGCACACATCGCCCCATGTAACCAGGCGCCGGCGACCTGTCAGGCGATGGGAGCCATAGGCTCCCATTGTCCTGCATCGCCGCTAGGGTTTCCAGACACCCCGGCGGCGATGCCGCCTGACAGATTGCCGGCACGGGGCTGGAGGTGTCACCCCATCTAAACGGGGGGCGGCGACGTTGGCGGGGGCAGCAAGAGTGTGCGCACCCCCGCCATTCGCCGGCGACATCTCCAGCCCCGTTGCCCCGTAACGGCACCCTTAGATCTATCCCTGCATAGTGACCCTTTAAAGTGCATCAATATACCCCATAGAAGCACAAGTTCAATACTATCGTGTCTAGGAGAAACAGGGTGTCAAAAGCCATGTATAGGAATAGGTTCCAGCTCACGCACCTGGGGCTCTGACATCAAGGTTAATAGAAAAAATAGGCATCCGGCTCAACAGGAATGGATGCTTCTTTCTTTTATTTTTCAATAAAGATGGCGCATACAAAAGAAAAAATTTACATGGTCGACATGACCCAGTCGAAATGTGTCGACTGGGTCGTGTCGACCATGTAAATTTTTTCTTTTGTATGCACCATCTTTATTGAAAAAAGGAGAATTTTGTATACTTACCGTAAATTCCTTTTCTCTTAGCCTCTAATTGGGGGACACAGGACCGTGGGTGTTATGCTGCTGTCCACTAGGAGGCGACACTAAGCAATCTGCAAAAGAGTAACAGTGGCTCCTCCTCCTCAGCATACACCCCTGGGGCAGGCACTGCCTCCTCAGTTTTGTGCTAAAGCAGTAGGAGAAGTAACAAGGTTAACCAATACCAACAAAGCCTGGCAAGGCCATAACGTAACAATATAAGAGTAACAAAAAACCACTAGAAACAAGGCCGTATGGCCAACAGGGTGGGTGCTGTGTCCCCCAATTAGAGGCTAAGAGAAAAGGAATTTACGGTAAGTATACAAAATTCTCCTTTTCTCCTTCGCCTCATTGGGGGACACAGGACCGTGGGACGTCCCAAAGCAGTCCCTGGGTGGGAAAGACAATGGAACTAATGATACTGAACAAGTCAGTAAACCGATAAATACCTACAGGTGAGCAACTGCCGCCTGAAGGATGCACCTACCCAGGCTAGCGTCCGCCGAGGACTGGGTATGAACACGGTAGTGCTTGGTAAAAGTGTGTAAACTCGACCAGGTGGCCGCCTTACACACTTGGAGAGCCGAGGCTTGGTGCCGAACGGCCCAAGAGGCCCCCACGGCTCGGGTAGAATGTGCCATGATCCCCGCTGGAAGAGGAGTAGTTTTCATCTTGTAGGCGTCTTGGATAGCTGATCTAATCCACCTAGCCAGTGTAGCCTTGGAAGCTGGCATACCCTTACGAGGGCCTTCCGTCAGAATGAACAGAGTATCTGACTTACGGAAATGCGCAGTTCTAGACACATAAATGCGAAGCGCCCTGACGAGATCCAGAGTATGCAAAGCTCGTTCGAACCTGTGAACCGGAGCCGGACAAAAGGACGGCAATGAAATATCCTCATTCAAATGAAATGAGGAGACAACCTTAGGCAGGAATGACGGCACCGGACGGAGTACAACCTTGTCCTGATGGAAAACCAGGAAGGGTGGCTTACAAGAAAGCGCAGAGCGTTCCGACACTCGGCGAAGGGAAGTGATAGCCACTAGAAAAACCACCTTCAGAGTCAGAAGGAGTAGAGAGGTGTCCCGAAGAGGTTCAAAGGGAGGTTCCTGCAGAGCCGTAAGTACCAGGTTAAGGTCCCACGCGTCTAAAGGGCGTTTGTACGGAGGGACAATGTGATTGACTCCTTGGAGAAAAGTTTTAACCTGTGGCTTTACAGCAAGGCGGCATTGAAAAAGTACTGAAAGAGCTGAAATCTGACCCTTAAGGGAACCTAGGGAGAGACCAGATTCTAACCCCGACTGAAGGAACCCTAGAACTAACGGCAAGGAATAGGGAAGAGGGGGTTGATCCCGAGAAGAGCACCACGCGAAAAAGGCTTTCCAGGTGCGATGATAAATTTTTGCCGATGCCGACTTCCGTGCTCTGATCATGGTCTGAATAACGGCAGAGGAGAAACCTGCTTGGGTTAGTACCCAAGTCTCAAGGGCCACGCCATCAAATTCAGGGCGTCTGAATTCTGGTGGTAAAACGGGCCCTGAGACAGGAGGTCGGGGCGACAAGGGAGGCGCCAGGGAACGTCCGCCGTGAGCTGCACGAGATCGGCGTACCATGCCCGTCTGGGCCAGTCTGGGGCAATGAGAATGACTGGAATGCCCTCTTGCTTGATTTTCCGCACCACTCTGGGAATGAGAGGCAGAGGAGGGAAGATGTAAGGCAGCTGGAACTGAGACCAATTCTGAACTAGGGCATCCGCCCCTAGAGCTCGCGGGTCGTGAGATCTGGCTATAAACATGGGAACCTTCGTGTTGAACCGAGATGCCATCAGATCTACGTCCGGAGTCCCCCAGCGACGGCATATTTGCTGGAACACGGCGGGATGTAGAGACCACTCTCCCGAGTCCATGCCCTGGCGACTGAGGAAATCCGCTTCCCAGTTTTCCACTCCCGGGATATGAACTGCTGACAGCGTTGAGTTCGTCGATTCTGCCCAGTGTAGAATGCGTTGCACTTCGTGCATGGCCTGGAGACTGCGGGTTCCGCCTTGATGGTTGATGTATGCCACGGCCGTGGCATTGTCTGACTGAATCCGGACTTGTGTTCCTGCCAGCATGGAATGAAAAGCCTTCAGAGCTAGAAATATGGCTCGGATTTCCAGGAGATTGATGGGCTCGGCCGACTCCGCTGGGGAACATGTTCCCTGTGCCGTGTGATGACGATGTACCGCTCCCCATCCGCTGAGACTTGCGTCGGTGGTGACGATCTTCCAGCAAACCGGTAGAAAGGACCTTCCCCTTGTGAGGGAACGAGGTTTGAGCCACCAATGGAGGGAGCTCCTCGCTGCAGGAGACAACCGGAATAATCTGTCCAGGGCAGAAGGATTCCTGTTCCACGAAGTCAGAATCTCCCGTTGGAGAGGCCTGAGGTGAAGTTGAGCGAACGGCACCGCCTCCATAGAGGCAACCATCCTGCCCAAGACTCGCATGGCGAACCGAATCGATTGAGGAAACGGCCGTAGGAGGGTGTGGACTCCCTGTCGAAGGGCCTTCGCCTTTTCCTGAGGGAGAAGGACCAGACCCCTGGGGGTGTGGAAGCGCATCCCGAGGAATGTTAGACATTGTGACGGGACTGGAGACGACTTCCGCAGATTCACCAACCAGCCTAGACGACGCAGGGTGTCCACTGTGATGGAAACACTCTGCTGACACTCCCTGAAGGAGGGAGCTTTGATGAGCAAATCGTCTAGGTATGGGAGGACTACCAGTCCTCTTGTGTGCAGTATGGTCATGACAGCCGCCATGACTTTGGTGAACACCCTGGGAGCCGTCGCTAGGCCGAACGGGAGGGCCACAAACTGATAATGGTCCTGGTTGATGGCGAAGCGGAGAAACTGCTGGTGAATTGCCGCGATTGGGATATGAAGGTAAGCGTCCTGTATGTCGATGGACGCGAGAAATTCGTCCTTCTCCATGGACGCTATGATAGAGCGCAGTGACTCCATGCGGAAATGCCGAACCTTCACGAAGGAGTTTAACTGTTTTAGATCTAGAATGGGGCGAACCGCTCCTCCTTTTTTGGGTACCACAAAAAGGTTTGAGTAGAACCCTTGGAAGCGTTCGGCTGGCGGTACCGGTATGATGACACCGGCCGTCAGAAGGGAATTTACCGCTTGAAAGAAGGTGCGAGCTTTGGGCGGATGAGCAGGTGGGATTGACAGAAAAAAACGATTTGGAGGAAGGGCCGTAAATTCTATGGTGTATCCGGAAGACACCAAGGTGTTTACCCACTTGTCGTCGGTAGAAGCGAGCCAGACCTGACGAAAGCGAGAAAGTTGGCCGCCAACCTGAATAGTGTCTCCCGAATGGGGAGAGTCAGGAAGAAGAGAATCTGCTAGGCTTTGAGCCCTTAGATCTGGGCTGGCGAGAATGGGACTGCCAGTTTGCGCCAGTCTTCCGTGTCGTCTGGGTGCGTTCCCTACGGGGGGACCTATTGGCCGCCGTTGGGGGCTTCGAGACTGACCAACCAAAGGAGTTCCGAAAGGATCGGAAACGGGTTTGTTGGCGACGAGTGAAGGGTCGCTTAATCTGACGTTGTGGAAGAGAGGTACTCTTACCCCCAGTGGCATCTGAAATCAATTGATCCAGCTTTTCGCCAAATAAACGGCCACCATTGTACGGAAGACATGTGAGCGACTTTTTTGACGCTGTGTCTGCCTTCCACTCTCTTAACCAGAGGGCTCGCCTAATAGTTATGGCGTTGGAAGCCGCAGCCGCGGCACAGTTAGCCGAATCGAAGGCAGCATGCATAGAATATTCGGCGGTAACCGCAATTTGAGTAACCTGGTCTAACAAGGCTGGGTCGACCTGCAAGGACCGAAGAGCCGAGTGTACCGAATGAGCTCTAGTCATAATAGCCTTAGAGGCCCAGACTGAAGCAAAGGCTGGGCCTAGAGAAGAGCCTGAGGCCTCAAAAACGGACTTCGCCATCTGCTCCACCTGACGGTCAGTGGCGTCCTTTATGGATGAACTGTCCGGTAAGGACAGGAGGGTCTTGGTAGCTAGACGGGATACGGGCGGGTCCACCTGTGGCGGATCTGTCCAATCCTGGGTAACCTTAGGCAGAAAAGGATAACGCGTTTCCAGAGCCTTACGGTTACCAAACCGTTTGTCAGGATGTAACCTATGCTTTTTAAGAATTTCCTGGAACTCTGGATGGTCCGAGAAATGCTTGTGTGGTCTCCTGGCTCTTTTAAAGGACACCTTGTGCTCCGGCACATCAGCCGGAGGGTCTGACACCTCCAGGACCTGGTTGATGTCAGTAATCAAATCCTCCACCAGTGCCACCGTATCGGTCGCATCTAAGTCTAGGGACTCATCTAAGTTACCCTCTGAGTCTGTAGAACAGAGACCTTCGGACTCCTGCGCGTCATCTTGACGCCTGCGGGATGCAGATCCCGCAGGGGACTCTGGAGATGGAGGAGGTCTCTTACGGCCAGAGTCGGAGACTGACGGGGCAGGGTCGGCAGTATGTCGCGGTTCCAAGACTTCTGGCTGAGGCGCAGAAGCCTGAACGGCGGGTTCAGGAGGCGAACGGGCTTGCATAAACTGCAGCAGTGTGGCAGACAATCTGTCAATGGACTGTGTCATATTCTGAGACATAACTGCGGCCCATGCAGGGGTAGGGTCAGGGGCACCGGTAGCCGTCCGGGCAGTGGGGGTCTCAGTATCTGCAGCCTGCGTGCAGCTCTCACAGTGTGGCGAGGTGCATCCTGCAGGGAGGTCAGCCTGACAAATAGTGCAGGTACCATAGTAAGTGCTGGCTGCCTTGGAGCCTTTCTTACTCTTACTGCCAGACATTGTGGTATGGGCTATAGCACAGAAATAGAGATAACCAGGAGACCCCTGAGTAAACAGGCACTCTCTAGCTATCCAGCTAGGTGCCTGGACCCTTAGTGGTGGAGCTGAATAGGGTCGCTGTAGGACACTTTCCCCCTGTAACAGTGCCTGCTGCAGGAGGGGATGTGGAGTAGAGGGAGAGAGAGAGAGAGAGAGGGACAGAGAACCTCTGCAGAGCAGATCCCTGCAGAGGTCTTACCAGTCCCAGCGCCGCTGTCCAACAGGCCGCCCGGATCCTGTGTCCCCCCTGGATGGCTGGACGCTCCACGTGCTGTAATGGCGACCGTGGAGGAGAAGGAGGAAGGGGCGGAGCTAAACGGGCGGGATCCGGCCTGGAAAACGCGCCCGTTTCTCGGCTCCGCCCCCGCTATGACGGCCGGTCAGCGTCATCCAGCGGGGCGGGACGGGGGCGGCACAGGGCGGCGACCTCCGCGCTAGGCCCAAGCCGGGGCCTCAATTAGTTGAGGTCCCCGGAAATAGTGAGGGGCCGGCGCGGAGGCGCGAAAAAACCGCTGGGGGGCCCAGAAAAACGGGGGAAATGTGATGTCCCCCCTTGGCATTGGCGGAGAACCGCCAGAATAGCAGAGGATCTGTGCTGAGCTGAAAAGCTGCACTTGGATGCAGCTTGCAAGTGTCCAGCTCTGTGCCCCTGTCAGCCTTGTGCCTGAGGCCTGGCTGCAGTAAGTGCCCTCTCATCCAGCCCAGCACTTGTGTAGGCTCCTGCATAGCCTGCGCTGCTGCAGGCAGTCATGCAGTCTCCAGCCCATGCAGCCTGTGCTGCTGATACCTGGTGTTGCCACTGCCTAAAACACCCAGGGGTGATTAGGGGGACGTCATCTGGCAGGCAGTCATCTCTACTTCGCCTCAGACCGCAGGGAATGAGGAAGGTGGATGTTATGCTGGGCTGTCTCAACTTTAACCCAGCAACCCAACAGTGGGAGGCCGAGAAAGGAGTACGGCATATGTAACGATTCTCAACTTCAACCCAGCGCCCCAACAGTGGGTGGCCGAGGAAGGAGCATGCCGGGGGCCACACCGGACCCACTTTTCTTCTTTATGATGAAAATTCACCAAGAGGAAAATGGACGTGTGCCTCCTTCGACACTAAGCAAAAAACTGAGGAGGCAGTGCCTGCCCCAGGGGTGTATGCTGAGGAGGAGGAGCCACTGTTACTCTTTTGCAGATTGCTTAGTGTCGCCTCCTAGTGGACAGCAGCATAACACCCACGGTCCTGTGTCCCCCAATGAGGCGAAGGAGAAATAAAAGAAAGAAACATCCATTTCTGTTGAGCCGGATTCCAATTTTTTCTGTTAACCTAGTGTTAAGCCATACTCCACCTAATTGACCTGGCCCACGCGCATCGCTCAACAGAGCTCCATCAGGGAACACGTTGTGATCAGGTATAGGAGCACACTAGTTCAGTAGTGCTATATATACACAAGTACCAGCTGCTTTCAGACAAGCAGAGCTTTTTCTTTCTTGTTTCTGCGTCCGGATGTCAGTTATGGTCACATGATCCATCAGCAGTCTCGCGATAGGCGATACAGATCCTGCGCATGCGCCGACAGGCCTGTCTCTACACTACACGCATGCGTGGAGTACAAGCAATCGTTCCCAGACTACAAACCCCTTGTGCGCATGTCCGGCCGCGATTTTTAAAACGTGTGTGTTTTTATGGTTTTCCAAAATAAAGTAATCGTCAATATTGTTCCACACATTGGGTGGAGTGCTTCATTTTTAGTACTCAGCTTTTCCTCCTTCCTGAATCTCGTGTTAGTACTGGAGCACCCCCCCGTTTGATTGAGTAGGACTGGTGTATCACGAGCCCCTGGCAGAAATTAATACATGGCCTCTTTCACAAACAGCGCCACCCCTGCCCACAGATTGTGTCAGGTACTACAGCTTCCCTACGATGGAGCCCAGCTTTAATACCAGACACAGCCCATTGGGGTCATTCTGTTCCTGGAAAAAAAACAGCTGTGGTTCTCCAACGCTGCAGACAATCGCCCGTCCTTACCAGGCACCCGAGCTGGGAAGGAGTCTGGAGAGCCGACCCCGGCGCCTCCTTCCTCCTCTTCCTCCTCCTCCACTTCTAAGTTCTCTTCTTCTCCTGGAGCCAAAATCCTCCTAGAAAACAGAATACAATGATAATCTGCCGGTATCTTGTGTCGGACGTTGTGCTGTACGGAGGGAATATGCAGCACGTGACCTGTCAGCTCGGGATGGGGGCGGAGGCATCCTCGGATCATATCGGTGGGTGTCTGACACCTGACACACCCCATCAATCAATGCTGCTGATCATCAGGGGGTGCCATGCGTATGACCCGCACTGATCTGCTATTGATTACCTATCCTGAGGATATCCATGTCCTGCACATCCAGATTGTCCCCAAAGTTGCAATTCGTTTGCAATTCCAAAAGTCTACACAGCTTTAATCCCTAAGAAGAGGCTGCGGCTCCGGAGAGAGGATCACCGTCCATTACATCCTCTAAATCTGGTAAGAAGAGGAAGATTGGAGCAGATGATGGAGGGGGATGGAAGGGACACCGCAGTCTATGGAGGCGTCATACGTGACGTCTGGGCGGAAGACGATACTGATCTCCTTAATCAGTGGAGGAGGAAGCTGAGCGAGATCCCCGGACAGATGTTCTGCTGTAATCTGCATCTATATAGGTCACAGAGAGCTCTGCACACCCTGTGCATCACTGACCACAAGACATGGAGGCAGAACACTGCTGGGGGACCACCGATCTGCGGGGGGAACAACTGCTAAAGGGAGACTGCTGGGAGCGCCGATCTGCAGGGGGGGGGGGGGGGGGCGACTGCTGGAGACTGCCGATCTGCAGGGGGGGGGGGCGATTGCTGGGGACCGCCGATCTGCAAGGGGGGGGGGCGACTGCTGGGGACCGCCGATCTGTGGGGGGAGGGGGGGAAGAATCGGGGACTGCTGATGACCACCCATCTGCAGGGGGGAAACTGTTGGGGACTACCGATCTGCGGTGGGGCAACTGCTAGGGACCACTGCAGGTGGGGCGACAGCTGAGACCCCCAAGAGCAGGCAGGACAGAATATTAGCAATGCTCAATTCTACCCATGGACTTCCTGCCGCTCCACCACTGCTCCCTACTGCCTGGTGCAGGACATAACTGCGACCCACCTTATACAGAAGCAGCAGCGATGACCCGCCTCACATAATGATTGCCTGCAGTGGTCACAAGTTATTTCTGCGGCAGGGTGGTCGGGTAGCACCTACCTTAAAGGAACAGGCTGAACATCAAAGGGGAATTCTTTGTTGAATGTCAGCAGGTTGTCCAGGACTAGAGAAAGAAACAGCAAGAGTTAATAGACGCTCAGCTTATGGGGCTCTATTGAGTGTAGTGTCCCTTTCCTTGTCTTCCAGTCACAGCGCCATCTTTTGTAGTGGCCGTGCCCGGTACTGCTGGTCATTAATATCTGATCTGTATACAGGTGACCAGGTATATACATACTTGGTTCAAGTTTCTTGATATCCTCCAGCTGGAATCCTTCTCGGCTCTGTGTGGACTGTGGAGAGACGAGAAATAAATTAGTGGATTGGTGACACGACGGCTGCAGAAAAACATAAACCCACCGAGTGATCCCACCCGAAACGTAAAAACACGTCCTGCTTGAAATCAGCAGCAGTGACCCCAAAATGGAGCTTTCTGAAGTTACTGGCACAGCCGTCCCAGCACGCAACCGGCTCGTCTCCACCACGCACACCCGCTCAGTCCTCCAGCCCCGCACACTCGCTCATCTCAGCCACCGCAACCCCGGCTCAGTCCTCCAGCCACCCACACCGGCTCAGTCCCAGCCACCGCACACCCGGCTCATCCTCAGCCACCGCACACCCCGGCTCCGTCCTCAGCCACCGCACACCCGGCTCCCCTCAGCCACCGCACACCCCGGCTCCTCCTCAGCCACCGCACACCCGGCTCCGTCCTCAGCCACCGCACACCGACCTCCTCCAGCTCCCACCCCCGGTCGTCTCAGCCACCGCACACCCCGGCTCCTCCTCAGCCACCGCACACCCCGGCTCGTCCTCCAGCCACCGCACCCGCTCCGTCCTCAGACCGCCACCCCGCTCCGTCCTCACACCGCACACCCGGCTCCGTCCTCCAGCCACCGCACACCCTGGCTCGTCCTCCAGCCACCGCACACCCCGCCTTTCCTCGCACTGCTGCTGACCATGCCCAGCTCTAACACTGCCGATTTTGGGTCTAGAATGCCATCGGGTCAACGTCGGTATGGTGGTCTCTGGGGTCCAGTTATATAACATAACATTACATCAGCTGTCAGATATAATACCAGAATAATAGGCTCTGCAGCCGCCGCGCTCAGCACAATATTGGCTTTCTCCTGTGACACACCCTTCACGCTGTGACTGAGGTTACACTGCGGCCGATTCATTCACGCCGTCCCAGGCAGGTCCTGTGGTGATGGCGCGCTGCCAGTCATCTCACAGCTGTCAATGAATAGAGGCCGACAGCCAGGAATAAACCGCAATCAGTGTATACAAGACTCCGCTCCACCTTCCACTGCTCCACAATCCCACCAGGACCACAGCCAGCATGACAAGGAATGTAATGTACAGCCACGGAGCTGATGGAGGCAGGGAACACAACCTAAACTCTATGGATTTCACCATCCCAGCAAGGCTTGATCGATGCCACCTATAGGGGGAGCTCACTGCATACAGTTTTATACAGCCACCACTAGGGAAGCTCACTACATACAGATTTATACAGCCACCACTAGGGGGAGCTCCCTACATACAGATTTATACAGCCACCACTAGGGGGAGCTCACTACATACAGATTTATACAGCCACCACTAGGGGGAGCTCCCTACATACAGATTTATACAGCCACCACTAGGGGAAGCTCACTACATTACAGATTTATACAGCCACCACTAGGGGAAGCTCACTATGTACATATTTATACAGCCACCACTAGGGGGAGCTCACTATGTACAAATTTATACAGCCACCACTAGGGGGAGCTCACTACGTACAGATTTATACAGTCACTACTAGGGGAGCTCACTACATACAGATTTATACAGCCACTTCTAGGGGGAGCTCACTACATACAGATTTATACAGCCACCACTAGGGGAAACTCACTACATACAGATTTATACAGCCACCACTATGGGGATATCACTGTGTAGATGATTTTTACAGCTCCAATAAAACTAAACAGCAGCTGGGTAAATCTTTTTGCACGTAGCTCCTTCTAAGTGGTGGCTGCAGGCAGCCGAAATGTTACCATTTACTCTATTATGACGAACGGAAGTTCAACTAAAAATAGAAAAAAATGATATAACACTCACCTGCAGGGCGGCGCTGCGGAGCTCTAGACATGTTGCAATTTTTCCAATTATTTTCTGCAAGAGAGGAAAACAAATACATTAGTAATATCTGGAAATTGAAGATAATGGGAAACCAGCAAACAAAACATTTATCAGTACAAAGAAGTGTCGCTGTAAAGGTGAAGGAACATATTCAGGATTTCTACATTTACATTTAAGACTGGATGTCATCTACGGATCAACCCCAGAATATTTGGTGGTGGGGGGTCACAGCTTAAAAATATCCCCCCTTTAAAGAATCTGCAAAATTGAGAAATGAATGTTCACACTCCTGGGTTGAGGCTGATTAATAACACGTGACAGGGCGGCAGCCAAATCTGTGGTTACATTAACCCTCCGTGTGTCAGAAGGAGAGAGACTGAGCCACTGAACTCGTTTCTTTCATCAACCTTTTGTAACTCCCATAGAAGTGAATGGAAAGGGAGGTGCGAGTGCGCCTCCACCTGGGGCAAGATGAGGCTATAGGTGACAGCCGATCTATCAGACAATCCCGTACATACAGGTTGGAGGTCTGGACACCCTTTTAAACTCTAGGAAATGTTTAAGGGACTTATCAGACCATAGTGACCGATCTAAACCATCATCCAAAACATCCTTGACATGAAAATATAACAAACCAAATATGGTTTCAGGTGTCCCAAGAGCTAGCACTCTGACCTCCCTCCAACCCCCTCTCAAGAACTTGTAGGCACAAACAAATGGTTTACAAAGATAGTTAAGGTCTTCTGATTGTAAAACTTCCACTAGGGGCATAACAATCGGGGCTGCGACCAGGCTGGAGGTACAAGTATGCACATCCATGTCACTGAGCGGCAGACCACGCAGCCCCTATTGTGCCCATGTGTCAAGGAGGCCTGGTGTCCACTCTGACACTGGCCCCCACCCCAACAGTCATTGCACAGAGTAATGAAGAAAGAGGGAGCATGCCCTCTCTCTTCATTCTCCCACTGTGTCTGTGCTCTGACATCTCAGCACAGTGAAGCGCGGTGACATCATTCCTGTATGCCCACTGTGCTGAGATGTGCAGAGTACAGGACACTCCGGCGAGACAGAAGCAGCAGGGGAAAAGGGAGAGATGAGTGCTTATTTATTTAATCAGTGAGTACACGGTGGCCAGAGGACTATGGGGGGAGGGGTTTGCATTATGCTATATGAGTTATATTAATTATGGAGGGTTTGACGCTGCATTATGTATATGGAGCGCTGTGAGGCTGCATTGCGCTATATGGAGGGCTGTGAGGCTGCATTGCGCTATATGGAGGGCTGGGAGACTGCATTGCGCTATATGGAGGGCTGGGAGACTGCATTGCGCTATATGGAGGGCTGGGAGACTGCATTGCGCTATATGGAGGGCTGGGAGACTGCATTGCGCTATATGGAGGGCTGGGAGACTGCATTGCGCTATATGGAGGGCTGGGAGACTGCATTGCGCTATATGGAGGGCTGGGAGACTGCATTGCGCTATATGGAGGGCTGGGAGACTGCATTGCGCTATATGGAGGGCTGGGAGACTGCATTGCGCTATATGGAGGGCTGGGAGACTGCATTGCGCTATATGGAGGGCTGGGAGACTGCATTGCGCTATATGGAGGGCTGGGAGACTGCATTGCGCTATATGGAGGGCTGGGAGACTGCATTGCGCTATATGGAGGGCTGGGAGACTGCATTGCGCTATATGGAGGGCTGGGAGACTGCATTGCGCTATATGGAGGGCTGGGAGACTGCATTGCGCTATATGGAGGGCTGGGAGACTGCATTGTGCTATATGGAGGGCTGGGAGACGCATTGGCATATGAGGTGAGACTGCATTGGCTATATGGAGGCTGGGAGACTGCATTGGCTATATGGAGGGCTGGAGACTGCATTGCGCTATATGGAGGGCTGTGAGGCTGCATTGCGCTATATGGAGGGCTGGGAGACTGCATTGCGCTATATGGAGGGCTGGGAGACTGCATTGCGCTATATGGAGGGCTGTGAGACTGCATTGCGCTATATGGAGGGCTGTGAGACTGCATTGTGCAATATGGAGGGCTGTGAGGCTGCATTATACTATATGGAGGGATATGAGGCAGCATTAGAACTATATGGAGGGATATGAGCTGCATTATACAATATGGAGGGATATGAGGCTGCATTATACTATATGGAGGGATATGAGGCTGCATTATACTATATGGAGGGATATGAGGCTGCATTATATGGAGGATAAAGGGGGTACATTTTAATAATTGGAGAACTACGGGATGCATTATAATTGGAGAACTATGGAGGAGGAGGCCAAAAGGAGGACCATATATACCAGGATGGAGGACATTAATATAGAATGAAGGGGGAGAGGGGTCAATTCGTGAGTCTTTATGGGATTTAGAGACTGAGAACTGGCTTGCTGGGACATCTAGGACCTGGAATTAGAAGGTTACAGGCAGCCAGTTTGGCACCAGTGAAAAAAAATGATATTAAGCTTTACCCAACTTACACAAATATGGCAGGCCCATCTTTGCCCTCAGAATTTTGAGATGCACGTAATACATATTTTACTTTAATCGTGGGACGTATGTGTCAGCTTAAAATTAATAACTAGCGGCTGGTAGACAGGAGATAAGTCATATTTCCTATCTGTGAAACTGCAAATTCATCATAGGAAATATGGCGGCAATATTGTTTGCATAGGAAACTCAGGGGTGGAGGTATGAGAAAAGGTGGGGTATCAATTTTCTGAGAACTGGAGCACATCCCACAGACAGCCCAAGATAAGTCACCAAAGGGGAAAAGATGGTGTTCATTAAACGGTACACACCACAATCCTGCTCGAGGAATACACTGCTGTGTATGGGATTGTCTACGTATCTTAAGAAATACCTCCCTCCTTATACAGAGCCATTTCACTGACCAAGGTAGTATTATCTTTCATTTATCCCCTATGTTTTATGTGATTGTTTATATTGTATGTTATATTGTATTGTTTCCCTTTTGTAAAATCTTGTATATTTTTTTATAAACACTGCCAATTCTTTTGGATTAAATATATAAAATATAATAGTTTTGATCCTCTTACTTTAAAACCCCGAATCTCACATTACTTGACCTGATAAACAAGTGGTGGTGGCAGCGTATGTGTTTGTGTTATTATGGAGCTTGGCAGTGATGGTACTGAGGTATATACTGTATATATTCCATAAGCTGGGACTGATAAAACAGTCTACAAGGGATGGGTGAGAATACAGTAGGGGAGGAGAGAGGATATGAGCCCTCATGGGCAGGGTCCTCTCTTCACCTACTGTATCCTCACCCATCCCTTTAGACTGTGAGCCCTCGTGGGCAGGCTCCTCTATCTTCCTGTACCCATATGTCCCTTGTATTGTACTTGTTTATATTACGTACGACCCTCCTCGCATGTAAAGCGACATAGATTTTACAACACGTCCCCCAGACAGACATACATTGCACCCGAGCCGTCATCTCCACATTTTAGACAGGGTGCGGTCGCTTCTCAGTGCATGAATGAATAATGCCTACTGGGGGCTGCCAAGATGTGATCCATTTTCCATACACATTTGACACTTTCAGGGCTCCAAATCCCCAAAAACCATAAACGCTCAGAGCACTGGTGGAGCAAAAATAGCGATCACAAGACCTGGGAATAGGTTTAGAAAACGACAGTGAAAGTGTTTAACCATATTTCTTCCCTTGTTATAGGAGCAGTATTATAGTAGTTATATTCTTGTATATAGGAGCAGTATTATATTTTGTACATAGGAGCATAACTACTATAATACTGCTCCTATGTACAAGATATTAACTACTATAATACTGCCCTATGTACAAGATATAATCTACTATAATACAGCTCCTATGTACAAGAATATAACTACTATAATACTGCCTATGTACAAGAATATAACTACTATAATACTGCTCCTATGTACAAGAATATAACTACTATAATACTGCTCCTGTATACAAGAATATAACTACTATATATATTCTTGTACATAGGAGCAGTATTATAGTAGTTATATTCTTGTACATAGGAGCAGTATTATAGTAGTTATATTCTTGTATACAGGAGCAGTATTATAGTAGTTATATTCTTGTACATAGGAGCAGTAACTACTATAACTACTATAATACTGCTCCTGTATACAAGAATATAACTACTATAATACTGCTCCTATGTACAAGAATATAATACTATAATACTGCTCCTATGTACAAGAATATATTATAGTAGTTATATTCTTGTATACAGGGCATATTATAGTAGTTATATTCTTGTACATAGGAGCAGTATTATAGTAGTTATATTCCTGTACATAGGGCAGTATTATAGTAGTTATATTCCTGTACATAGGGGCAGTATTACAGTGGTTATATTCTTGTATATATGGGCAGTATTACAGTAGTTATATTCTTGTATATTGGAGCAGTATTATAGTAGTTATTTCTTGTATATAGGGGTAGTATTATAGTAGTTATATTCTTGTACATAGGAGCAGTATTATAGTAGTTATATTCTTGTACATAGGGGCAGTATTATAGTAGTTATATTCTTGTACATAGGGAGCAGTATTATAGTAGTTATATTCTTGCACATAGGGGGAAATATTATATTAAATTAGGAGTACACCTTGTACAGTAGATAAGAAAATAAGATTAGCACCTCATGCCCACCCAGCAGTGGCGTAACTTCAGGCCCAGGGGCCCCGATGCGAAAGCTCTAACGGGGCCCCCAATTATTGCAAATCTTTAATAGCATTAGTCTTTTTCTATAGGCCAAAGGGACTTTTGGGGCCCCCCTAGGCTGCAGGGCCCGGGTGCGATCGCAACCCCTGCACCTATTGTAGTCAGCCCCTACCACCCAGGACCTGTCATAAATTCTTGTTACTAGAATACAGCCTCTTATGTCCAAGAATAAAACACCAATAAGAATCGGTAGGAAACAGCTCACCTCCTCACTCCTCCATCATTCGAGCACAGCACAGATGTACACACTCTCTTCCATGTAAGTTATCAATGAATGCCAAAATTACATTTTCAGACTGTACCAGAGAAGTGTAACAGATAACTAAACAGCTGCAGACCGAAAAACTAAGGAAGGGAAACATTGAATACAGCAAAAATAGACATGCATTACTCATAAGGAAATACATTGAAACATTGAGATACTTAGCACATATAAAAGCCAAATTTATGTGAGCCCAGCAGCCAGCGACAAGGTGTAGGTCTTTACCTAATGCTTCTATCTGTGTTAAAGAACTACAATTTTATGAGAGGGGAGAAACCTGCTAATAGAAAATTAAAATCACCTTAAGCCGATTTATTTTAGTATATTTCATGTTCAGTTTTGCACCTGTTCACACTTGTTAGAATGTGCCGTCAGTTTTTCATCTTACTTTATAGGATTATGCCTCCTGACTGTGCACTCCTTCCCAACAACCTTAGGTGATTTTAATTTTCTATTAGCAGGTTCCCGCCCATAAAATTGTAGGTATTTTTCACCCAAATATTAGGTAGTGACCCAGCAAAGACATGCGCCTTGTCACTGGCTGCTGGGCTCACATAACACTGACCTTTTTACACGCTCAGTATCTCTATTGTTAAACGTAACTCCTTAGCTGTAATGCATGTCTACATCAATGTTTGCATACCTTAAAGGGGACCTCCGGGAATATAAAACTTTTTTGTGCTGTCCCTGCTCCCCTACATGATGAAGCAGAGCTGGGCACTACCGTTCTACAATCTATAAAATCATATCTGCTCCTCAGCTCTCACCCCTCCCTTCGGGGAAGGAGAAATTGAGCCTCATGCTGTAAGGGTACCGTCACACCTGGACATATGCCGGCAATTTCACAGGCGACGCTGAGGCGTGGCCCGGCGCCATCGCCAATGCGTCGCTTAATGTATATAGGCGACGGCGACACATCCGAGTGGTCGCCTGGTTTCACATCAGAGCTCTGAAACCAGGCGACCATTCTTGTGCGATGTGTGCTGATCGCCCTGTGTAACATCTCATGAGCGATGTCAAGGGCGACAGCACACATCGCCCATACCATTCCGGTAGGCGTTTCTGGGCGTATTTACTAGCTCTGGCGGTCTGCGTGGATTGGTGGCAGCTCGAGCGTTACGATTGGTCGTCTGGTTTCTCGGCGCCACATTTGATGAGGTGTGCGTCCAAAGGCTTTATTACCCAGAAGCGTACATACTGTATAGTAGCGGATTGATGTCGCCTCTGTGTTTGCGGCTGTGTGTGTTCAAAGTGCAGAGAGATGTGCGACGGGCAACAATGTGTGTTAACATCAACGCAGTTACATGACAACTAATGTGTGCATCAGAGCGCTGTAGTGGGCGCCTTCGTATATGACGCACAAGCATACAGTGAATCCTGTGGCTTTTGCGGCGCCTCTGGGCCCCCGTCAACATGTGACATCTCTCCCGTGCGTTCATTCGCCAGAACGTTGTCAATCTTTTGGCGCCGCCTTCCTGCTACTTTCCCTTCCCCTGCAGAATAGTAAAATGGCGGCACCCAGGCGAGCTGCAGTGTGGGCAGAGCCTGAGCTCCTCATTCTCATTGATCTATGTGACACCAGGGATTACTGGTGTCACGAGCAGCACACCCATCCACGCCTCCACAAGCAGGCTGTCCTGCAGAGGGTGAAGAGGCGGCTGGAGGGGAGGTTGGGGGTTGTGCGCACCCCAAAGCAGATCTGCAAGAAGATCGCAGATCTTAAATACAAGACACCCGGACGCATCACCCAACTGCATGCCAGGATTGCCCAGATGAGTGGCGAGTATTTAGCATGACAACATACACATACCCTTCTGTGTAAAGAAACACATATGAAGGCCAGCACATGCCACTGTACACACCAACATATATAGGGGCAATGTATGTGAGAGCTTCTTCATGACGCTGCAGCTGCAGGAACATCATCTTGCTTCATCCACATACACCCTATATTCCCCTGTAAACTATATGTCTACTTTACATAGCCACATATTGTCATATGTGTACCCTACCCACATATTACATAATGTTGGCCTATCCTGCCCTTCTTTCAATCTCACTCAACCTGACCTAATAATAATAATAATAATAATAATAATACTTTATTTATATAGCGCCAACATATTCCGCAGCGCTTTACAATGTAGGGTTAGAGTACAGAAAATACAGTAAGTAATTACAATAGAGAACAAATAAAGTACAATAATTGGATACAAAACAGTCCTGATTTCTTTGGGTAAGGCATTCCAGAGGTTTGGTGCAGCTCTGGAAAAGTCTTGGAGCCGGGAGTGGGAGGATCGGATTAGTGCAGATGTTAGTCAAAGGTCATTTGAGGAACGTAAAGAACGGGTGGGGTGATAGACAGAGATGAGGGAGGAGAGGTAGGGGGGAGCTGCACTGTGAAGAGCTTTGTGGGTGAGAACAAGCAATTTGAATTTGATCCTGTAATATACGGGCAGCCAGTGCAATGACTGGCACAGAGCAGAGGCATCTGAGTAACGATTGGCCAGATGGGTGATCCTGGATGCTGCATTAAGGATGGACTGGAGAGGAGAAAGTCTGGTGAGGGGGAGGCCGCTTAATAGAGAGTTGCAATAGTCAAGGCGGGAATGGATTAGGGCCACGGTGAGGGTTTTTGTTGTTTCCAGGGTGAGAAAGGGGCGGACTCTAGAGATATTCTTCCGGTGTAAGCGACAGGAGCGGACGAGAGATTGCGTGTGGGAGGAGAAGGAGAGATCGGTGTCAAACATAACACCCAGACAGCGAGCCTGCTGCCTAGGCGTTATCGTAGTGCCGCATACTGAGAGAGAGATGTCCGATTTAGGGAGGTTAGTGGATGGGGGAGCAGAAGAAGTTCAGTTTTGGAAAGGTTTAGTTTCAAATAGAGAGTGGACATGATATTGGAAACTGCAGCTAGACAGTCATTGGTGTTCTTTACTACTGCAGGGGTAAGGTCAGGGGCTGAAGTGTATAGTTGTGTGTCATCAGCATAAAGATGGTACTAAAAGCCAAATCTGCTGATGGTCTGTCCAATCGGGGCCGTGTAGAGAGAAGAGGAGAGGGCCAAGGACTGAACCCCGAGGGACTCCAATAGTGAGGGGAAGAGGGGAAGAAGTGGAGCCAGCAAAAGATACACTGAAAGAGCGGTCAGAAAGATAGGAGGAGAGCCAGGAGAGAGCAGTGTCCTTTATGCCAATGGAGTGCAGCATAAAGAGTAGGAGCTGATGGTCGACAGTGTCAAAAGCTGCAGAGAGATCAAGGAGAATAAGCAGAGAGTGGTCACCATTACGTTTTGCTGTCAGAAGGTCATTGGTCACTTTGATGAGGGCAGTTTCTGTGGAGTGAAGGGGGCGGAAACCAGACTGTAATGGATCTAGAAGAGAGTGAGCGGAGAGGTAACGGGTGAGGCGGGAATAGACCAGGCGCTCCAAGTGTTTAGAGATGAAGGGGAGATTGGAGACTGGTCTGTAGTTATTTGTGCAGGTTGGGTCGAGAGTGGTTTTCTTTAATAATGGAGTAATGATCGAGTGTTTGAAGGAGGAGGGGAAAATGCCAGAAGAGAGGGAGAGATTGAAGATTTTGGTTAGATGAGTGGTGACGACTGGAGAGAGGGACTGGAGCAGGTGTGAGGGAATGGGGTCAGTAGTGCATGTGGTGGGACGAGAGGAAGAAAGGAGCCTGGAGACTTCTTCTTCTGTGACTGGGTCAAATGTGGAGAGTGAACCGGAGGAGATGTGGGGAAGAATGGGGGTGTCAGCGCTTGGAGGCTGAGAGCTGATTTCCTGGCGGATGTTGTCTATTTTCTCCATGAAGTAGGAAGCCAGGTCATCAGCACAGAGGTCAGTGATGGGGGCCTGCACTTTGGGACTGAGGAGAGAGTGAAAGGTGTCAAAGAGTTTTTTTGGATTGTTGGATAGTGAGGAGACCAGGGTGGTGAAGTAGGTCTGTTTGGCAAGATGAAGGGCAGAGTTGTAGGTTTTTAGCATGAATTTATAGTGGATAAAGTCTCCTGGTGAGCGAGTTTTCCTCCATAGACGTTCAGCACTCCTAGAGCATCGCTGGAGGAATCGAGTTTGTGGTGTGAGCCAGGGTTGTTTTGTTCTCTGTTTGGAGGTTCTGCGGGTGAGGGGCGCTACTTGGTCCAGGGAGCTTCTGAGAGAGTCATTGTAGTGATTTACTGCCTGATCTGGACAGGAGATTGAAGAGATTGGGGACAGAGATGAGATGAGGGAGTCTGTGAGTGCTTGAGGGTTAATGGCCTGTAGATTTCTGGATGTGTGATAGGTAGGATTGGGCTGTGTTGGCCGAGGGTTAGTGAGTGAGAAGGAAAGAATGTTGTGGTCAGAGAGTAGAGTTGAGTTATCCAAGGGGGAGGATGAGCAGAGCCGGGTAAAGACAAGGTCAAGGGTGTTACCGTTTTCGTGTGTCTTAGAGGTTGAGAGCTGTGATAGGCCAAGAGAGGTAGTTAGAGATAGGAGCTGGGATGCAGATGGGGAGATGGGGCTGTTTATGGGAATGTTAAAGTCTCCCAGAATAAGGGTTGGTAAATCTGAGGACATGAAATGCAGGAGCCAAGCGGAGAAATGGTCGAGGAACTGGGTGGGTGACCCTGGGGGGCGGTATACCACCGCTACTTTGAGGGGGAGGGGATGGAATAGCCTAATGGTATGGACCTCAAAAGAAGGGAATGAGAGTGATGGGGCTGGAGGAATGACCTGGAAAGTACATTGTGGGGACAGGAGGAGGCCAACTCCACCGCCACGTCTGTTCCCAGGTCTAGGGGAGTGAGAGAAGTGTAAGCAGCCGTAAGAAATAGCAGCAGGAGAAGCAGTGTCTGATTGCTGGATCCAGGTTTCTGTGAGGGCCAGCAGCAAACAGCACTGTTTATTAAGTCCCCACATATCTGGCCATGTTGTTATTGAGATTAAGTATGTTGTTGGCTCAACAGGTAGGGACAGAAGGGCTGAGCATCCCCCATCCCCCGCGGTAGGAGCACCACCCAGCCAACCAGGGTCACCAGGTCAACCGCCGGCAGGAACGCCACCAGAGCTCCAAAGGGCCCACATCACCCCACTGTCCGAGACCATCCGGCTCCGAAGGGACCCCAAGGGCTGCACCCACTCCACCCTTGGAAGGAGAGATCTCCAGTGGTGGGAGTACAGCACAGTGGTCCCCTGAAGACCCCACAAACGGGCAAGAAGGTGTGTGTAATGTCAATATACTGTGCACTGTATCTGTACTTCAGGTTTTTTAGCCATTAATTGGAATGTAGGGAACTTTATTATGGGCCAATACCAATACACATATGCTGATCTCATTACAGATGACAGAGGCCAAGCGGTGGACTAGGCAATAAGCCCCTCACCATCCCCACCCCCCCAAATTGTGGGTCCCCAGCCCCCTGGTAAGTGCAAACACTTCTATAACAAAACACACCTGCTATGTGTCCTAAACATGTTGCTGATGTTGATGTTCTGTATTCTCTGTAGGTGGACCATCCCTGCAGGACCTGGAGGAGGCCCATGAGGAAACGGCGTTGAAACTGGCCCAATTGGCCCATCTAATAGATCAATATAAACAAGCCCATCTCACCTCTGCCCCTCCAGAAGGCCAGCCTCATATGCATGTGTGATGTTCGATTTTAAAATGTTACCCAAATTTATGGGCTTTTTCTAAAGACTTTTTAGGATTTTATGGACCCTGTTGGTCCAGTCTTTTAATAAAGAATACTGTTTTAAAAACCATGGACTCTTGTTTTTGTGAATGTATGTATACGTTTAATATTTATTACCCTGTAACGGGGTTTAACCCCATACCATTATTACGCAAGAAAGGGTCACACGATACCACAAGTACATCTTTGTGTCCCCCAATGTGTTTATTTGTCCCAGGAAAGAGATGCATGCCACAGTATGGTGTAACAAGAACGTATGGTGACAATGTCAGATTTATAGGGGTACATAAGCATTGGGGACATATGTACGGGACCCAGGGACAGGCCTTTGTGGTGACACTGTATGGTGCCTGTGTGTGTGTTATCCCCCATATACATGTATTTCATTACACATATTCTGTACACACACATGGACAAGGAAATGATAGGTGATCAATACATATGTGCCACATAACTGCAAACACACAAATATCTGTGCACACACATACTTTCAAGGCTCCAATATTATCCTGACCATGAACGCAAGAGTGATTTTATTAGCCAACGCAATACTACACAATTAATCGTCACGCGAGCGCTGTGTTTTGCCTTGTTGGCTACGCCTATGCGTCTAGCAATTAACGCACATGCATGCGTACATTTTACGATGTGGCGCGGCGAACTAGGACACAGTAATTGGTGTTTGTTTGCAACCAATCACACTTCTTCAAGGCGTCACACAACATAATGTTAACACCTATCTCCGAGATGCGGCTCAAAATTACGCCCACATCGCTAATGTGCTTGCTCTGTGTGACGGACAAGCAGGCACCAGCGACTTGATCGCACGTGGGCCTTGGGCGACGCTCAGGCAATTTCCGGTCAGGTCATCGCCTGAGTTGTCGCCCCGTGTAAATGGGCGACGGCGACCTTTGGCAACACGCAAAGACGTGCACGCGCGTCGCCTGTGAAATCGCCGGCGATATGTCCAGGTGTGACGGTACCCTAACAGTGACAGGAGGTGTGTCGGGGGTGTGGACCCTGGGGGATCCAGGATCATCCTTCACTCCTGCACCCTCACACTTCTGTATGAACAGGGGGCATGGCCACAATACAATCCAGCCCCTGATATACATCCTATGTAATGTAAGAACAATGGTGTTCTCCCTTCTACAGCAATCATGTCACCAAGATCTTCTGTTGTACAACATATAATAATGCACAATGTGCACTGCCATGTATCAGGCTAGGGGCAGAGGCAGTGCACTGCACTGATTGATTAAGCACTGCCTACAGCATGGTCTCCCCTTCCACTTATCAACTTAATAGCTTCCTGTCCCCTGATACGTTAGCATTATGCATGACTTAATTTCTCTGTCCCCAAAGGGAGGGTGAGAGCCGAGGAGCAAATATGATTTTATTGCTTTATAAGTGATCCATAGATCTTAGAACTGCAATGGACAGCTCTACTTCATCATGTAGGAGGGCAGGGACAGTACTAAAATGTTATCTCCCCGGAGTCCCCCTTCAAATTTTCAGAGTGTGACTGTTTATTTGTTAGAGTAGATTTCATACTTAGTTTGCACTTGTTCACATTTGTTTGTTGGGAAGTGCCGTCAGTTTCCTTACTTTATGCAGGAGAAGTCGACATTAGAATCTGATCGTGTGATGTGAGTGATAACGCTCCACTTCCCAGAGATGTGGGTGGCCGGATAAGACGTGGAGAACCGGTGATACGAAAAATCTTGCTTATCCTCAAGATTTCTATGAACAACTGCATCTAACATAGAAACCCAGGACCGCACAATCTGCAGGTGTCTGTCACGTCCTGGCCGGCTGACAAAGCATCGATCACAAGAGCCCGACGCCCGGGGGCCCGAGGGGCTTTCCGTCTCCGAAGAGGAATTAATACTTGATGTTTCTTTCCTGTTTAAGTCTTTTCAGGGTCTGAGATAATCTTTCAAGAATGCTGAATTATCTTCTCGCTCCACAAACTACATGAAGAGGCTTAAATGAGATGCAGATTTTAAGACTTGATATTAGTAATGTCTTGGCGGAGAACATCCCTCCCCTCCCTCCAACACTGCTCCCCACCTCAAGACGAGGAAGACCGTCCCTGGGAGATAAAACAGGAAACGTCCAACCCGCAGGCAGTGAAAGTCTGATATACACCATATGAGACATCACACCCCAACCTACCGCAAAATACTACTGCTATACATCACAACAACCTGAGGACAATAACTAAGAGCAGATATATAATATAATATTATAGTAGTTCTATTCTTGTACATAGGAGCAGTATTATAGTAGTTCTATTCTTGTACATAAGGGCAGTATTATAGTAGTTATATTCTTGTATATAGGGGCAGTATTATAGTAGTTATATTCTTGTACATAGGAGCAGTATTATAGTAGTTCTATTCTTGTACATAAGGGCAGTATTATAGTAGTTATATATTGTACATAGGAGCAGTATTATAGTAGTTATATATTGTACATAGGAGCAGTATTATAGTAGTTATATTCTTGTACATAGGGGCAGTATTATAGTAGTTTATATTCTTGTACATAGGGAGAGTATTATAGTAGTTATATTCTTGTAATATAGGAGTAGTATTATAGTAGTTATATTCTTGTACATAGGAGCAGTATTATAGTAGTTATATTCTTGTACATAGGAGCAGTATTATAGTAGTTTTATTCTTGTACATAGGAGCAGTATTATAGTAGTTATATTCTTGTACATAGGGCAGTATTATAGTAGTTATATTCTTGTACATAGGAGCAGTATTATATTATAGTAGTTTTATTCTTGTACATAGGAGCAGTATTATATATATATGTAGTATATATATTATATTCTGTACATAGGAGCATTATTATAGTAGTTATATTCCTGTACATAGGGCAGTATTATAGTAGTTATATTCTTGTATAGGATAATAGTTATACTTGATAGGAGCAGATTAGTATTATATCGTATGCTATATATTTTGTCAAGGGCAGTAATATACGTACTTACCTTTGTATCAGTTCATTTATAGTAGGAGCACAGTAAGTTACGTCACTGCCTTCTGATCCTCTGTAAGTCGGACGAGTTGGCGATGACTGCGCTTCTTCTGTAATTGTCGGCAATCTAAAATGACAGAACTAATACATTACATATTTTTATCAAAAGGGACTAAAATATCAAGCCTCATTGACAATCGCTGACAGAGAATCTCGGCTAGTGCCCACAGAAGCCTGACCTTAAGGTGCATGATAGCTGGTTGCTATGGGCGACAAGGCTGGATTTTCCTGTCAGACATCTTGGCTCTCTGAGGGGTGCTGCACCATTAATCAGACTCTGTTTTCTAGTCAGAAAAGCAATGAAAAATTGTTGCAAATGTGAAACTTTGCCCGGTAAAAAGGTTACACGGTGGTGGCCCCCTGTTAATGAAGAATATGGTGCATCTTAGAATCAAGACTGTAAAACAAAATCAGGGAATGAAAGGGAAGGGAAATTTTTAATACAGTTTTTGACGACCGAAAAGACACATACTGCCCCTGAAGAGCTTACAAATGGCCGCCGCCACCTATATATGTATTTATGGCGTAAGCAGCCTCCTTCCAGCACCGATATCTGTGTGCGCTGTGCACTTTAAGAGTGGTTGAGCAGAGGCGAGCGGCCGTGTAGCAGGGAGGTAGTGTGCGCTCGGCCGTCTGTGGAGGGATTTCATCTCTTATTCACATCCTGTTGAAAGTCTCCACACCGAAACAAAACAGCTGGAGAGTCTGGGTGGGAACCTGAGCAAATAGCCCTGCAAAGTGACAGGAATGGAGGAAATCTGTGCGACTGTGCGGCCGCAGGGGGGAGAATACAAAAAAAAAAAAAAAAACACAACGCAGATGAGCACAAGGTTACAAGTCTGGAGAGCTGGGCGATTAAAAAATACATTAACAATTATAATGGATGTCACTTCGGCTAACATACCCTCTGACATGCCCTGTGGGCGCTTATTTGCCCCAGTGTAGGAAAGGTGGGCGACAGTTATAATGGTGCCCACCCTTGCCAAAAACCTCTATAGCATTTTTTTTTTTAAAAGGTTTTATTTGCCCCTTTAAGATCGACTAGTCATGTCTGTGCGATGGCGTAGTACCGTACAGATCAGACCCAATCAATCCTACCAGGAGCAGAGATTGAGCACCAAATATTGTTTGGGACCGTAGATTAAAAAACATCTGGAAGGAGCTTGACATATACATATACACACTATATATATATATTATACACACACACACACACACACACACACACACAGAGTTGCATCTCAATAAATTAGAATATAATCAAAAAGTTAATTTATTTCAGTAATTCAATACATAAAGTGAAACATATATATTATATAGAGTCATTACACACAGAGGGATCTATTTCATGTGTTTATTTCTGTAAATGTTGATGATTATGGTTTACAGCCAATGAAAACCCTAAGGTCATTATCTCAGAAAATTAAAGTGGGGAGGATGAAGGGTTAAAAACCGCGCAGCCGTATTCCACGAGACATCAAAAGCTGAATATAATACTGATTTATTAGTAAACACATTTCAGGGTTCCCTGGCCCCTTCCTCAAAACAAATTAATATATTGCCATGTTTCAGGGAGCCCTGAATCACGTTAACTAATAAATCAATATTCTATTGATGTCTGGTGGAATAGGGCAGCGCAGTTTTTAACTCTTCATCCTCCTGACTATATGCACCATGCTGGAGACTGCAGCAGCCATGATCTGCTTTTATAATGGTTGTGTCTCTCACAACCACACAAGGTGAAGCCTCTGATACCTACTTAGGTCATATTTTCTCTCTCAGACCCTTCATCCTCCCTATTTTAAAGTTCTGAGATAATGACCTTTGGGTTTTCATCAATATTAACAGAAATAAACACATGAAATAGATCACTGTAAAGACTCTATAATATATGCATTGCACTTTAATTATTTAATTAGTGAAAAAAATTTACTTTTGATGATATTCTAATTCATTGAAATGCACCTGTATTTTTTTTACAATAAAGTAATTGTTTAAGATTTCTGCTTGTTGTCAGTGAATGGGCACCTCCATTGTTGTCCCGGCCATGTGTAATGACAGAGTTGTTTCCAAATTGATCTGCAGAACCCGGCCCACATGATATATCTTATCTGTGGCTGCTGAATGGGAGCCCCAAAAAGCGTCACCAAAAACCTTAAAGGGGTTGTCCGCTACTCTACCAGTGATGGCGTATCCTTAGAGATAGGTCATCAATGTCTGATCGGTGGCGGTGCGACACCCGATACCTACCCACAATCAGCTAGTACCAGTGTTGGCGGTATCTGGAAATGCTCAACTGTATAGTAGCCACTTTGGGGTACTATACATCTGCCTCCTATTAACGTCAATAGGGGGTGGATGTGCAGTACCTGCCACAGCCACCATCGTGTTGATGGAGCTGTAGAGCTCTGGCTGCTGCCGACACTAAGGACAGCTTGGAGTAGAGGGATTCAACTCCCAGCACCCCCATCAATGATAGAGTAGCCCCCCCCTGGATGAGTCTGGATGAGAGGGAGGGTGAAAGGGGTTCAGCAGATAAACAAGCCCACAGGGAAGGAATAAAGAAAATACCCCAAATAGTGATGTCATGCTCCACACGTCAATCACCTGCTGCACTGATTTGCAAGTGGTTAAATCCTGGTGGTTGGTTCCCTTAAAAGGGGTTGTCTGCTACTCTATCATTGATGACCTATACTTAGGGGTAGGTCCTCAATGTCTGATCGGTGGGGGTGCTGGGAGTTGAATCCCTCTTCTCCACGCTGTTCAGCTTACAGCAGAAAGATAAGCCCACAGGGGAGGAATTAAAAACCCAAATAGTGATGTCATGCTGCACATGTCAATCACCTGCTGCACTGATTTACAAGTGGTTAAATCCTTGTGGCTGGTTGAGGTTGTCTGCTACTCTATCATTGATGACATATACTTAATGTTAGGTCCTCAATGTCTGATCTGTGGGGATGCCGGGAGTTGAGCCCTCGCCACCAAGCAGTCCTTAGTGTCGGCAGCAGTCAGTGCTCTACAGCTCCATCGACAGGATTGTGGCTGTGGCAGGTACTGCACATCTGAAATAAATTAACTTTTGAACTGATTTACAGGAGATAAAGGGAACCAACCACCAGGATTTAAAGTCACAAATGACATACCGTATATACTCGCGTATAAGCCGAGTTTTTCAGCCCAAAAATTGGGCTGAAAAGTCCCCCCCTCGGCTTATACACGAGTCACTGTATACTGTATACACTGTATACAGTGTATACAGTATACAGGCCCGCCCCCATCAGTATACAGGCCCCCCCCTTGCAGCACAAACCTGTAAAGGAAGAGATTAGTATACTTATCACTGTCCCGCCGCCGTCATCGCGCTCCTCCGTCTTCATCCGTCTTCCTCCGGACTTCATTGTCTGCGCGCCAGAGGAAGCCGGAAGACGCTGGATGAAGACGGAGGAGCGCGATGACGGCGGCGGGACAGTGATAAGTATACTAATCTCTTCCTTTACAGGTTTGTGCACCAAGGGGGGGCCCTGTATACTAACCACTGGGGCTGCTGCTGTATACTAACCACTGGGGCTGCTGCTGTATACTAACCACTGGGGCTGCTGCTGTATACTAACCACTGGGGCTGCTGTATACCAGACTGCTGGGGTCCACCCTCGGCTTATACACGAGTCAATAGGTTTTCCAAGGTTTTGGGGGCAAAAGTAGGGGGGGGGTCGGCATATACACGAGTATATACGATAATCATTGTAATGTCATGCTAGGTCGTCGGTTAATCAAAAGATGCTAGGATTTAGGAAGTGGTTCCTAGGGCTCCTGTCCAGTGACCACAGATCACCAACTGGGTGCTGCAAGTCAACTCGCACTCTCTCTACTTACAAGCTTCCCCATTCACTGACAGCAAGCAGAGCCAAATCCCTATCCCGAACAAGAGTAAGGATCTGGGTGGGATGTGATCAGGGGCAAGACCCCGGGGAATGGAGGAGAAGGAGATCATGGACCCGGTGGAGGGGAGGATTTGAACAGTGGCAGAGATGTTACTGGTGAGGGTGTTCAATAACCCCAGGAGAGGGGTGTTCAAGGGCAAGGACCCCAGGGGAGTTGATCAGGGGCAGAGAGTCAAGGGTGTAGGCAGGTGACTGGCAATCAGGGAAAGGGACCATTAGGCAGGGAACCCCGGGACGAAGGCGGTCAGAGGGGCACGAGGGAACCCCGGGACGAAGGCGGTCAGAGGGGCACGAGGGAACCCCGGGACGAAGGCGGTCAGAGGGGCACGAGGGAACCCCGGGACGAAGGCGGTCAGAGGGGCACGAGGGAACCCCGGGACGAAGGCGGTCAGAGGGGCACGAGGGAACCCCGGGACGAAGGCGGTCAGAGGGGCACGAGGGAACCCCGGGGGGAGCGAGGGTCGGTGATCAGGGTCAAGGACCCGGGGGGGAAAGTGATCAAGGGCAAGGACCCCGGGGGGGGGGGGGGGGGGGGGGGGGGTGATCAGGGGCAGGGACCCCGGGGGGGGGGGGGGGTGATCAGGGGCAAGGACCCCGGGGGGGGGGGGGGGGGGGGGGGGGGGAGGGGGGGGGGGGGGGGTGCAGGGGCAGGGACCCCGGGGGGGGGGGGGGGTGATCAGGGGCAGGGACCCCAGGGAAGGGGGGGGTGAAGGGAGGAAGTGATCAGGAGCAGGGACCCCGGGGGGGGGGAGGTGATCAGGGGCTAGGACCTGGGGGGGTGGAGGATATTAAGGGCAGGGACCCCTGGGCGGGTGGGTGATCTGGGGCAGCTCTGCACACAGCTCTTCCTGCAGCATCTGCGCAATCACACAGGGGGCGCCACTTACATGTGATACTCGTCTATAGCCTCCACCAGTTGTCCCCAGGAGTCGAAGTCCGCGCCCTTCTTGAAGCTGGCGGTCCACTTGTGCAGGGTCTTGCTCCGGTCGGTCATGGCGGGGGCCGGACACACCCACAGACGCCGCCTCTCAGCTGTGCATTGTCCGGTGATGTACACACGTCCCGGGACCGGTCCCGCTGCTGCAGCCGCTGCCCCTCCTCCGCGGCCAAGCCCATCACATCCAGACAGGAAGCCCAGCCTCCCCACACTAGGCCACGCCCTCATCGGCCTAGGCCAAGCCTCGCTGTCATACCTAACCCCGCCTTTTTTTCGGCTTTGCATGTTTCTATTGGCTCAATGGAAAGAACACACCCAACGGTTAAAGAGCGTTTCGGCACGGGGCGTCGTTACCTTGGTAACCACGGGAGCTTGGTCAACTGCGCATGCGGGACAGGAGCATGACGTCATTGGGAATGACTGACAGAGCGATGAGTGTGGTGGGAGCGGCAGGGATGTCACTGCGCATGCGTAGAGGCGAGCCCTGTCCATGTTTACCTATGCGCCGGTCACGTGTCTCCTCCTCCAGCCTGACGTCACAACCAGGAAGAGACTGAGAGACTTCTACGTCAGGGCCGAGAATACCGGGTGCCACACGGCTGACAGCGGGGCCACAGGCTGATAGAGGGGCCACACAGAGGTGAGTGCGGCCTCACAGGTGCTGGCAGGAGGGAGGTCACAGCTCCAGCACTTGTTGCTGGGTTTAACCTTAATGGAACTACAAGTCCCAGAATACCCATTATTGTATCTCCATCTGTCACTGCCCGCAGCAGTTGGGGCATGCTGGGAGTTGTAGTTGTTACAGCAGCCATAGATTAAAGTGGTGATGGAGGATGGGGATGACCAGTCATGTGCTGCTCCTAAAACAATATGACAGCCCCTTGTGTGTCGGGGGACGGCCCCTTCTATGTCGGGGGACAGTCCCTTCTGTGTCGGGGGACAGTCCCTTCTATGTCGGGGGACAGTCCCTTCTGTGTCGGGGGACAGCCCCTTTATGTCGGGGGACGGCCCCTTCTATGTCGGGGGACAGTCCCTTCTGTGTCGGGGACAGCCCTTGTATGTCGGGGGACAGTCCCTTCTTGTGGGTCCGTGGGGGACAGTCCCTTCTGTGTCGGGGGACAGTCCCTTCTATGTCGGGGGACAGTCCTTCTGTGTCGGGGGACAGTCCCTTCTATGTCGGGGGGACAGTCCCTTCTATGTCGGGGGGACAGTCCCTTCTATGTCGGGGGGACAGTCCCTTCTATGTCGGGGGGACAGTCCCTTCTATGTCGGGGGGGACAGTCCCTTCTATGTCGGGGGGACAGTCCCTTCTATGTCGGGGGGACAGTCCCTTCTATGTCGGGGGGGACAGTCCCTTCTATGTCGGGGGGACAGTCCCTTCTATGTCGGGGGGACAGTCCCTTCTATGTCGGGGGACAGTCCATTCTGTGTCGGGGGATGGCCCTTCTCTGAAGAGTGAGGGCCCCTTCTGTGTCGGGGGACAGTCCCTTCTGTGTCGGGGGACAGTCCCTTCTGTGTCGGGGGACGGCCCATTCTGTGTCGGGGGGACAGTCCATTCTGTGTCGGGGGACGGCCCTTCTGTGTCGGGGGGACAGTCCATTCTGTGTCGGGGGACAGTCCTATTCTGGTTCGGGGGAGGCCCCTTCTGTGTCGGGGACAGTCCTTCTGTGTGGGGACAGTCCTTCTGTGTCGGGGGACGGCCCCTTCTGTGTCGGGGGGACAGTCCATTCTGTGTCGGGGGACGGCCCCTTCTGTGTCGGGGGGACAGTCCCTTCTATGTCGGGGGGACAGTCCCTTCTATGTCGGGGGACAGTCCTTCTATGTCTGGGGGACAGTCCCTTCTATGTCGGGGGACAGTCCCATTCTATGTCGGGGGACGGCCCTTTTTCTGAAGAGTGGAGGACCCCTTCTGTGTCGGGGGGACAGTCCCATTCTGTGTCGGGGGACGGCCCCTTCTGTGTCGGGGGGACGTCCATTCTGTGTCGGGGGACAGTCCATTCTGTGTCGGGGGGACAGTCCATTCTGTGTCGGGGGACAGTCCCTTCTGTGTCGGGGGGACAGTCCATTCTGTGTCGGGGGACAGTCCATTCTGTGTCGGGGGGACAGTTCATTCTGTGTCGGGGGGACGGCCCCTTCTGTGTCGGGGGGACAGTCCATTCTGTGTCGGGGGACGGCCCCTTCTGTGTCGGGGGACGGCCCCTTCTGTGTCGGGGGGACAGTCCATTCTGTGTCGGGGGGACAGTCCATTCTGTGTCGGGGGGACAGTCCATTCTGTGGCGGGGTGACGGTCCCTTCTGTGGCGGGGTGACGGTCCCTTCTGTGGTAGGTGGGGACAGTCCCTTCTGTTTCGGGTGATGATATGGCACCTCTGCGGTATGGCTGCCATAAGTGGTATTATCTGTACATTGATTGTAACGTCTGAGGGGAGTTGGAATTCTGCGCTATGAACCCCATGCATGCATACACTTTCCAAACCCTGACTAGAATGAGGAGCACTGAGAGGCCAGAGTTCAGCTGTGACTTACCATTCCTAGCCGGGGGCATGAGGAGAAGGGAGTTTGGTCTGGGGAAGGGAGCGGAGACCACGCTTGCAGCAAGGACCCCCAGCTCCCTGGTCTGCACAGGCATTTCAGATACTGAGGGCAGAAGCTGGAGACTAGTGGATTCCAGGTCCACTGGCCACTTGTGTGGACCCCAGAAGACAGTGATCCAGAGAGCCAAAGACCTGAGGTTTCTTGCAAATTCACATCACCTGCTTGGCTCAGAGAGATTCACACAGAAGTTGGGAGAAGAGCAAAGAGAGTCCAAGATGGTTCACAGTTACCTGAACTCCATAACCCATAAAGACAGCAGAAGGCAAATCCTTTCCCTTAGCAGAGCGGCTTCCAGCTCCTCTCAGACTGGCTGAACTATGTGCCTAGTTCTCCACATGTCCTTGCTGTATTGAACAACCTACAGTAAAGGTAATAGAACTGCAAAAGACTGTTTACTGTGCCTTGCTTTCTTCTGCAACCTTGCATCACTACTCTGCACTACAACCACCATCATCTACTTCACTTCTCAAGGGCTTGCCTCGTGTTGAAAGAGGGTTTCACCATCACATTGCCACAATACCCATCCCTTGAGAACTCTACATGCAGTGCCGGCTACCTAGTGACTGGATACCTTTAGCTGATGTCACAAACATTCTTTTATTATTTTCTCTTTTTCTTAATTTTTCCACATTTTTGTCTTCCCTTTTTCAGTGTCCGCCAGGGCTACAGCACTGGGTTCAGCTACCGTGATACAGACTGACCTACCTACTCACTGAGACAGCCCTTGCAGCGATGCGACGGCCCCTTTCCCCTGGCGGGTGACGGCCCCTTTCCCCTGGCGGGTGACGGCCCCTTTCCCTGGCGGGTGACGGCCCCTTTCCCCTGGCGGGTGACGGCCCTTTCCCTGGCGGGTGACGGCCCCTTTCCCCTGGCGGGTGACGGCCCCTTTCCCCTGGCGGGTGACGGCCCCTTTCCCCTGGCGGGTGACGGCCCCTTTCCCTGGCGGGTGACGGCCCCTTTCCCCTGGCGGGTGACGGCCCCTTTCCCCTGGCGGGTGACTGCCCCTTTCCCTGGCGGGTGACGGCCCCTTTCCCCTGGCGGGTGACGGCCCTTTACCCTGGCGGGTGACGGCCCTGTTCCCTGGCGGGTGACGGCCCTTCTCTGTCAGCAGTCTCTATAATTGGACTGTGATTGATTTGCTTCTGTGGGGTCCCCGGGATCTGTTGTGAACACTCGGACTTGCCCTCTTGAGTTCCTGTAGACAGGTGGACTCCGCTGTCTTGCTCGGCCCCTTCTGTCTCCGGTTGTTGGTACTGCAGGTACAAAATGTTTGGTTTGCTCCATATCCGGTCTCCACTCACCAGCGGCTGCGACGTCATACTTGTGTTGTCGACACTTTTAAACATAGGAGAGTGACTCCCCGGCTGCTCCATGGACAGAGTTCAGGCTCTGATCCTCTGCTGACCCCGGGGTCTCCAGTCTGTAGCACTGTCTGTATTCAACTGAAAACTACAGCTCCCAGCATGCAACAGCCTGGGCTGATAGACTGGTGACCACTGTGCATGGAGAGGAGCAGAGTATGGGGTCGAACGCACAGTGAATCTCCACCTCATGGTGACGGTACAGAGGTTTTAGAATCTCCCATACACTTTTTCTTCCAATTCTTGTCAGAGATCCCTGCTTGCTGTCACAGAGGGGCACATAAACCTCAAACAGGGGGTATGAGATTCTAAAAACATGGCTGCTCTCTTCCAGAATCAGCATCTCACCTGGTAAATAGGCCGTCTATATAGGTGGTTTTGCAGCCCGCTATGCTTTGCTAATCCACTTTAAAACAAATCTGTCACTGGACTTTACAATATAAATTGTACACATTATTAAATAGATCTTAGACCTTATGAGGCTGGTGAAAATCCATGTCAGTACGACTGCGTAATCCTTCCTGAAAGTTAAACTCAGTCTCCATACATCTAACCTTGCTGACACCTCCTCAGTGTCCCTCCTCCCTGTTACTGCTGAATTTCCTCCCAACTAGCCTGACAGCTCCTCAGTGTCCCTCCTCCCTGTTACTGCTTAATTTCCTCCCAACTAGCCTGACAGCTCCTCAGTGTCCCTCCTCCCTGTTACTGCTTAATTTCCTCCCAACTAGCTGACAGCTCCTCAGTGTCCCTCCTCCCTGTTACTGCTGAATTTTCCTCCCAACTAGCCTGACAGCTCCTCAGTGTCCCTCCTCCCTGTTACTGCTTAATTTCCCCCAACTAGCCTGACAGCTCTCAGTGTCCCTCCTCCCTGTTACTGCTGAATTTCCTCCCAACTAGCCTGACAGCTCCTCAGTGTCCCTCCTCCCTGTTACTGCTGAATTTCCTCCCAACTAGCCTGACAGCTCCTCAGTGTCCCTCCTCCCTGTTACTGCTTAATTTCCTCCCAACTAGCCTGACAGCTCCTCAGTGTCCCTCCTCCCTGTTACTGCTGAATTTCCTCCCAACTAGCCTGACAGCTCCTCAGTGTCCCTCCTCCCTGTTACTGCTGAATTTCCTCGCAACTAGCCTGACAGCTCCTCGGTGTCCCTCCTCCCTGCAGCTGCTGAGATCTCACACTGCTTAGTACAAGCTGCAGCTGTCCATCAGGCTGGGAGCAGACTGGACTCACTCACTCTCTTTTTGGACTTCTAGAGTGCCCCCATTCCAGCCATTCTGATTTGTGATTTTCACAGTGAATTCACCAACTTCATCAAGATGCAGAGGTCTATTTAATAACGTATCGTGAAATCTGGTGACGGATCTTTTATAAATGGTTAAAAGCCACTTCGTAGTCCTGGCGCTCCGTGGTCCTGGTGCTACGCGTCCCTGGCGCTCCACAATTCTGGCGCTCTGCGGTCCTGGCGCTCTGCGGTCCTGGCGCTCTGCAGTCCTGGCGCTCTGCAGTCCTGGCGCTCTGCAGTCCTGGCGCTCCGTGGTGCTGGCGCTCCTCAGTCCTGGCACTCCGTGGTGCTGGCGCTCCTCAGTCCTGGCACTCTGCGGTGCTGGCGCTCTGCAGTCCTGGTGCTCCGCAGTCCTGGCACTCTGTGGTGCTGGCGCTCCGCGGTCCTGGCGCTCCGTGGTGCTGGCGCTCCTCAGTCCTGGCACTCCGTGGTGCTGGCGCTCCTCAGTCCTGGCACTCTGCGGTGCTGGCGCTCTGCAGTCCTGGTGCTCCGCAGTCCTGGCACTCTGTGGTGCTGGCGCTCCGCAGTCCTGGCACTCCGTGGTGCTGGTGCTCTGCAGTCCTGGCGCTCTATGGTCCTGGCGCTCCGCAGTCCTGGCACTCTATGGTCCTGATGCTCTGCAGTCTTGGCGCTCTGCAATCCCGGCGCTCTGCAGTCCTGGCGCTCCGCAGTCCTGGCACTCCGTGGTGCTGGCTCTCCGCAGTCCTGGCACTCCGTGGTGCTGGCGCTCCGCAGTCCTGGCACTCTGTGGTGCTGGAGCTCCGCAGTCCTGGCACTCTGTGGTGCTGGAGCTCCGCAGTCCTGGCACTCTGTGGTGCTGGAGCTCCGCAGTCCTGGCACTCTGTGGTGCTGGAGCTCCGCAGTCCTGGCACTCTGTGGTGCTGGAGCTCCGCAGTCCTGGCACTCTGTGGTGCTGGCGCTCCGCAGTCCTAGCACTCTGTGGTGCTGGCGCTCCGCAGTCCTGGCACTCCTGGTCCTGGCTGGGGCTGCGGTGCTGGCGCTCTGCGGTGCTGGCGCTCTGCGGTCCTGGGGCCTGCGGTGCTGGCGCTCTGCAGGTCCTGCACTCCGCGGTGCTGGCGCTCCATGGTCCTCGCACTCCGCGGTGCTGGCGCTCCATGTCCACTGGTGCTCCATGGTCCTCGCACTCCGGTGCTGGTGCTCCATGGTCCTCGCACTCCGCGGTGCTGGCGCTCCATGGTCCTGGCACTCCGCGGTGCTGCGCTCCATGGTCCTCGCACTCCGCGGTGCTGACGCTCCATGGTCCTGGCACTCCACTGACTTTCATTTGCAGACGTGTTTTATTTCCCTCTCGTCTGATGTGATAAGTGGCGGCTTCACGAGCTGGTAATGATTTTCTTGGCAGTGATTTGTAGTTACAGATCAATTCTATAATTAACCAGCGATGACATCACACGGTCACATGGCGGGTCCAGATCACACATTGCTCACCGCGCCCCGAGCCGAAGGGCAGTGCCGCCTGTGACCTAAGAAACACGATCACTCCCAGGGCAGCTGGAGAGGGGAATTAGATGTAGCAGAGCCAGATGTGTTGTGTGAAACCTGCAGGTTTGGTGAATTTCTTCCAGGCTCTGCTGCTTTCTGTAAATGCATTTCTCTCACTATCCTCCCTGGTGAGCTTGATCATCTTAGCCGCTGGTCCGGATGAGCCCGGGAAGGTGACGCTGCTGCAGCAGGATGGTACAGTCGGGTGTAAATTGGTGTCAATGAAGTAACAGGCTCTAGAGTAGATGCCAATTTGGTGGAGCAAACCTGGAACAGCGGATAATAAAATAGCAGCGATGGTTGATGTAGTAGGCTGGAACAGCAGACACTAAAACAGCAGTGTTGGTTGATGCAGCAGTGCTGGAACAGCAGATACTGAAACAGCAGCAATCGTTGATGCAGCAGATACTAAAACAACATCTTTGATGTAGTAGTGCTGGAACAGCAGATACTGAAACAGCAGTGTTGGACTGAGGGGGGAAAGGCTCTTCACACTGGTTTACTGCTTTCTTGCAACACCAGATTGGAGCTGCCTCCCTACTACATGTGGTTTGGCCAACAGGAATCCAGTGGCCGATCCCTTTTATGCCCCCTGTTCTCAGGATCAGTGGGGGTCCCAGCAATAAAACATCTGATAATAGGGAAGTATCCTCAGTCTTGTAGGAATTGTGATAGTCATGTGGGCTTATAAAGTCAGGGCAGATTCAGGTTTGGTCTGACATAAATGGATGGTGACGATTTGCTGGCAGGCCACTCTATGTATCCTTTTGTTGCATCCAGAATTCTGCTGACATGCCTCCTCCCTGTAGTGTAGTAATGTCCTAAGAGACCTTTTTTTGTTACAAGATTTCTGTCTGATGAAGTAACACTGCAATATTTTGTGTGCAGACCCTGAAGCAGCAAAGAGATGTGGGCCCTCGCGTGATGATGCATAAATGTGGGCCCTCGCGTGAGATGAATGTGGGCCCTCGCGTGAGATGATGATGTGGGCCCTCGCGTGAGATGATGTGGGCCCTCGCGTGAGATGATGTGGGCCCTCGCGTGAGATGATGTGGGCCCTCGCGTGAGATGATGTGGGCCCTCGCGTGAGATGATGTGGGCCCTCGCGTGAGATGATTGTGGGCCCTCGCGTGAGATGTTGTGGGCCCTCGCGTGAGATGATGTGGGCCCTCGCGTGAGATGTTGTGGTCCCTCGCGTGAGATGTTGTGGGCCCTCGCGTGAGATGTTGTGGCCCTCGCGTGAGATGTTGTGGCCCTCGCGTGAGATGAAGCGGGCCCTCGCGTGAGATGTAGTGGTCCCTCGCGTGAGATGAAGGGGCCCTCGCGTGAGATGAAGCGGCCCTCGCGTGAGATGAATGGGGTCCCTCGCGTGAGATGAAGCGGGCCCTCGCGTGAGATTTGCATTTATATCAGCTGCGTCCATTTTCTATTGGAATAAGTAGAATTTGTGACAATGTAGATGCTCGGGCGGCCTCGTCACTGGTACCTGGACTTCCTTTTCAGGTTACATTATTAGTCCTGGAGGGGACTGGATTGTCAGGTTTGCCTTCCCTGTACAGAATTTCTCGATGCCCAATTTTTTAACTTCTGGTGCTCCAGTTGCTTATCTCAAGCTCACCTAAACCACTCACCCTGCCGCCTTGGTAAACACTTGGGCATATTTGTCACGTTTCTCCATTGGGTAAAGTTTTCCCACACAAACGTTGAACCATTTGGTGGTCTGACCTTATGAAAATTCCACGTCCTGTGCACACCACCGCTGCAGCCAGTCACTGAGCTCCGCGGCTCTACAGATGAAGAATTACGAGCCACCGGGTCCAGTGATTGTCTGCAGCAGTCGTGTGTTCTGTAGTCATGAGGTCAGCACTGCAGCCTGTAAAGAAAGAGAGGAGTCAGTGGGAGGAGTGTCCGGAGCAGCGTCGGGGAGGAGTGTCCGGAGCAGCGTCGGGGAGGAGTGTCCGGAGCAGCGTCGGGAGGAGTGTCCGGAGCAGCGTCGGGAGGAGTGTCCGGAGCAGCGTCGGGGAGGAGTGTCCGGAGCAGCGTCGGGGAGGAGTGTCCGGAGCAGCGTCGGGGAGGAGTGTCCGGAGCAGCGTCGGGGAGGAGTGTCCGGAGCAGCGTCGGGGAGGAGTGTCCGGAGCAGCGTCGGGGAGGAGTGTCCGGGTCAGAAGCAGCGTCGGGTAGGAGTGTCCGGAGCAGCGTCGGGGAGGAGTGTCCGTAGCAGCGTCGGGGTAGGAGTGTCCGGAGCAGCGTCGGGAGGAGTGTCCGTGAGCAGCGTCGGGAGGAGTGTCCGTAGCAGCGTCGGGGAGGAGTGTCCGGAGCAGCGTCGGGTAGGAGTGTCCGGAGCAGCGTCGGGGAGGAGTGTCCGGAGCAGCGTCGGGTAGGAGTGTCCGGAGCAGCGTCGGGGAGGAGTGTCCGGAGCAGCGTCGGGAGGAGTGTCCGGAGCAGCGTCGGGGAGGAGTGTCCGGAGCAGCGTCGGGAGGAGTGTCCGTAGCAGCGTCGGGGAGGAGTGTCCGGAGCAGCGTCGGGTAGGAGTGTCCGGAGCAGCGTCGGGTAGGAGTGTCCGGAGCAGCGTCGGGTAGGAGTGTCCGTAGCAGCGTCGGGGAGGAGTGTCCGTAGCAGCGTCGGGTAGGAGTGTCCGTAGCACGTCGGGTAGGAGTGTCCGTAGCAGCGTCGGGGAGGAGTGGCCGTAGCAGCGTCGGGTAGGAGTGGCCGTAGCAGCGTCGGGTGAGAGTTACCCTGGGTCATCCTGTTTAATTGTGTTATATCCAGGAAACACCTCAATGAGAAGTGATTTACACAATATGGCTAATGATTTTGTGATTTGCTACCATATTTGTTACTTATGGATGTGGACAACCCGTGTGACGTGAAGAGGAAAGAATAATCAGGAGATTCAGGTTTGTGCTCCTCTGATTGCTCCATGTAGAGTCATTGTAAGCTGCAGTCCCGTGATGGAGCGCAGTGTCATAGGCATCAGACTCCAGAGACCGGGGTGTGGTTATCTTAAAGTGACTGCTCCATCTGCTACACAGTGGATTTTGTAGTAATCCGTATATATAACATACAGTAGAAGTGATATGTATAGAGCCGGGAGAGATCAATGCGACCTGATGAGAAAGATCACTGGCCACAATGTGGGAACATACAGGGTGAACAGGGGGCCTTACTGGGAGTACAGGTGAGAGGAGGACCCCAGTGGGATCCAAGAGTCTAAGAGGGAACATGTGTCAGAGGATGAGACTATATCAAAAGTGTGTTAGACCCGTTGTGACTACTGGGGTAGACCGGGCGGCAGCTACTGTGACTAGTTAGGGGCTCCTCATGCCATTCGTGCAGTGTTTTCAGAGGTTTAATGATAATCCTGCCTGTCTTGCTTCCAGCACTTCAGTGATAACCCTGCCTGTCTTCTCTCTAGCATTTCATTGCTGCCTGTCTTGTCCCATCAATTTCGTGGTAATCCTCCCCCTTTTGTCTCTAGCAGCTCAGTGATAATTCTTGCCATTTTGTCTCCAGCAGTTCAGTGATAATCCTGCCTGTTGGTCCCAGCAGTACAGTGATAATCCTGCCGGTCTGACCTCTAGCAGTTCAGTGATAATCCTGCCTGTCTGGTCTCCAGCAGTTCCTGATAATCCTGCCTGTCTGGTCTCCAGCAGTTTCAGAGATAATCCTGCCTGTCTGGTCCCCAGCAATTCAGTGATAATCCTGCCTGTCTGGTCCCCAGTAATTCAGTGATAATCCTGCCTGTCTGGTCCCAGTAATTCAGTGATAATCCTGCCTGTCTGTTCCCAGCAGTTCAGTGATAATCCTGCCTGTCTGGTCTCCAGCAGTACAGTGATAATCCTGCCTGTCTGGTCTCCAGCAGTACAGTGATAATCCTGCCTGTCTGGTCTCCAGCAGTACAGTGATAATCCTGCCTGTCTGGTCTCCAGCAGTTCAGTGATATCTGCCTGTCTGGTCTCCGCAGTTCAGTGATAATCCTGCCTGTCTGGTCTCCAGCAGCTCAGTGATAATCCTACCTGTCTGGTCCAGCATCATGATAATCCTGCCTGTCTGGTCCCCAGTAATTCAGTGATAATCCTGCCTGTCTGGTCCCAGCAGTTCAGTGATAATCCTGCCTGTCTGGTCTCCAGCAGTACAGTGATAATCCTGCTGTCTGGTCTCCAGCAGTTCAGTGATATCCTGCTGTTGGTCCCAGCAGTACAGTGATAATCTGCTGTCTGGTCCAGCAGTTCAGTGATAATCTGCTGTTGGTCTCCAGCAGTACGTGATAATCCTGCCTGTCTGGTCTCCAGCAGTACAGTGATAATCCTGCCTGTCTGGTCCCCAGCAGTACAGTGATAATCCTGCCTGTCTGGTCCCAGCAGTACAGTGATAATCCTGCCTGTCTGGTTCCAGCAGTACAGTGATAATCCTGCCTGTCTGGTCTTCAGCACTTTAGTGATATCCTGACTGTCTGGTCCCAGCACTTTAGTGTTAATCCTGCCTGTCTGGTCCCCAGCAGTTCAGTGATAATCCTGCCTGTCTGGTCTCCAGCAGTACAGTGATAATCCTGCCTGTCTGGTCTCCAGCAGTACAGTGATAATCCTGCCTGTCTGGTCTCCAGCAGTTCAGTGATAATCCTGCCTGTCTGGTCCCCAGCAGTTCAGTGATAATCCTGCCTGTCTGGTCCCAGCAGTTCAGTGATAATCCTGCCTGTCTGGTCTCAGCAGTTCAGTGATATCCTGCTGTCTGGTCTCAGCACGTTAGTGATAATCTGCCTGTCTGGTCTCCAGCAGTACCATAGATTAGTGATGATGTTGATTTATTTCTCTTTTTGTTCAGGGGAACATATTTAATGGGAACTCTATTACCATTTCATGATCTCTTCAAAGAAAACGAGTGAAGGTCAATACTGGCCTTTGTCAGTGATGGCGGATCTCTGCATCCCGCTGAATTTGTCATATTTTGTCTTTTTATTATTCCTTATGTGACGTCTGACTGATAATCAGTTTCTGTAAAGTCGGTGACATTCCCGTCCCCACAACACGAGACTGAGCGTATACACTGTGGAGCAATGAATGAGACTTTGTGCCGAATCCTGTAATAATTCATCCGGGGTGGATTACAGTAATGATATTGTCCTCCATACTTGGGACCCCCACACAGTCATAAGAAGGGGCGCCCCCCCCCGCAGACAATGGCTCCCTTCACAGCTCCTGATAGTCACGGAGGGGGCGGCTGTGGGAAATCTTAGCCCGTTTCAAAACGTTTTGGGTATTTTTTCTGTGTCTGGGAAAGCTGGCCACCAATATGGGGCGACGTGGACGGCGTGCTTTATAGTAGCCGCCATCGTGGCCATATTGGCTTTATGCCGGCATTCCTAAAAGAATAAATAATGGCTCACTACAGATTTTAAAGGGAATCTCTCATCTGAAAGGGTCACCTTGACGTAGGATACCTTCTAGAGAGCCGTGTGCCTCCCGACTTCTCGTCAGCCATCTTTCTAACACAAGAATCTTCTTTCAGGAGAATCGCAGCTTTGACAAAGCGACGATCTGCCCAAAATGACCCATTGGTTTCACCGTAACCCACTCAAGGCCACCGCGCCGGTCTCCTTCAATTTGTATGGAGTCGCCTCCACCCCGGCGCATCAAAGATGTGCAGGTGAGAAACGCATAATATCAGAAAGTATATATAAATCCAGGGATGGGGTGTACCAGAAAAATTTGGGTAGCTGCCAGTCCAGAGACTTATTGGTGGACTTTAAAGAGGTCCTCCACTTTTACATTGGGCCAGTCTTGTAAGTACATGAGTACATGGGTGGGCATTCACTTATTGAGGTTGTCCACTACTTTCTTTTAATTATTAAAATTCCATTGCCACCACTAGAGGGAGCTCACCACAATAGACTTATCCAATTGACTCACATTTGTATGCAGTGAGGTCCTCCTAGTGGAGACCACAGGCAGTCATAATGTTAGCATGTGTCTCTGGCTGTTTGAATAGATTTAGAGTTTTGTATCCCCCCCATCATATCATTTATTTTTATCATGAATTTCTGTCTGATATTATTTAACAATTCTTGCTTTCTAGTGATTTACGGACGAGCAGAGCGCGACTGCTGGAACTGTTCACAGACTCCACCTGTAACACGGAGACAATGAAGAACGCCTCAGATCGCCTACTTCTCCCTGCTACTGGGTGAGTGGAGACAAGTTGGTAGCTTTCTTTTAAGACTTCCACTTTGTGGCCCAAAAAATGAATAACGCCCCCCTCCAAAAACAAAAATATATGTATAAACCCTCACTGTGGCCCTGATTCACTCCGCCTTGACTATTGTAATTCTCTTGTAATTGGCCTCCCCCGCACTAGACTTTCCCCTCTACAGTCCATCCTTAATGCAGCAGGCCAGGATCACCCATCTAGCTAACCGTTACTCAGACACTCCTGCTCTTTGGCAATCATTGCACTGGCTGCCTATACACTAAAGGATGCAATTTAAACTGCTTGTTCTCACCCACAAAGCTCTTCACAGTGCATCACCATCCTACCTCTCTACCCTCATCTCTGTCTATCACCCCATCCATTCTCTTCGCTCTGGGAGTGACTTCAGACTAACATCTTCACTAATCCGAACCCCCCTCTCCCAGCTCCAAGACTTCTCTCCAGCTGCACCAATTCTCTGGAATGCTCTACCCCAAGAAATTAGGTGTGTCCACAACTTACATAGTTTCAGGCGATCCCTAAAAACACATCCTTTTAGGGCGGCCTATCATGATCCCCAGTCAGTCACTTAGGGCTCCGTCACACTGAGCGAAAACTCCAGCGATCCCTACAGCGATAACGACCTGGCCGGGATCGCTGGAGCGTCGTACATGGTCGCTGGAGAGCTGTCAAACAGGCAGATCTCCTCAGCGACCAGGGAGCCACCTCCCACATGGCTGGAAGTGGGAGGACACTGGTAAGTATGAAAAACACGGGTAACTAAGCAGCGCGCGCTGCCTAGATACCCGTTGTTTATCATAGTTACCAGCGTCCTCCTGCTTAGCGCTGGTAACCATGATAAACACCGGGTATCTAGGCAACGCGTGCTGCCTAGATACCCAGTGTTTACCATGGTTACCAGCCTGGGAGGTCGCTGATCGTTGGTCTCTGCTGTCACACGCAGCGATGCGTGCTAAGCAGCGGGAGACCAAGGACCAAAAAATGGTCCTGAAGGATGAGCAGCGATCAGCGACCTCACAGCAGGGGCCTGATCGCTACTAGATGTCACACATAGCGATATCGCTGGGGAGGTCGCTGTTACGTCACAAAACCTGTGACATATCAGCAATCTCGCTAGCGATCTCGCTATGTGTGACGGGAGCTTTAGACATAGCCTATCCGCTCCACCAGTCTCGCATGCATCACAAATAATGGTTGGTGGCCACTTATGCTGCTCCTAAGTTCCGTATCTCCTCAAGTTGACTATACCATCATTGTAAATAAGCCCCTGTACTTTGTGGCACCCCCGCCTTATTGTTAGACTGTAAGCTCTTATGAGCAGGGTTGTCATTATTTTGCTTTAATTATTGTATTATGCTTTGTATTGTATTGTATTTTCTGATAACTGTTTCTTATAATTGTTTGAACATGAACCTCTGAATTGTGAAGCGGGGAATATGTTGGCGCTATATACATAAAGATTATTATCTCTTACCAAGTATGTAAAGGTTCTTCATGTTACTTGTATGTAGTAATAGCACATTTCATGGGAAAAATATAGGGGCCAGCATATTAGCCCTGGTCAGGACAATTCGCGAGTCATCGACTGCAAGGGCCCGGTTAACCGTTACTGCTTTTGATGCGGAAAACTGCAGTCATCCAGCTATTAGGAAAGTAGAGACAGTAATAAACCACCGCTGCCTTTTGTATGGGCAGTCCAGCCGTGTCTGACAGATCCTCACTCGTGCAACAGCTGACTGTGTATGGAGAGTATGGAGAGTCCGGCCGTGTCTGTCAGCTCCCTGCTCCTGCAGCTGTTGACTATGAGTATGGGAAGTCTGGCCGTGTTTGACAGCTCCCTGCTTCTGTTGACTATGAGTATTGGGAGTCCGACCGTGTCTGACAGCTCCCTGCTCCTGCATCTGCGACTATGAGTATGGGGAGTCTGGCCATGTTTGACAGCTCCCTGCTTCTGCAGCTGCTGACTATGAGTATGGGGAGTCTGGCCGTGCCTGACAGCTCCCTGCTCCTGCAGCTGCTGACTATGATTTGGGGAGTCCGGCCGTGCCTGACAGCTCCCTGCTCCTGCAGCTGCTGACTATGAGTATGGGGAGTCCGGCCGTGCCTGACAGCTCCCTGCTCCTGCAGCTGCTGACTGTGAGTATGGGGAGTCTGGCTGTGTCTGATAGCTCCCCGCTCCTGCAGCTGCTGACTATGAGTATGGGGAGTCCGGCCGTGCCTGACAGCTTCCTGCTCCTGCAGCTGCTGACTGTGAGTATGGGGAGTCAGGCCGTGTCTGACAGCTCCCCGCTCCTGCTGACTTTGACGTTCTAAGCATCTTTAGCAGAGTTACATGTACCGCCTCACTGTTTTCAAACTTTTGGTGGTCAAGAAACACTCGATAAAACCATTTTAGGCCATATGTGTGAATTATAGATTTTTTTTGATTTACAAATGGGAGTAGAGATAAAGCGATACTGTGTGTGATTTATCGTTTATGTTAGGGGAGGCACCATAAACTCTAAGTAAGAGGGAAAAAAACTTAATGAAACTCTCAGTGATTCAATATTTTAGTGTATTACCTAAAACACTGTCTAAGGGTTTCTACGTCCTGTATCGGGGAAATTCCTGATCCCAGAACATGCCGGTGTTCAGCGCAGGTCACCCTTCCCCCTGCTTACAGATTGTATACACAACACTGCATGTATCTGTATCTCCATTTGCTGCAATATTAGAAATGCCCTTAAGGTGCAGACTGGGTGAACCTATGGGTCTCTTATTCTGCGGTTTCTTTTTTCCTGGACTTTTAGGCTTCATTAATGCTCTGGATGGAGGAACTCAAGACAACAAACTGCGATACATCCAGAACTTCAAGTGGACGGACACCCTGCAGGGCAATGTGCCAAGGTACAGTATGGCCAGATTTATCACAGCTGTATGTTACAATGAGGAGACTAGAGGTAACATGGGAAAAAAGTAATACCATCATCCACCATTAGAGGGAGCACACTGCCTACAGGTCAATGGTAGATGTATGAATCTGCCTGCAGTGAGCTCCCCCTAGTGGTGGCATGGAGCCCTCATTTTCTGTCCTCTTTCTAGTGCCCAACAAGACGCTGTGTTTGAGTTAATCTCGATGGGTTTTAACCTTGGTCTCTGGTACAGTAAATATGCTTCACGGCTGGCCGGAAAGGAAGAGTGAGTACTGACTGTCATGTTGTGGAGTCATGAATTGTAAATTATTCTTATAAATAATTTTATTATAGTTTATATATTTGCATACTTGGCATGTGGCAGCTTAGGCCAGTGGGTGGTTAAGTGACTGCTAAATGGGACGTCACCACTGCAGTACAGGCAAGAGACCACCAGAGGGGGCGCCGCAGTGCTGAAAGGAGGGAGACTTACATTTTTTTTTTGTCTTTAATATTCCCTACAAAAAGAGCAATTTTGGATAAACTCCGAGATCCCTATTAATAAAAGAGGATATCCGCCTCGTGCAATACTTGACGTAATGTGATGTTTTGCAGCATTACAGAACCTGAGGCCAAAGAAGTGCACAAGAGTCTGAAGATTGCAGCGGGGATATTCAGCCATCTGAAGGTAAAGTGTGACCCCCTCCAACCCCCCTACTGACCCCATAAGAGAGGGACCTATTGTTACTCTACCCCATAGTTAAGTCCTTTCAGAAATCAATGAGATCACTTTACGATCTGTTGAACAAAGGTTTCACAGACAGATTTAAGGTATTTTTTCTATGGAGAGATGGGCTCAAGCTCTGTCCACATCTCAGCCCCCGATCATCTAGGATGGAAGAATCCCATTTTTGTAATCCAACATCCACACCTTATTCACCCCAGACCTTCAACTCATGCATCAGGGAACCCGAAAAAGGGCAAACGGTCATCATCCCAAAACCAATAACTATTGATTATAGTGATTATATTGATTATGCAGATCCCTAAATAGTCCTCGTACCAGACTCGTAAAAGCCACAAAAGACAATTATCTCAGCTAGTCCAGGATATTTGATAATTATTTCACGGTTGGGGCCCCAAATGATCAGTACGGAACGGGGGTCCCGAAACCTCACTGTGATCATAATTAAATGGACCCAGAGGGAACATCCCAATTTTAATCCCACCAGAAGCTATTACTACTAGGGCGACACCTTCTCATTCCCCAGGTTTGACCCCATTAAAATCTAAAAGCCTATACTCATACCTGTGGTGGCACCGGTACAGCAGTGTCAGCGCTCCCATTCACAGGGCTCAGGCTGGGACAGCACCTGCACAGGTGGTGAGTAATAGGCTTTTAGATTTTCTTTCTTATTGCATTGCAAAATATACAATAACAAAACCAACAAATCACAGCGTCCAACATTATTATACATTGATGACCATCATGTCTTAGGAGATATCCCCCCTCCCACCTCCACAAGCCCTTACCTGCAAGTATTTTCTCATGTCCCTCTTAGATGTTTCTTGACCAGACACCTGGATCTCTGTGGATCTCTGGATCTCGTCGTGATACCATTCAGTATGCTCCAATGGTGGCCTCAATTGTCTTACCTCTGCCAGTGAAGGCTTTTCTTACTTTAATGGGCCAAACATGGAGAGTTGAAAGGGGCTTGTCCTAGTAGTGGATAATGCAATCCCTTTAACTGAGCATTTGCTGCACTTTACCATTGTGTTTTTAGGAGACGCACATTCCAAAACTCCTCTCCCCGTAGAGAAAGGACGGGACTTTGAAAGTCGTGTGATCGATGCCTATTTCATCCAGTGCCAGGCGGAAGCACAGGAAGGTACGGTGGCCCTAGTCACCAGTGAGTGTGATAAAGCCCCCTGCTTTACTGTAAATTGGGTATTGTGAGGTTGTGCAGAAGCTAAGGTCTGTATATACTGTTCTCTAGTAGCTGTGGTGTGTATGATGAGGTTCTGCAGCAGCTGAGGTGGGTATGATGAAACTGCAGCAGCTGAGGTGTATTGAGGTTCTGCAGAAGCTGAGCTGAGTTTGATGAGATTCTACAGAAGCTGAGGGCATATGATGAGGTTACTCAGCAGCTGAGGCGCGTATCATGAGGTTCTGCAGCAACTCAGGCGCGTATGAAGAGCTTATGCAGCAGCTGAGGTGCACATGATGAGGTTCTGCAGCAGCTGAGGTTCTTATGATGATGGTCTGCAGCAGCTGAGTGTGTGTAATGAAGTTCTGCAGCAACTGGAACATCCTATTCTATGTCTCCTTTCTCCCCAGTGACCATCGCTCGCGCGATTGAACTGAAGCACAACCCCGGTCTGATCGCAGCTTTGTCCTATGAAACTGCAAATTTCTACCAACGGGTCGGTGAGTGTGCACATGTGTCCTCCTCTGTCCCAGAAGCATCAACACCAGGCCCTGCCGGTGGCTGCAGAGCGACCGCTGCTGAGTGGTGCCAGTGACTACGTCCATTCCCATTGCGGCCACACGAGGGCGACAGTCACTAACACTTATACATCCAGTATGTAAACAGACATATAATAGGGGGTTTTAACAGCAAAGAAAAGGGGATTTGCTTTAATTGTTACATAAAAAACGACTTGGGCTGCTTTCATATTATGATTTTCTGGGATCCGTGGTTGTCCGTTGTAAAACGGACAGCCACGGATCCGATTTGGCCCCCATGTATTCCTATGGGCGATGGATCGGATTTGGCCTTATTGCCATCCGATTTGTGTCGGATCCGATTCTGTCCGAATTGATCCGACCCGATCCACGGCCATTAACATGGGTGCCTATGGAGCATTGGTCCGAGAAAACAGCTGATGGTTTCTCTGACCCGATTTTAGTGTACTGAGCATGGGGTCCTTATTGGTCACAGTGGGGGGCCCAGTGGAGAGATTTACTTTCTTTCCTTCCATTTTTAGATCACACCCTTTCCAGCTTGGATCCGGCATACATCGCAAAGTGGAGGAGTTATAGCCAGCTGAAGATGTGCTTCTATATGGCTTATGTAAGTGAACGGTCCCGTCCTACAGGGGCGCCGCTACCCAAATAGTAGTCCTAAAAAAAATTCAGAACTTTGTGGGGAAAAAAAAAAGTTTCTTGCCAATTTTTGAGACACATAACTTTTTTTATACCATGTGTTCATTCTGCATATTTCTCACTGCTACCCCCTACAGGCTTTCTGCTATCACGGTCAGACGCTTCTAGCAAGCGACAAGTGCGGGGAAGCAATACGGTCCCTGCAGGAATCAGAGAAATGTAAGTCTATGTTCTGCACTTTGTGTATGCCACCCAGTGTGTGCCCTATAGGAGATGAGCGGGTGCCCAGACACCACCAATGCCGCTTATCTCTAGAGGATAGGTGATGAAAGTACGAGAGATGGGGGGTTTGACTGCTGGGATGACCACCACTCCACAGATAGATGGATGCCGCCCTATAAATGTGTATAGATCAATGGTCGAGCGCGAGACCCACTGCATTCACATGGGCAACAACCCTGTAATCATTTGGGGAAGGGGGAGACACCTTCAGGCCAAATAGATTGTGCAAATCAGGTTTCCTAGATGCTCGGGCCCAATCCACTATCATCCGCTTTTTCTCCCCTCTCGCAGTGTGCGGTCAGAGATAATGGTGCAGCTTCATCTCCCTCCTCTCCCATTTTTTATACTTTTATATAAAAGCAGTTTTGGCACATTGACGTTAGATGCTTTTATTGTTCCAGTGATGTACATGTAATATGATAATATAATGATTAGTTAAAGTTTTTTTCTCACTAGTTTATGGAAGGCCGAGCTTTATGTAAGGAGTATGGACAGACCAAAGACCAGAACCACAGCAAGCCTCGGACACTCTCTTTAGAATGGGAATGCAAGTCAAGATACACTAGAGAAGTCAGCGGGAAATGGATTCTGTAAGTCACAGGTTCATTGAGGATAATCACGAAAGGAGTCATCATATACCTCTGGTCAAGGAAGGCAGTGATGTCATCAGTACTCCGGCCAGGAAGCGTGATGTCATCATGTACCTCCCGGTCAGAAGGCAGTGATGTCATCATATACCTCCTGTCAAGGAAGGCCGGTGATGTCATCATATACCTCGTCCAGGAAGGCGTGATGTCATCATATACCTCCAGGTCCAGAATGGTGATGTCATGATATACCCCGCCAGGAGCGTGATGTCTCATATACCCCCGTCCAGGAAGGGGTGATGTCATAATGTACTTCCCGGTCCAGGAAGGCGGTGATGCTCAAACCTCCGGTCGGAGGCTGTGATGTCATCATATACCTACCGTCCAGGAAGGCAGTGATGTCATCATATACCTCCCGGTCCAGGAAGGTGGAGATGTCATCATATACCTCCCGGTCCAGGAAGGTGGAGATGTCATCATATACCTCCCGGTCCAGGAAAGTGGAGATGTCATCATATACCTCCCGGTCCAGGAAGGTGGTGATGTCATCATATACCTTCCCGGTCCAGGAAGGTGGAGATGTCGTCATCATATACTTCCCGGTCCAGGAAGGTGGTGATGTCATCATATACCTCCCGGTCCAGGAAGGTGTGATGTCATCATATACCTCCCGGTCCAGGAAGGTAGTGATGTCATCATATACCTCTGAGGTCAGGAAAGTGGTGATGTCATCATATATCTCCCGGTCTAGGAAGGCGTTAATGTGATGATATGCCTCTGAGGCCAAGATGATGGTGATTGCCAATAACAACAATAAACTAACCAATATTCCTTGTATATTTCAGTTACTTCCAGAAGGTTCCTCCAGAGGCACCAGAATTGGAGCTGAAGGCAAATTATGGTTTGGTGCAGCCGTGCCTTTTGAGTTGCCGCTATGAGCCCACAATGGACCCCAGAGGTGGAAGCAGGATTCGACCTCACAAAGAGGCCAAAGGATGACAGTGTAAGACCCCGACCTCCCTCCATTTCTTTCTGTACTTTGACGTAGAAAGTCCGTTCTTCTGTTACTGAGAAACCAGTGTTTGAATCAATTTGCAAATGAGGCAGAAGTGCTTTTTGGCTGTGAAAGCACTTCCCGAGCCTCTGCTCTAATGCCTGACGTCACTGACATCTGCTGGACTGACAGTTCCCTGTCCTGAAGTCGCACCGCATAAAAGCTGTCCAGAAGGCTGCACTGGGTGGGATAAGAGCTGGAGGAGCAGAGGGTTGGGAAGTGCTGTCACATGCTGAAGGCACGACCACCTTAACTGCAATATTGATGTCACGGTCTGGCAAAGTGGCATAAGAGCAAAAGAAAAACAACTGTGGTAGAACAGAACATTTATGAAATAGGCATCCAGCATAAATTAATAGCAGGATCATTGAAGTTTGCTTTTTCCACTTATGAGCCACTTCTCATTATTGCTATGAATTCATCAGTTAATCTGAAACACTGCTAAAATCTCTCTTGCTCATACAAGATGAACGGCCAATTCAGTGAGGGACCAGATGACAGCTGCTGATTTGAAGGTTGAGGAGCAGAGTGAGAGACATAAGGATTGTGCTGCTGCTATTTATTGTCTTACCTAGAGCTGTAGTCACAGCTGCGCTGCACAGTAGCGCTTGTATAATGTCCTCCTCGCTGCTGCTTTTCGTAGGTTTCAATCATAGTGCTGGATTCATAGCTACACTGCTCTGTATTGCTGTATAATGTCCACCATACTTCTGCTTTCTAGTAATTCTCACCTATGTGCTTCATACACACTAGTATGTATATAATATCCCATGTGCTGTTCTCATCCCAATTCTGATTCTCTGCTCACTGCTCTGTATGCTGTTAATGTCCACCATGCTTGCTGCTTTATAGTAATCTCACCCTAGTGCTAGATTCAGTTACAATACTCAGTACTGCTGTATGATGTCCTCCATGCTGCTGTTCTCATCCATTCTGGATTCACTGCTACACTGCTCAGTACTGCTGTATATGTCCAGCATGCTGCTGCTGCTTTCTAGTAAGTCTCACCCTAGTGTTGGATTCACAGTTACAATACTCAGTACTGCTGTATGATGTCCTCCATGCTGCTGTTCTCATCCAGTTGTGGATTCACTGCTGCACTGCTCAGTACTGCTGTATAATGTCCTCCATGCTGCTTTTGAACATGTGCTATGTATAGACAAGAGAGCAGGAATCGCTCTTGTCTGTGTGTGTATAGGACACATCATTACAGCTACTTTCCACCCACCAGCTCAGAGACAACTTTGAAACAAAAGTACAGATGGAGCCTGCAGAGGAGAAAATGCAGGATACAAGTCTTATCATCATCCCTCATCTACACGCACTACAGCTTATTCTGATCAGTCTGCAGCGCTGTGCTTCATGTGATCCCTCAGTATAAACCTTTTAATACCTTATTTTGTCATTTTTTTTTCCAGTGAGTGTGGAGATTGTGAGACATTATATACAGTTTAATAGGCAATATAGATTAGTGGGAAAAAAGAGGGAAAGTGACAGGTCTGTGAGGTTAGATACACGTAACATTGATGTTTCCTCATCCTCCAGGCCAAACCGAAGAAAGAAGAAGAGGTGAAGCCCATGAAGGAGCCGGATATAAAGCCCCAGAAGGACAGCGGCTGTCAGATCTCCTAATCCACCCAGGAATCCGCCACTATCAGAAAATGCCAAAATCCAGGACCCTTCGTGGCGACTCCCCAGGTCATTTAGGAGATCCGGTCACATAACGGCATCCCTCATTATCTTTCACTGGATATAGGACTTGGACTCGGTCTCATCCCTCCTGTACTGGGAATAGATGAGCCCCTTACCTAATAAATAGGTGCTCCTCTCCTCCGGGGGGGATGGACCTCTGTGTAGTCAGAACTGACAGGTCTCCAGCCGTAACCCTTCACTAACCTCATATTGCAGCTTGCACATAACACGCTGCGTGTAATTACAATCATTAGCACGAGGGGTTGGCAGTGTATACTGCATCGTCACACATCTCTCTGCTAAATCGCGGGTTCCCCATGAAATACCAATTCTGGAGCATCATTTCTTAGAATCATGAAGTTCCTGAAAAAGTTGCTCAAACAAGACAGACTGTCATGCATTTAAATGTTTTTTTATTTATCCTAGAGCTGTATTCACAACTACACTGCTCAAGTAAGGTTCATCCCAGTAGTGTATTACATCTTAACTGCTCATATTGCTGTATAATGTCCTCCATGCTGCTGCTTTCTAGTATGTCTCGCCCCGAGCTGGATTCACAGCTATACTCATTAGTACTGCTGTATATTGTCCTCCATTAAGTTGCTTTCTAGTAAGTCTAACCCTGGATTCACATCTATACTGCTCACTACTGCTTTATAATGTCCTCCATGCTGCTGCTTTCTAGTAAGACACAAACTAATGAGACATGCACACAGTGAACATGTCTGTAAGACACACTGTGTTTACACCACCAAAAGACTGACTCACAAAAAACAGTCAAGCAAACGTGTAAAAATACTTTCAGTAAAAAGCAAATGCTGCTAAAAAGGTAGTAAAAAACTGGGTATTTAGTTGATACGTTTTTTTGCAAAAAAAATGTTTACTAAGCCGCTCTACCAACGCCAAGGTAACCCGTATCAGAGCTCTGATACATGTTACCTTGGCGTTGGTAGAGCGGCTTAGTATACATTTTTTTGCAAAAAACGTATCAACTAAATACCCTGTTTTTTACTACCTTTTTTTTTTTAGCAGCACTTGCTTTTTACTGTTTATTTATTACAAGAGTATTTTTACACATTTGCTTTCCAGTAAGTCTCCACTCCAGTGCTGGATTCACAGTTACACTGCTCAGTACTGCTGTATAATGTTCTCTAGCCTGCTATTTTTTGGTAAGTCTCACTGTAGTGCTGGATTTACATCTACACTGCTCCGTATTGCTGTGTAATGTACTCCATGCTGCTACTTTGTAGTAAGTCCCGCTCCAGTGCAGGATTCACATCTACACCGCTCAGTACTACTGTATAATGTCCTCCTTCCTGCTGATTTTAACCTTTTGCTCCATAGTGAACAGGAATCTCTCATGTCTGTGTATGGGATCTAGTCTCCTCTCATATGCCAAGCCAAAATTCCTAGAAATTTAGCAATTGAAAAAGGTGATTAATTCGTGGAAGCCTGATTCCTGGGCCACGTCAGTAGTCTGTAGCTACTGGATGTGAAGTTCCCGAACTGTTGCATTCTGGGATCCCCTATGTAGCTTTTGATTAGCCAGGGCTGGAGTGATGTCATCTTTGCATCAAACCGATGATGATGACATTATACCCAAAACCCGGCCAATCAAAATCTGCGCCGGGAATCCCAAAAAGTAACAGATCAGAGTGCCTCCCTGTTAAACTACAGAGGTCCCATGTGACTTGAAGTTGATTTCCAGGAGGAATAACAGAGGAACGACACTACAGCATTTTAAGAAAAGATGCCTCAGAACTTGACAACGTAGCAACCTGCTACCAAAAAGAGCGCCACCCGTGGGCTGTATGTGGTATTGCAGCTCAGCCTTATTACAATGAGACCCGAGTTGAAATATCACACACAACCTGCAGGACTTTTTTTTGTATCCGGGATTGGAGAATGTCTTTGGGTTGAACGGTTTTGTCGGTCTCGGTTGATCACATTGGATGGTGCAGACAGGGTACGAGTCATTCACTACTGAAGACGTCACACGGCAATAAACCTACAACCAGAGACGATGAGCGAAGAAACACTCGGATGAAAACTTTCACTCCCGACCTCCCCTGTACACTTGTACGCTCGGCTGAGGACTCCTATTTTTTCTTGACCCTCCCACATACACGTGCACGCTCGGTGCGGTGGAACATGCATGTGCTCCATGCTGGGAGAGGGGAGTCAGCTGCTGGCACACACCTCTGGCGGCTGCTTATCCCCTAGAAAACTAAAGGATCGGGCGGTAACATTTATAATGCCTGACCCTTCTGTACCTGTTCATCATCTGCCAATCAGGAGGAGCGGGCAGGTTTAATAGCTGACCCAAACGCAGTGGGCAAATCGAATGTAGTGGCCTTAAAGGGGTTGTCCCAACATAACAAGTAATCCTCTATCTGAGGGACCCTCACCGATCCCGATAACGGTCCTCTACAATGCCCCATTAAAGTGGAGTCGACCTCAGCTCCACTTATTGACTGTGGTGCTGCCATCAGTCCAATAGTCAATGATTAGGGTGGAGAAGCACAGACGATATCCTATTCTAAAGGGGCATTTCAGAGTCTCGCTCATGGGATTTGTGGGCGTTCAGCCGCCTTCACCTGCGGGATGGATACAGTCTATGGTGCGGCCTCCTTTCTACTGCTATCTAGTTATATAACGCCTTGTGTGTGTATATATGTACAGCAGGTTTCCCTTGTATATATAGAAGTATATACGTTAACCCTCTCCTGTACACGTGCAGTTTACATGACCTCTGGAGTATATTTGAGCTGTTTGACTTTTTCAGGAATAAAGTATAAAAAGTAATAAATAATAAAATAATTAATCTTTACTTACAACTAATGGTGTGTACAGAATGTGGCTTCTTGTCTACAGCCCCCCTGAATCCTCTGGTTGTGACAATATCTGTAAATCTGAGTCTCAGATCATAGTTTAGGATCATTCCATCTCTCTGGTCTCCTTCCATTGCCACAAGTCACTGACTACATCCGCCTTGGCGACCTCTAAGACTGTATGTCCCGTACTAATCACTAGCTGGGCCCTATCTAAAGTCATACATGAAACTGTCACTTACCCTGGGGACTAGCTCCTCCCATTGTGGGCTAGTCCCAACACTGAACTGTCTCTGACCCTGCACTGTGTTGCTGGGCAGAACTCTCTTACCAAACATTACCGTGTTTTTCGGACTATAAGATGCACAGGACCGTAAGATGCACTTCAAATTTAGAGGAGGAGAATAATTATTAATATTAAAATAGGGGTCCGTCTTATAGGCCAAATGAAGCTTACAAGGGGAGCGTGGCAGCAATGGTTGCGGGGTCACAGGAAGCCAATGGGGCGATGCTGCAGCCCTGGGCTGGGAGAAGGGAGGCGTCCCAGCAGCGAGAGACAGGCGCTTATGATCTCCCAGTGATGGACTTCAAGAAAATGGCACTGGAGGTTACATCTTTACTCCCATGATGTCAATCAGCGCTTGTGCTGCCTCCAGGGACATTTTCTTGAAATGCATTGCTGGAGATCAATAGCGCCTGTCTCTCACTGCTGGGACACCTCCCTCCTTCCTGTCCAGGGCCCGCAGCATCGCCCCACTGGTGCCACCGCCGCTAGCTTTCTGCAGCGGGGACCCTGCATCCTTTGACCCCACTCCACCATAGCTCCCCTGATAAGCTGCATTCAAGCCACTGAATAAGGCAGCCCATGATTTTCATCCCTATTTTTTGGGATGAAAAGTGCATCTTATAGTCTGAAAAATATGTATATACAGATTTGTCCTACAGCCATTCCAGTTTCAGTTGAATTCCAACCAAAGTCCACCTAATTCTACTTAATGTGCTTCTGATTAGGTGATCACATGAACCAAATTGTATGTAAGGAGGGAAAGTATAACAAACACTGCTGTGGTCTTCACAATCCTCTAGTAATAGGACAAGTCCTGGATGGCAAAACAAGTGCTAGGAATAGCCCAAAAGTAATTTGAATGAAAAAATAACTTTTACCCATGGCAAAGGAGTTGAATAGAAAAGTCTTGAGTGAGGAAAAGAAGGGCTCAAGTCTGGCTTTACTAGCAGAGGGATACAGTGAGTGTCATGGTGCCTCCATCCTTACAATTTCAAAGACGCAGTCCATTACAACAAGGTCAAGCAGCAGACATTAGGGGCAACAAAGCTACAGACCAACAGAGGGCGAAAGCAACTCTCCACTGATTGGGATGACCGTCATCTTAATCGAATGTCACTCAGCAACCACAGGATGATATCAAGTGACCTACAAAAGGAATGGCAAATGGCAGCTGGGGTGAAGTGCACGGCAAGAACAGTTCGTAACAGGCTACAGGAGGCAGGGCTCAAGTCACATAAAGCTAGAAAAAAGCGTTTCATCAATGAGAAGCAAAGGAGAGCCAGACTGAAGTGTACCAAAGACCACATAATCATTGGACCATAGAGGACTGGAGTAAGGTAATCTCTGAGGAGTCTAATTTTCAGCTTTGCCCAACACCTGGTTGTCTAATGGTTAGATGGAGACCTGGAGAGGAGTACAAGCCACAGTGTCTTGCACCCACTGTGAAATTTGGTGGAGGATGGTGATGATCTGGGGATGCTTCAGCAAGGCTGGAATTGGACAGGTTAATCTTTGCGAAGGACATATGACTCAAGCCGCATACAAGGTTATCCTTGAAAAATACTTGCTTCCTTCTGCTCAGACAATGATCCCCAACTCTGAGGACTGTTTTTTTCCAGCAGGACAATGCCCCATGCCACACAGCTAGGTCAATCAATGTGTGGATGAAGGAGCACCACATCAAGACCCTGTCATGGCCAGCCCAATCTCCAGACCTATCGAAAACCTCTGGAATGTAATCAAGAGAAAGATGGATAGTCACAAGCCAAGAATAAAGATTATTGCTATTAATATAAGCCATCAGACAATGAAGAACTGCTTGATTTTTTGTACCAGGAATGGCATAAGGTCACCCACAAGCAGTGGGAAAGACTGGTGGAAAGCGGCCAAGACGCATGAAAGCTGTGATTAAAAATCATGGTTATTCCACCAAATATTGATTTCTGAACTCTTCCTGAGCTAAAACAAGAGTATTGTTGTTTCTAAATGAATGAGAACTTGTTTTGTTTGCATTATTTGAGGTCTGATGTTTCTTTTTTATGATGATTTCTCATTTACTGCAAATAAATACAACATTTTTACCTTTGAATTTTGGAGATATGGTGTCAGTAGTTTATAGAATAAAAGAACAAAGTACATTTTACTCAAATATCTATCTAGAAAGAGAAAAATCAGAGAAACTGAACATTTTGCAGTGGTCTCCTAATTTTTTCTGGAGCTGTATGTATGTATATAACAGTTATACCTTATGATACAGTACTACATATCACGTTACCTTATGGCACACATCAACATCCTGTACATTACACTGTATAGGAACACAATACATTATCCACAAAGATGCAAGTCACAATTCAAATAATAATACAACAATGTGATTGGTGCCTTCAATGAATGCTGGGTAAGTATCCGCACAAGCCTCATACACAGAAGATCGGGGCTCAGGTCTCCAAGATGTTTGGAGCCACCCTCCTGCCCAAATCCTTTAATAACTACAAGTGACTGAGAAGAAGTGATGAAGACGAAGAGCGGACACCAAATATTGATGGGAGTCAGAGTTCTCTTATGTTCAATAATTTCCTATTTTGTTAATTGATAAAAAATAAACTATTAACACTTATTTTTGAAGGCCTTTATTCCACACCTGCCTAATCCTTTGCACATTACTGTGTGTAAATTGGTTGATAACAGGGAACAATAGACGCCAATCAGCTCCGTCTGACATTTAGTATGATTCAGACCTTTAATCTTACAGAATCACATTATGGGGTTGAGTAAACAGAGCGGATACCGTGTACGACTCCACCACACCCCCGATCAGGACCGGCCCCAAAAATAAACACCAAGCCGTGACCTTAATATTGCTCCACTGACGGGTAGAGCGGATCCAGGACAAGCTTTACTGCTGAAGGACGCTGTTCATTTTACCAAATAATGTGCTGAAAAGGGGGAACGTTCTGATTGTAGAGAAATAGTGAAAAGAAACCGATAAGGAACAATTCCGCTGTGGTTCACGGCTTTCATGTTTGCAGCATTTACTGTGCGCCTCCGGATCACTGCAGATATAGGGGACACCAAATGATTTACTTTACCACTAAGCAAGTCCAGTTTACTTCAGTCGTTATCCTGAGTCATAATATTTTTTTTTCATTTTTTTTCATATTTTCGCACCAGTGTAGCAGGGTCAGGGATTTTATTTTTTATAGAAATAATTACGATCCAGCGACAGCAGGAGACAAATTATTTAAAGCACACAGTTTTATTCTTTATAAAATCCACTGCAGAAATAATGAGACCCAAAGCAGAACACAGGACCCAGACTGAGGCTTCCTAGCTGAAACGCCTAGGATGTGGTAATCCATGACTATGGCTTCCTAGCTGAAACGCCTAGGATGTGGTAATCCATGACTATGGCTTCCTAGCTGAAACACGTAGGTTTTGGTAATCCATGACTAAGGCGTCCTACCTGAAACATGTAGGATGTGGTAATTTATGAGTATGGCTTCCTACCTGAAACATGTAGGATGTGGTAATCTATGACTAAGGCGTCCTACCTGAAACATGTAGGATGTGGTAATTTATGACTAAGGCTTCCTAGCTGAAACATGTAGGATGTGGTAATCCATGACTAAGGCTTCCTAGCTGAAACATGTAGGACTTGGTAATCCATGACTAAGGCTTCCTAGCTGAAACACATAGGTTTGGTAATCTATGACTAAGGCTTCCTAGCTGAAACATGTAGGATTGGTAATTTATGGCTAAGGCTTCCTAGCTGAAACATGTAGGACTTGGTAATCCATGACTAAGGCTTCCTAGCTGAAACACATAGGTTTGGTAATCTATGACTAAGGCTTCCTAACTGAAACATGTAGGACTTGGTAAACCATGACTAAGGCTTCCTAGCTGAAACACGTAGGTATGGTAATCCATGACTAAGGCTTCCTAGCTGAAACGCATAGGTTTGGTAATCCATGACTAAGGCTTCCTAACTGAAACATGTAGGAATGGTAAACAATGACTAAGGCTTCCTAGCTGAAACACGTAGGTATGGTAATCCATGACTAAGGCTTCCTAGCTGAAACGCATAGGTATGGTAATCCATGACTAAGGCTTCCTAGCTGAAACGCATAGGTTTGGTAATCCATGACTAAGGCTTCCTAACTGAAACATGTAGGACTTGGTAAACCATGACTAAGGCTTCCTAGCTGAAACACGTAGGTATGGTAATCCATGACTAAGGCTTCCTAGCTGAAATGGGTAAAATTTGGTAATCCATGACTAAGGCTTCCTAGCTGAAACATCTAGGACTTGGTAAACCATGACTAAGGCTTCCTAGCTGAAACGCGTAGGTTTGGTAATCCATGACTAAGGCTTCCTAACTGAAACATCTAAGACTTGGTAAACCATGACTAAGGCTTCCTAGCTGAAATGCATACGATTTGGTAATCCATGACTAAGGCTTCCTAACTGAAACATCTAAGACTTGGTAAACCATGACTAAGGCTTCCTAGCTGAAATGCATACGATTTGGTAATCCATGACTAAGGCTTCCTAACTGAAACATCTAAGACTTGGTAAACCATGACTAAGGCTTCCTAGCTGAAATGCATACGATTTGGTAATCCATGACTAAGGCTTCCTATCTGAAACATGTAGGACTGGGTCCGGTGTTCTGCTTTGGGGCTCAGTATTGCTGAACTGGATTTTAATTAAGAAGAATAACACTATGTTTTAAATAATTCTTGTTTCCTGCTGTCGCTCGATCATAACTGTATCTATCAGCATTGCTGCCCGAGGCCAAGGGCATTCTCCTGTCACCAGGAACTGAATCCATTAATGCCGGAGGAAGACCGAAGAAAAGGGGTGAGCTGAAAAACTTTATATTTTTTTTCTCTTTTATTTTTTATGGTATAAGTCTACATTTAGGATGGTGAGTGTCTTTTAATTTACTTAAAAGTGATTTTTAATGTTATGTTTCTCTTGTTTTTATACACTATGGGAGACCCTATTAGGGCTCCTGCCCCATTACATGACATGCCCCATTACGGCTCGTGTCCCATTACATCTCATGCCCCAATATGGCTTCTGCCCCATTACATCTCATGCGCCATTACGTGTCATGCCCCACTATTGCTCATTCTCAATTACATCTCATACCCCACTATGGCACATGCCCCATTATAGCTTGTGCACCACTACTGCTCATGCCCCATTATGTCTCGTTCCCCATTACATCTCATGTCCCATTACGCCTCATGCCTCCTTTACGTCTCATGCCCCCATTACACCTCGTGCCCCATTACGGCTCATGTCTAATTATGTCTCGTGCCCTATTACGGCTCGTGCCCCACTATTGCTCCTATCCCATTATGTCTCATGCCCCATCACGGCTCATGTCCCATTAAGTCTCATGCCCCATTACAGCTCATGTCCCATTAGGTCTCATGTCCCATTACAGCTCGTGTCCTATTACGTCTCATGCCCCATTACGCCTCGTGCCTCCTTTATGTCTCGTGCCCCCATTACACCTCGTGCCCCATTACACCTCGTGCCCCATTACGTCTCATGTCGCATTACATCTCGTGCCCCACTACTGCTCGTGTCCCATTACGTCTCATGCCCCATTACGGCTCGTGTCCTATTACGTCTCATGCACCATTATGGCTCGTGTCCCCATTACATCTCATGTCCCACTACGCCTCTTTCCTCATTACATCTCGTGCCCCATTATGGCTCATGCCCTATTACGTCTCATGCCCCATTACGCCTCGTGCCTCCTTTATGTCTCGTGCCCCATTACACCTCGTGCCCCCATTACACCTCGTGCCCCATTACGTCTCATGTCGCATTACATCTCATGCCCCACTACTGCTCGTGTCCCATTACGTCTCATGCCCCATTACGGCTCGTGTCCAATTATGTCTCATGCCCCATCACGGCTCATGTCTCATTACGTCTCGTGCCCTATTACGGCTCGTGCCCACTACTGCTCATGCCCCATCATGGCTCATGTCCCATTAAGTCTCATGGCCCATTACAGCTTGTGTCCCATTACGTCTCATGTCCCATCATGGCTCATGTCCCATTAGGTCTCATGCCCAATTACAGCTTGTGTCCCATTACATCTCATGCACCATTACGGCTCATGTCCCATTACAGCTTGTGTCCCATTACGTCTCATGCCCCATTATGGCTCGTGTACCATTATGGCTCCTGTCCCCATTACATCTCTTGTCCCACTATGCCTTTTTCCACATTACGTCTCGTGCCCTATTATGGCTCGTGCCCACTACTGCTCATGCCCCATTATGGCTCATGTCCCATTACGGCTCATGCCCCATCACGGCTCATGTCCCATTAGGTCTCATGCCCCATTACAGCTTGTGTCCCATTACGTCTCATGCCCCATTACAGCTTGTGTCCCATTACGTCTTATGCCCCATTACAGCTTGTGTCCCATTACGTCTCATGCCCCATTACGTCTCATGCCCCATTATGGCTCGTGTACCATTACGGGTCATGTCCCAATTACATCTCATGCACCATTACGGCTCATGTCCCATTACAGCTCGTGTCCCATTACGTCTCATGCCCCATTATGGCTCGTGTACCATTATGGCTCCTGTCCCCATTACATCTCTTGTCCCACTATGCCTTTTTCCTCATTACGTCTCGTGCCCTATTACGGCTCGTGCCCACTACTGCTCATGCCCCATTATGGCTCATGTCCCATTACGGCTCATGCCCCATCACGGCTCATGTCCCATTAGGTCTCATGCCCCATTACAGCTTGTGTCCCATTACGTCTCATGCCCCATTACAGCTTGTGTCCCATTACGTCTTATGCCCCATTACAGCTTGTGTCCCATTACGTCTCATGTCCCATCATGGCTCATGTCCCATTAGGTCTCATGCCCAATTACAGCTTGTGTCCCATTACGTCTCATGCCCCATTACGTCTCATGCCCCATTATGGCTCGTGTACCATTACGGGTCATGTCCCAATTACATCTCATGCACCATTACGGCTCATGTCCCATTACAGCTCGTGTCCCATTACGTCTCATGCCCCATTATGGCTCGTGTACCATTATGGCTCCTGTCCCCATTACATCTCTTGTCCCACTATGCCTTTTTCCTCATTACGTCTCGTGCCCACTACTGCTCATGCCCCATTATGGCTCATGTCCCATTACGGCTCATGCCCCATCACGGCTCATGTCCCATTAGGTCTCATGCCCCATTACAGCTTGTGTCCCATTACGTCTCATGCCCCATTACAGCTTGTGTCCCATTACGTCTTATGCCCCATTACAGCTTGTGTCCCATTACGTCTCATGTCCCATCATGGCTCATGTCCCATTAGGTCTCATGCCCAATTACAGCTTGTGTCCCATTACGTCTCATGCGCCATTACGTCTCATGCCCCATTATGGCTCGTGTACCATTACGGGTCATGTCCCAATTACATCTCATGCACCATTACGGCTCATGTCCCATTACAGCTCGTGTCCCATTACGTCTCATGCCCCATCATGGCTCATGTCCCATTAGGTCTCATGCCCCATTGCAGCTTGTGTCCCATTACGTCTCATACCCCATTACAGTTCATGTACCATTACAGCTCGTGTGCCATTACGTCTCATGCCCCATTATGGCTCGTGTACCATTACGGGTCATGTCCCAATTACATCTCATGTCCCATTAGGTCTCATGCCCCATTACAGCTTGTGTCCCATTACGTCTCATGCCCCATTACAGCTTGTGTCCCATTACGTCTCATGCCCCATTACGTCTCATGCCCCATTATGGCTCGTGTACCATTACGGCTCGTGTCCCCATTACATCTCATGTCCCATTACGCCTCTTTCCTCATTACATCTCGTGCCGTATTACGTCTCATGTCCCATTATGGCTCGTAGTGGGTTTCCGGAGTGGACGGCCTCCCTGTATGACATCCATTGGTCATAATAGGTTAACATAGAGGGAAAAAGACCAACTGTTGGCGGATACACATTTTTCCCTTGCACATCCCTGTATGAACCCGGTGGTACCGGCCCTTTAACAGCAAACAGTTGAAGTCTGCAAAGTGCCAGTCTCCAGTAAACTTCATCCAATGCCTTGTATTTACCGAGCAGCCGTACGATAATAATATCCCGTCCTGCCTGTTCCCACCCCCGGGAGGACGGCACAGGAACTATGACTTGTAACTCTTGATTTTCTTGTTTTCTAGAAAGAAGGTGACAGAGGACATGGCAGACAGGGACACCGTTCTGGTGAGTTACATCGGTCCCCCTGGTAGTTTATATCCACGTAGCGTGACGGGATACTTCATGTGCACGACGTGTATTATTAGGATGGTTCAAAGATCAGGTGAGATGATAGACAGGGGTGTAACTACAACAGGTGCAGGGGTTGCAATTGCATCCGGGTCCTAAATCCTAGGGGGTCCTAAAAGTTCCTTTGACCAACAAAGACTAATGCTATTAAAGATCTGCTATAATTGGGGACCCCATTGAAGCTTTTGCATTCACATAACGCCACCATAGAAGATTCCTTGGCTATTGGGATTTGCTGCCACATCTTCAGACTTCAAGACAACAGATCAGACTTGACTGCTTGCAACCTGATCTCGTACAATACAGAACAATGCAGGAAACAACACCTGTAAAGTTTCCATCTCACGTGTGATCCCTCTCCTCAATCAGTAGATGCTGTCTCGCAATGCAATCTTCACATCAAACTACAAACTATCTTTAAAGGGGTCGTCCTTCCTCGGGGGACATTTTTATTTTCTTAATGTATTTTTGGCTAAAAACAATTTTTGCAAATTGGGGTTCATTAAATATGTTGCCTTCTATATCCCTGAGTTGCACGGTCTATTGTTCGGCTGCAGGATGAGCGGAGAGTCCATCAGTGATCCAATGATAGAGTGACTCCTCGCTGCTGATTTATGAGAGCACAGACCACCTTAAAGGTGTAGCGAAACAAGACAAACTTTTTAATGAAACTAAATTGCAAAAAAGATTTTTAGTTCCAAAAACATGCATTCAAGTAAAAAGTAATAAAAAGTTCCCAGTTGTTGATAAGCCCTGTAAGGTTACAGCCAGACATGTCCTGGATGGGAGGTGCGTGTCACCGAGCTTACTAACCTCAGTGATGTAGGACCTACAGATGCAGGCTCCAGTACATATAGTGCTGAGAATTTTTTTTTTTTTTTTTTTAAATGGGCCTGAATTTTCAGTGGGTTTTGGGAATGGCCAGAAGAGATGGGTAGGACTGGTTGTTCCCATACCTCCATTCCAGGTTTTGGTGGGAACATTTATGTTCAAATATTTTTATTGGTTTGCAAATAAAAGAACGGTATAACATACAGTATGATTAGCATAAATGATACAGAAATCAATGAAGTACAATAAAAGGAGATTAGTAATCTAGGTGGTACAATATGAAGAAAAATGTACAATCTATATATTCATAGACCGAGGATGAATCAGAAATATATAACACTACTCAAGGCTTTAGTCGCTCGGTCAATGATTTATATAAATATCAATCATATTCCATTAATTTGATTATTTAATGTATAGCGAGTTGCTAAACAGTAACTTAACTATTTACATACATGGAAGTACAAAGAGTACGTATATAAGAATGCCCGCTATGAATTAACGTGGTGGGAATATTTAAAGCAGCTGTGATTCCTTAGTGTTTTCTGGGGGTTAAGGAGATAAAGATAAGGCAATCTGTGAGAGACTGACCAGATAGTACTGTGCCTTACGTGGGCGAGCAAATGATTGAAAAAAATGTGTGCAAATCCATAACTAATTTGTCCGTGCGGAATCCAAAGTGCAAATCCATGTCAAGAATTGACATGAAGCAGATTTAACGTTTCTAGACTATAATTAACATTATCTGCAGTATATGTGTGACGCTAGTCAGTACATGGACAATCCATGAAGCTGGTAGTCAAACATTATGGGGTCAGATACACGATGTGGACTAAGGGGAAACACAAAGGCGTAGTCAGGTCACGGTCCGGGGTCAGAATACCAAGAGGATAGCGGATCAAAGCAAAGGGTCAAGGTAAACAGCTGGTCAGAGGAGGTCCAAGGTAGGAGCAATAGTTGAAAATACAGAGCACAGATAAATGAGGCCAACATGCACCAGTGAGCAAATGCTACAACTGGCAGTAATCTGTGACTAACTGCTCAGTGAAGTAGCTGGGCAATCACAGAGAACAGGGAACACCTGAAGAATGTCTACACCTCCCAGTATCAGATTGGACAGCCGAGCAGTCAATCAACACATCGACCGCTCAGCACGTCCCACTGCTAGACTGGATGACTGAGCTGTTAGTCACCAAACCGACAGCCCAGCAAGGACCATAGAGCAGCAAAACTGTCATTCACTGTATCTAAGACACATTGAGGGGAAGAATTGTGACAATGTGTATATGATATTTGAAATCTCATTGACTTCCCTGCTGCTGAAAATCTGCAACGTGTGAACAGGTCCTTAAACTCTAATCTGTAACACAATGTCTGATGTGACGATTAATCACATTAAGGGTTAAGTTCTGAACTCTCCAGATGAAATTTCCCGATATCTGATACCTGATTGTTCCTCCTGTTTTATTGAGTTTTTGTTCTCGGGCAGCGGATGAGTTACACTGAATGTTCCCATCCCCCATTGACTCCTGTCCTGAGAGCCCGGTAGTATATAGAATATAATAACAGGAGACTGACACAGATCTCAATATCATATATGTGAAGTCTCCAGTTTTCTATTGCAATTGATTGTATGAGGATTATGTAAAGTTTCTTCACACACAATCATCCTATCTCCAGAGAGAAGTTGAGCTCGGTGATGTGGAAAAGAAGGTCCCCAGAAAGATAATCCACTTTGCCAGTGGAGAAACCATGGAGGAGTACAGTACAGAAGAAGAAGAGGATGAAGAGGATGACCAAAGGGTTGACTTTCATAATGTGGACACGGTATGAATTCCCCCTACCTTAAAGCTAATTATTAAAATTGAGAGTGACTGTACAATGACAAAAGTCTCTTCTGCAAACGTCTGCAAGATCTGTAGGATTATATAGGTTCACATATGTACTTACAATTGCTCATTTTGCTCTTCTACCAGTTAATTCTTCTCTTTTCCATTCGTTCTATGACATCACGTGATTAAAAACAGACTTGCTGAATCCTACTAAACTCTATGTAGAAATAGGAAGTCTCTTTTCCATGCATAACTCAACATTAGCTGTAGGATTATATAGCCAAAAAGATATAGGATATGTCTAGAAGGTCCTCATGTGTACTTACAATTGCTAATTTTGCCCTCCTACCCAGTTAATTCTTCTCTTTACCATTTGCTCTATGACATCTCGTGATTACAAATAGACTCGCTGAATCCTTCTAAATTCTATGTAGAAACAGAAAGTCTGTTTTCCCTGCATGAGTCATCATTAGATCTACAAAGTGTTGAGTCTGTACTGTTGTTTCCTGCTGTGAGGTCTGCCCAACCGGTCATATCATCCTTTACACAGCCTGTGGTAATAGCATTTTTACAGGAATAACCCGGATGACCACCAATCCCGCAGGAATCCACCAAAAAAGTGGCCTACAGTTTTTTCATATGATCCCTCCAAAAAAGAAATCCTTCAACTTCTTGATTTACCCAAAGTAAAAAGCTTGCAAACTCTCATTTTAACCATGAAAATTCACAAGAACAAAAGGAGTAAGGCAAAGGGATGGAAGATTCTGTGACACTGAATTCAAATAAACATCCAGGACATCAGGAATGGAAAGTGGCTTATTGTCAACACATTTCAAAGTCAATCTGACTCCTTCCTCACAAGCTTCCGTTCCTTTACCTTTCACCATACTCCTTGCGGGTACTGAAGCAGCTGTTACATACAACCACAGTTCTGGCTGGTGGATGGAGGTGAGAGGGTGCCTGCCCAGAGTTGGTTGAGGAGTAGAGGGCAAGGGTGGTGACCCAGACCTCCTCACCATCTGAGGTACCTCTGGGAGCAAGGAGAGCTAGGGATGACAGTATAGGGTCAGACTAGCTACCCAAGTACCTGGCCCATTATTGTCATCCTCCTACTCATTCCTTCATCTTTTATGCCACCACCGTGACAAGTGGTTGTGAATTGCCTAACCCTAATAGTTGAGTATTTTACTTTTTATCACCACTGTATAACTTGGAAAGGAAACAGAAAGAAACTCTATGGGACTGGAAAACAAGCACTAATGAAAATCGGACACTACTAGAAGTCTCTGAATCTGATAATCCAGAAAGTCCTTTTAGGGGCCCCTACCTCTGCAGTCTCCACGCCAAGAGGGTCACTCTCTACATAAAGGAAGGGAAAGATAATAAATTCAGAGTCATACAACTTACGCACTTTGCCTAAAAACATCCAAACCGCTAGTATTTCTTGGATGTGATGCAGGGGACTTCAACCTTATTAAATGGATTTTTATGCAAGAAACAATGTGAGCCCTCAGTGTTCCAGGACAATACAATAACAACCGTTTTTTCTATGTATAGCAATCTATCAGCATGTGTCCTACAGAATAGTGATGAGCGGGCACTTCAGTGCTCGGGTGCTTGGTACTCGTAATGAGTAAATTGGACATTCAGACAGGCTCAGTTTGTGTACTGAGTATAATGGATGTGAATGGGGAACTACGAGAATTTTTCAGAAGATCTCCTCGTTAAAAGTGCCCATAACCACCTTTCTACTTCTTTTATTATCACCAATGGCACTCGCCAGGGATGCTCCCTATCACCCCTCTGCAACAATTAAGGGTAGATGAGCTGACTAGAGGGGATAAGATGTGGGGACGGAGCATAAAGCTGCAGCATGTGCGCGGACGATTTGCTCCTGTTCATAATAAACCCTGTTATTTCTCTCCCAACAATACTGGAGAACAGGGGCGGACCTACCGTGGTGCAGCTGGTTCAGCTGCACCAGGGCCCTGACCGGCTAGGGGGCCTCTCAAGCCTGCAGGGGGGCCCCCAGCCGACCCCCGTAAACCCGATGTCAGAGGAGAGGAGGGTCATTGAGGGAAGCTTCCTGCTTCCCTTGCCTGATCCTGCCCCTCCTCTCCTCGGCTCCACTACATTTGGCGGCTCAGCGCAGGTAGGAGAGCCGCATCTACAAACACTCCTCGCCGGCGACTACTAGCACCATAGTCCCTCCCCCGCTCCTCGCCGACCACCACTAGCACCCCAACCCCCCAGCTCCTCATCGACCACCACTAGCACACACCCCTCCACCCCCCCCCACTCCTGACTATGGCTGCACCAGGGCCCTCCGGGATCACGGTCCGCCACTGCTGGAGAAGAAGTTTGGGAGCCTTTCGAACTTTAAAGTAAACATGAGCACTTAACAAGGAGGTGGAAAGGGCTTGGATATGTGGAGATGATACTGAGAGCCATGGGACTCTAGGAGCTGTCCCAGACCGGAGTTATAGATGGAGAAGAGTAGAGGTCCATATCTAGATCTAAATCCTGAAATATTTCTACCACACTTATTTGAGAAGACAATCTCTAAAAACAAAATTCCCTTACACTAGTATGGCGCCCCTGTCGACTGGTCGCCACTAAATGGCGCAGCAGCCAGGATTGGTAAATCGGTTTCCCCACACACACACCCAACACACTCCGGATCCTAAGTCTAGGGACTCTATGCCCAGCAACGGGATAGCGGAAGGAGCCAGGTGGTGGGTGGAAAGGTAGAGAAGAACCCGGTTGGGGAAGGTTATAAAAGGTAACAACACAGGACAACATGTTTTTTTTCCGAGGAGTGCAAAGGGAGTAGAGAAGGAGATGAGTGGAAAGAAGTGGAGACCAGACCAGTCAGACGAATGAAGCCCAGTCAGATAAAGGAGAGGCGAGAACACCAGAGACAGGACTGGAGGACAGGGACCCGGCAGCCTGTGCTACTATGAGGCTAGCCCTGGTCCAAGGCTGTAAACCGTGGGAAAGGAAAGAAGGCGCTCAGGTGTACTTGAGTTAGCATGGACACTGGTGGACTGGGTTGGAACCAGAGTGCCGACTCTGCTAAAGTGGCCAGGACGTTGCATGCACCAACCACAAACCCCAACGGGGTGCGTGGTCTTTATGTTCCGAGACCTAACCTCCGATGCAGCGAAGAGAAGGCCGTCATACTAGGGTTAGGGGACCCGGAAAGTTACCCACTGAAAGCCCGTAACCGCTGGATCGTAGATAGCATGCGGACAGACGGAGAGAGGCCCGAAATAGACACGAAAGGGGGTGATGCAGATGAACCATCCCGGCTGCTTAGATCACACTCGAACTGCCACTGTGCTTTCGGTGAACTGTTATTCTGCTGAGAGAAAGAGTAAAACCCAGTTGAAGCTTGATGTTGTCTGAGATTCTGATTGTTGCACCCGAGGGGAGATAGACCGATTCTGTGAGCTCCGCACCCCCCGACGAGCCTGCATAGACTTCACAATTGCCCTGGGGACCAGCTCTACCTGTGGAGGGCTCAACATCCTCGCTGCTACCCCCATCATCCCCAGAGGTCCCGACTGCAGCGGCGGCTGTCCATAGCTGCACACTACGGGTGGCGTCACGACAATTTCTAAACATTTTTCCCCCTTTTTACTGGTCACCCCGACAAGGGCGTCACGGACTGGGTCACGCCACAGTGACATCCAGCAGCCCCAGGCGACGACAAGAGGGCCCGGTTCCGAGTACCCCACGGTCCCCACCAGGGGCGAGTCACTAGCATGAGCTAAAATTCTAGTCTCAATGTTATGAAATCTGAGGCAGCTCCTTTCATTATTCAATGGAAACACAAAAGTTGACCAATCTTTCTGGGAATTCAGAAGACACATACGTTTCAACATAATCTGAACCCCCTGGATATTTTACATAGTCTCCCTTACTCATCCAGCTCATCTCTAGACTGTACGATTTTTGTCCATTCTCATGTATTACCATTTCTTTAAACATCCCCCTGTTGAAACTCCTCTTCCTCTTTCTATTGCCTTAAATTATTATTCCTTCTTGGTCATGTACAGTATCTATATGTCTTTTATTCACTACTGAGTAGTAAGTGTTTTCACCCCTAGGACCCAGTTATATGTATTGATCTTTTACTGTTCCATTACTTTTTGAAACTTTTATACGCACATATAGAAACATTATCAAGCTAGTTCCATTGCATATAATGATTGTTGTTTGTTGTATTTCATTATCAAAATTCAATAACAAACAAAATACTACAAGTCTTTTCAGTGAAGTGGGTGTGTAGATCTATCGATGACTCATGCAGGAAAGACAGACGTCCAGTTCTGGAGCTTAGAAGGATTCAGCGTCTGTTTTGAATTATGTGATGTTATAGACCTAATGGAAAAGAGAAGAATTAACTGGGTAGAAAAGCAAAATGAGCAATGTAAGTGCACAGTGCTATATAAGATGACGATTCCAACATGTTAAGAGGATAAAAGCTTTGATGGGTGTTCTTCTTTAGTAGTTCAGTTCCTCACCATTTTTTACCATTCTTTCTGTCAGTGAATGAGCACATTCCTGTTTACATTCACAGGCAGTAATACTGTACATATCTAATCCTGCTCTCAGCTGAGTAGTAGGTACAATTGTATCTGATCTAGACAATGCTCTGTGAGCTGAAATGGCCCTTTAACACATCACACCCCGTAATATAAGTCATCTGCTATCCTCATCTCATATATCGCCTTCTTATCTATCAGGGAAGACTGTCACACCTTCACATCTGTTGAATCAGTGACTTATGCTTTTGTATATGTTAGTGGTTACCTTCATTTAATAAAAGTACACTGTTTCAGCCTGAAATCTTCATTCATTCACTTTCTCGCTTTTCTCTCTCTATTTCTCCATCTCTCTTTCTCAATCTCCCCCCTCTCTTGCTCTCTCTTTTTTCTGTGTTTCTCTGTCCTTCTCTTTCTCCCTCTCTCTCCCTCTTTCTCTCTCCCTCTCTCTCCCTTTCTCTCTCTCTATCTTTCTCTCTCCTTTTTTTCTCTTTCTTTCTGTCTTTCTCTCTGTGTTTATCTCTCCTCCTCTTTCTCCCTCTCTCTTTTTTTTCTCTCTGTGTTTCTCTCTCCTTCTCCCTCTTTCTTTTTCTCTGTGATTCTCTCTCCTTCTCTTTCTTCCACTTTCCCCCACTTTTTTCCCCCTCTCTCTTTTTCTCTGTGTTTCTCTGTCCCTCTCTCTTTCTCTCTCTCTTTCTTCCTCTTTCTTTCTTTCTTTCTTTCTTTCTTTCTTTCTTTCTTTCTTTCTTTCTTTCTTTCTTTCTTTCTTTCTTTCTCTGTCTTTCTTTCTCTGTCTTTCTTTCTCTGTCTTTCTCTCTTTTTCTCTCTGTCTTTCTCTCTCCTTCTTTCTGACTCACTGTCGGCCCGTGGACTCCGTAGACAGGTTGTAGCTCCTTCCTCCTTGTCACGGGTGGGCCGCGCCTGCCGGTAGCCGGGCCCGGTGGAGTGCAGATCAAAAGTTGAAGACGTCTTGTAGGAACAGATTAAAGGGGTTAATTTATTTGTGACGCCACCAATGAGTAGTTTCGGTAATCGTTACCGACGCTGCGGAACCTCCGGGGGATGGACAGCAGCAAGATGGAACGCTCCCCACAGGCTGAGCGGTGATCCCCGTAGGCTGGAGCTGCTTAAGATGTTGTGCGGCAGCTGCGGTTACCTTGTAGTGCGGACGGACAGTTCATAAGGAAGCACGGACACAGAAAGTCTCTGCAACGGGTCTTTACTGTAACCAGCAGGCAGTACATGGTATACAGTTTACGGGTAGTAGACCGGGTGGACTCAGCAGTGATGGTGTCCCTTAGAAATCCGCAGTGTTCCTCCATTCTAACTAAGTGGTTGCCAGTGTCGCCCAGGAATACCAGGTCGGGTACGGGGAGGCTGCTTCAATGCCCTATCCATGATGTACGTTCTGGATGTTCTAGGGAGCCTTGGGTCCCTCGGTGGGTACACCGCTGGTTAGACGACTGGAAGTTGGCTGGTGGTGGGGTGCTCCTGTGAAGCTGCTCCTCCACGCTTCTGGTTCGCGTAGCAGAGGTGAACTGCTGCCAGCTTCGGTACCAGTGAACCGACTGTGAGTTGGGCACGAGGGTATTTTGGAACCCGTGGTTGGTGATGCCCGATCCCGGTTGTTGAGGCCTCAGGTGCTAACACCCGACCGGAGCCCCTGCTCCTACTCCAAGTTCAAGTTCTCTCTTCTCTCGACTCTGCAGACTCTCTTCTGACTGAAGGTACCGTCACACAGGGACATATCGCCGGCGATGTTGCCGGGGATCGCGAGAGCACGCATCCCTGACAACATCGCCGGGGAGCTGTCAGACGGAGCAACTTACCGGCGATGTCGCCGGCTAGTTGCCGCGGCTATCGCTCGCTGAGTTGCCCAGCAACCCAGCGAGCGATAACCCGCAATGTTGGAGATAGGCGGAATCGCCCGTAACATTGCGGGTTGCCGCGTTACACAGGGCGATCAGGCAGGATCGCCTCAGCAACATCGCCAGGTTTCCCAACATTGTTGGGAAACATGGCGATGTGACTCAGGCGATTCATCGCCTGATTATCGCCCTGTCACACGAGGCAATTCGCAGGCGATGTCGCCGCAACCTGGCCACGCCCCTCAGTTGCCGGCAACATCGCCGGCGATATCTCCCCGTGTGACGGTACCTTGAGTGTCTATTCTCCCTACACACTTCCCTAGCACTCCGCCCACCAGAACCCTGGATTGGCCCTCTGTTCTAGGTGATGCATGCAGGGTTGGATCTCTCAGTTAACCAGATCACTGCTGTGTCAGAGAATATTGCGGCTGCATTTATGGCTGCAATACTCTCCTGTGACGCACTCGTTGCGGGGCGCCACATTTCTCTTTCTCCCTCTCTCTCCCCCTCTCTTTCTCTCCCTCTCTCCCTCTTCCTCTCCACCTCTCTCTTTCTGTCTCCCTCTCTCTTCCTCTCTCTATTTCTCTCTCTGAGTTTCTCTCTCCTTCTTTTTTTCTCTCTCTGTCTCTCATTCTCTCTGTCTCTTTGTCTCTCTCTCCTCCAAAGCAAAAACCTAAATTCAGCAGCCTTTGTAAGACAAGTGAAAACAAGAAAGGCATCTTTCCGCAGCAATGAACCGCTCCATAGGCGCAGCCATTTTTCCTCTACATTTCTTTCTGCAGGTGCAGATTCCTGGCAGCAGATAATCGGCAGCACTATGTTCTAGTCGGCACACAGTCTTATTGAGTGATGAATGTAGTTCCCACCTCTGGGACATGCAGCTTTCTCTAGAATAGAAGTTCCTTCATACGACTTGTGCCACAGCCCCTATGAACGGCTTCAAATGAAGTGTAGGGCTCTCGTGTTACTGCTGTTTAAATCTTCTACAAGTGACAGAAGGAGACATTTGCTGTCACCTTTTTATTGAATCATCTGAAGATCAGTGCCAGTCACAAAAATGTAAAATTGTAAGAATTGCATTCATCAGACATTTATTGCTTTACCTTTTATTATCTCTCCCTTCTGCTATATTATAGTGTATATGGTTCATCAGTGGTGATGACTGTTCTCTTTCAGCTTGTCCATAAGGCTAAGAGAGTTGGCAAATTAGTAGAGGTTGAGAAATGCAACATTTTAATTTAACATGACCAAAATGAAGTCATTGTCTGTAGCGTTGACATCTTGCTCTTGAAGACTCTTTGATGTTCTTGTTGGCAGAAGCAGATGAGCTGGAGAACATACGTGCAATTTTGGATTCTTCGAATAGCAACAAGCGCTTTTTTCAGTAAGTTCTTACGTTTCTAGTAAGTGATGTCCATAGGGTATGATGTTTCTCAATGAGTGAGAAGGGAAGATTATAGAAATTAAAGCACCACTACAGCATTTTGTTTCTTAGAGCTGGAGTGGTGCATTAAAGGGGATGTCCGGGCTTTTTGTATGATATGTATGGGTATCAAGGCTGCAAAATGGGAGCCCCAGGTGATGAGCGTGCATACACCGCAGCACAGGGCACTCAGGAGTCACTCCTTCACACAGCTGCGGATTCGGCACAGTGTGGACTGAACCCTTTCTGGTCCCATGGCGCCATCTTGTGCCTGTAACTATGAGGCTCCCATAGACTTGTATTAAGTTGTGATTTCAAAACATCCAAGACTGACTGGAGCACTGCCAGAAATAGATTAAGAAGGTGGCAGGTGAGGATAAGACAGGGGGCAGGGGACTTACATTTAGAGCATCACTCCAAGGGTGCAATAATAAAAATGATGAAGTGGTGCTTTAAATCAATGTACATTTAATCCATAGATTTTCATGGTCTTTAGATAGTATTGATAAAGGGTATAAAACTGAACATAACGAGGAACGTGATCTGTATTTTAAGATATTAGGAAACCAAAGGAGATAGAAGGTATGGGGCGAGAAGAAAAAGAGGTGGGGTGAGGAGGATGAACACAACAAAGGGAAATCATTACCCCTTATATAATAGTAATTACCATATGGAATTCAGGGGAATCCAAAAAGAACATCCAAGGTCTCCACACTTTCTGAAATGTATCACTGGTATCGTTGACGTCATGGGAAAGGTCTTCCATTTTCCAAATACGGCTGATCTCCAGGAACCATTCAGCTAGAGTTGGAGATTGAGATCATTTCCATTAATGGGGGATAAGTACATAAGTCGCCCTATTTCTGAGCTTTAACAGACCTTGGAAGAATGGCCAACAAAGTTACATTAGGAAAATTGTATGCTGTTATGACAGTGTAATAAGCTCACACAGGAAAGAAAGGTAAAAATGCAACTGACACAGGGCTGGATTCACATCTATACTGCTCGGTACTATTTTATAATGTCCTTCATTCTGCTGCTTTTTGTTAAGTCTCACACCAAGGCTGGATTCACAGCTTCACTGCTCAGTATTGCTGTATAATGTCCCCCATGTTGCTGCTCTCTCCCAGTGCTGGATTCACATTTGCCCTGCTCTGTTCAGCTGTGTATTGCCCTCCATGCTGTATTTTTCTAGTAAGTCTCCCCTCAGTGCTGGTTTTACAGCTACACTGGTCAGTACAGCTGTATAATATCCTCTATGTTGCTGCTCTCCCCCAGTGCTGGATTCACATCTACACCGCTCAATACTGCTGTATAATGTCCTGCATGCTGCTGCTTTCTAGTAAGTCTAACCTGAGTGCTGGTTTAACAGCTACACTGCTCCCTACAACTGTATGATGTCCTTCATGTTGCTGCTCTCCCTCCGTACTGATTTCACATCTACAACGCTCAGTACTGCTGTATAATGTCCTGCATGCTGTTGCTTGCTAGTAAGTTTGACCCGAGTGCTGGTTTCACTGATACACTGCTCTGTACAGCTGTATAATGTTCTCCATGTTGCTGCTCTCTCTCAGTGCTGGATTCATATCTACACCTGCTCAGTATTGCTGTATAATGTCCTCCATGCTGTTGCTTTCTATTAAGTATCCTGCTAGTGCTGGATTCACAGTTATGCTGCTCAGTACTGCTGTATAATGTCCTCCATATTGCTGCTCTCCCCCAGTGCTGCATTCACATCTACACTGGTCAATACTGCTGTACTGCTCCATGCTGCTGCTTTCTAGTAAATCTCAACTGCCGGGTTTGATTTACACTGCTCAGTACTGGTCTGTAATGTCCTCCATGCTACTTCTGCTCTTTCTAAACATGTGCTACATAGAGACAGGAAAGCAGGGCCCCTCATCTCGGTGTGTGCTGTGTATAGAAGACATTATAGCAGCCTATCTCCACCTATCAGCTTAGAGACAACTGGAAACTAATAAGATTTCAAATTTACTCCAGTGATGAATTCACATCTTCACTGCTCAGTACTGCTCCATAATGGCCTCCATGCTGCTGCTTTTTCTGAATGGCTTACATAGAAATCAACCAGGGGAGCAGGAATCCCTCATGTCAGTGTGTGCTGTGTATGGGAGACATCATAGCACCTGGATCTCCACCTACTAGCCCAGAGACAACTGGAAATCAGTGCTAGAGCCTGCAGAGGGGGAAACTTAGAGAATGAAGGCTACAATGGGCACAGATTGAGTTTCTCCACATATACACACAACAGCTTATTCTGAAAAATCTGCTGAAATGAGAAATAGACTCACACAAAAAAATGTATTAAAGTGACTTAGACAGTGCCTTCTTCTTATTTTAGCCTTGTGACTACCTCGGGGGACAGCTGGCAACACTGTTTGGTCTTAATGTTCCAAAATATCAGTATGCCATTGATGAACACAACAGAGCACAAGAAGAGGTAAGATAGAAATCAAGACTAATCTGTATAAACTAAAGTGTCCCAAAATCTAAATTATTAACCTATATATACATACAGGAGCATCTCAATGAATTAGAATATCATCAAAAAGTGACTTATTTCAGTAATTTAAACACATATATTATATAGAGTCATTACACACAGAGGGATCTATTTCATGTGTTATTTCTGTTAATGTTGATGATTAATTAAAACCCACAGGTCATTATCTCAGAAAATCAAAGTAGGGAGGATGAAGGGTCTGAGAGATAAAATATGACCTAAATAGGTATCAGAGGCTTCACCTTGTGTGGTTGTGAGAGTCACAACCACTATAAAAGCAGATCACTGCTGCTGCAGTCCCCAGCGTGCTGCATATATATAATTCATTGAGACGCTCCTGTAGGTGATGATTTTTGGGACATAACCATTTGTGATAACAGAAACACAATAGACCACATCAAAGTTGTCTAAAAGATTTTGTTACTTTTACAGGACAGTGATTTTGATGATGAAAATGAAGGTGAAACGTGAAAGAAACCATGGGAAAAATGCCCCGAGTGAAGGACGTCACTTACAGATGCAGAGTATGGACTACGGGACCATTAAGGACCATCATCCGGAATGTGAGGACGGGTATCGGCTGGACTCGGACATCCCTCCACCAGACTCCAACTGTTTGCTTTCTGAAGAGCAGAACGGCTCCACCAAACCGGAGCCGATGAGTTTCCCAAACGATGGAAAGGACAATGACGGATGTGCCGTAGTGTAGGAGAAACCCTTGACAAAGAGGAGGAACCGTATGGACCGGCCATTAATCTTTCTGAGGCTCGTTGATGGTTTCATGGTTTCTTGTCTTCTTTGATCATCCTACCTCTAAATCCCCCATTCCTCGGGATTGTACACCTTGTCATACATGGCTTGGATTACTACACCACCCTGGGTGCGAAAGTGCAATGGCATCCGGGCCCTGGAGCTTAGGGGGCCCCAAAAGTCCCTTTGGACCTACAGAGAAAAACTAATTTCTATTAAAGATTTGCAATAACTAGGGGCCCCATGGAGCTTTCACAGTGGGGGGCCCATGATCTTCAAGTTACACCGATTATTCACTACGGTAATCAACATGGACTCTCACAGGTTCTTCTCTCTGGCTAATAGCCCAGCAGTCCTACCAATGATGTCCACGTGACATAAGACATAGGGACAGTAGCTATCCTTAGAAGTGACCTCTTCAATGACACTGAGCTGGACAATTTTGGATACCAATGTTCGATCGGGCACCGAGTTGGTTGTCTTAGGTTAGCCACTCGTAGGGCAAAATATTGCCCTTCCCGCTAAATGGAATGGGGTGCTCTAGTAGGGTCCTCAGTATAACAAGCACTCCCAAGTTTCTTCATGAAGTTAATTTTATTCATACCAGTTCACCAATTTGACCTTCCTCAGTAACATGTTCTGGAGTCAGACTACTGTTTCAGAAGACGGCATGTTCAGGGTGTCCACCGCTATGGAGGTCGCCCGTCTTACGGTTAGGGTCACATGACCATGTGTTTCTCGCCTAAGAAAATCAGCTTGATTATGTGATCAGAGTTTGGCCCCATTTCACGGCTGAGGAGGAGATCCAAAAATATGATGTCTCAATCTTCTCCATACTGTCAGTCTGTGATATTAGGACTGTACTCGGATCACATCTGACTGCAGCCCAATTTTTTCCATGGACCCCTTGACTTGCATATTTGCAGCTGTGATTCTGGTCCTTAAGCAGTTCCAGGATAGCTATGAAACGCGTAGACCAATAAAGCTTTTTCCTATCAAATGGATGTGTCCTTGTTTCAGCAGTGCAGAAAGTTACCCGTCTCCCTTCTCTTCTTAGGACTGTACTCAATTGCATCCGATTGCAGCCCAATTGTTTCCACAGACTCATTGACTTGCATAGTTATAGTCCTGAAGAAGTACCAAGATAGCTATGAAACGCATAGATCAATAAAGCTTTTTCCTATCAACTTGGATCCATCGGCAGTGTAGGCAGTTACCCTTTTCTGTTCTCTTTTGGATACCAAGGCTGTGAAATTAGGACTGTACTCGGATCACATCTGATTGCGGCACAATTTTTTCCATTGACTTACATAGTCGTAGCTGTGATTCTGGTCCCGAAGAAGTACCAAGATAGCTACAAAATGCATAGACTAATAAAGCTTTTTCCTATCAACTAGATGGGTCCTGGTTTTTTACATCGGCAGCGCAGGCAGTTACCCTTTTCCCTTCTCTACTTGGATACCCAGTCTGTAAAATTAGGACTGTACTCGATCACATCTGATTGCAGAACCATTTTTTCCATTGACCCATTGGCTTATATAGTTGTAGCTGTGATACTGGTCCTGAAGAAGTACCAAGATAGCTACGAAACGCGTAGACCAATAAAGCTTTTTCCTATCAACTAGATGGGTTCGGGTTTTTACATCGGCAGCGCAGGCAGTTACCCTTTTCCCTTCTCTTTTGGATACCCAGGCTGTGAAATTAGGACTGTACTCAGATCACATCCGATTGCAGCACAATTTTTTCCATGGACCCATTGATTTACATAGTTGAGCGTATGGCTGCAATCCTTCTCCTCAGACAGACATGGTCCAAGAGAAGGTCAGACATGTTCATGGCGCCATAGGATAATATTGGGCGAAATGTGATCTGATGTTTTGTAAAATACAGTCGTCTGCACGAGCCCTTAAATCGAGCTGAAAAAATGTTAATTTTCATCTTTCATACAAGTTGTATATTTATAAGCATTTTAATAATTTAATAAAGTTCTAGCTGAGTTTTCTTACAAACTGGTGTTAATCTATAGTATTGGTCTACATGTCCACGGTGTCCAATCTGTCCATGAGTTGCTTTGATGGATTTTCTCTATATAGATGTTAACATAAGTAATGACCATGTCACCAATTTTCTGAAAAAATATATTTCTAAAGGCGCTATTGACATTCATTTCTCACCAGATGTCGGTAACAGCCCATCCAAACCACACAGGCAAAGAAATCTACCATAGATGTCCATAAATTAAGTTATGTGTAATAATGAAAAATGACACAGGGAAAAGTGAAAGAAGAAAAGTGCAAAAAGCCATAAAAAGTCATGACACCAGCTGAAATCTGTCAGTAATTAGAAATAAATCCTTACAAAATAATATCAGCTTGTTCAATTGATGGCTGTCATGCAAGTGGTATAGTGGATGAGGGAATGGAAGCAGGATGAAAATAACTGGGTAGCTAGACTGATCCTATAGGCTGGGGTCTCTGGTACCTCTGATGGTGTGGAGGTCTGGGCCACAACCCTTACCCTCTGCTCCTTACCAACCCAGTGCTAACTCCCTCTCACCTCCACCCATGGACCGGGACAGACAGCAGTTACTACCGCTAAGGAAAACACCAAGAAATTCCAGCACAAGGTGCACACACGTCTTCTTGAAAAGACTAAAACTCTATCACGACATTAGCTAATGGAAAAGGAGGCTATTTAAATTCCAGGGACGTGGTCCTCTGACAAACCTACAAGTCCACCTGCAGAGCCGCACACAGCAATACAGAAGCATCTGCACATTAACACTGAATGTGCCAAAGGATTTAACTCCTATTAAAACTGCCCAGAGCTTTACACAGACTACAGCCGTCAACACGTGACAATGGCCCATTAAAAGGTGTGTCACTACCAAGGTGCCACACAAGAAACATCTTATGATGGGTAATACCAGTGAGCTGTCTCAAGATCTTCACAACCTTATTGGTTACACCAATCCCTATACAGCAGATAGCTTACATATCAAAAAGATTAAGAAACACCAAGAACATAGATATAAGCCAAAAAGATAAATTGGAAAACATCTTTAGTAATCATATGAATAATAAGTAGGTTTACATAATAACGGGGAATGAGCCCCATATCAATATAAAAAACAATTTTTACATTTACTGGGGGACACCTGAGCAAAGATTTCAGACAGAAGAGGGAAAAGAATTACCAGAAGAGCTGTCCAAGAGCCAAAGACACCTGTGGAGAGCAACAAAAAGTCCTGCAATCAGTAGGTACAAATGTATCAAAGACCGTAGGTAATGGACTGTTCCTCCATGGCCTTTATGCACGCTCCTGTATGCACACTCCTGTATGCACGCTCCTGTATGCACATACCTGTATGCATGTTCCTGTATGCACGCTCCTGTATGCACACTCCTGTATGCACACTCCTGTATGCACACTCCTGTATGCACACTCCTGTATTCACGCTCCTGTATGCACACTCCTGTATGCACGCTCCTGTATGCATGCTCCAGTATGCATGCTCCAGTATGCACGCTCCTGTATGCACGCTCCTGTATGCATGCTCCTGTATGCACGCTCCTGTATGCACGCTCCTGTATGCACGCTCCTGTATGCACGCTCTTGTATGCACGCTCCTGTATGCACTCTCCTGTATGCATGCTCCTGTATGCACGCTCCTGTATGCACTCTCCTGTATGCAAACTCCTGTATGCACACTCCTGTATGCACACTCCTGTATTCACGCTCCTGTATGCACACTCCTGTATGCACGTTCCTGTATGCACTCCTGTATGCACGCTCCTGTATGCACATTCCTGTATACATGTTCCTGTATGCACGCTCCTGTATGCACTCTCCTGTATGCAAACTCCTGTATGCACACTCCTGTATGCACACTCCTGTATGCACACTCCTGTATTCACGCTCCTGTATGCACACTCCTGTATGCACTCTCCTGTATGCAAACTCCTGTATGCACACTCCTGTATTCACGCTCCTGTATGCACGTTCCTGTATGCACACTCCTGTATGCACGCTCCTGTATGCACATTCCTGTATGCATGTTCCTGTATGCACGCTCCTGTATGCACTCTCCTGTATGCAAACTCCTGTATGCACACTCCTGTATGCACACTCCTGTATTCACGCTCCTGTATGCACACTCCTGTATGCACGTTCCTGTATGCACACTCCTGTATGCACGCTCCTGTATGCACATTCCTGTATGCATGTTCCTGTATGCACGCTCCTGTATGCACTCTCCTGTATGCAAACTCCTGTATGCACACTCCTGTATTCACGCTCCTGTATGCACACTCCTGTATGCACTCTCCTGTATGCAAACTCCTGTATGCACACTCCTGTATTCACGCTCCTGTATGCACACTCCTGTATGCACGTTCCTGTATGCACACTCCTGTATGAACACTCCTGTATGCATACTCCTGTATGCACGTTCCTGTATGTACGCTCCTGTATGAACACTCCTGTATGCACACTCCTGTATGCACACTCCTGTATGCACGCTCCTGTATGCACGCTCCTGTATGCACGCCCCTGTATGCACGCCCCTGTATGCACTCTCCTGTATGCACGCTCCTGTATGCACATTCCTGTATGCATGTTCCTGTATGCACGCTCCTGTATGCACTCTCCTGTATGCACACTCCTATATGAACACTCCTGTATGCACGTTCCTGTATGAACACTCCTGTATGCACACTCCTGTATGCACGTCCCTGTATGAACACTCCTGTATGCACGCTCCTGTATGCACGCTCCTGTATGCACACTCCTGTATGCACTCTCCTGTATGCACACTCTTGTATGCACACTCCTGTATGCACGTTCCTGTATGCACACTCCTGTATGCACGCTCCTGTATGCACACTCCTGTATGCACTCTCCTGTATGCAAACTCCTGTATGCACACTCCTGTATGCACACTCCTGTATTCACGCTCCTGTATGCACACTCCTGTATGCACGTTCCTGTATGCACTCTCCTGTATGCAAACTCCTGTATGCACACTCCTGTATGCACACTCCTGTATTCACGCTCCTGTATGCACACTCCTGTATGCACTCTCCTGTATGCAAACTCCTGTATGCACACTCCTGTATTCACGCTCCTGTATGCACACTCCTGTATGCACACTCCTGTATGAACACTCCTGTATGCATACTCCTGTATGCACGTTCCTGTATGTACGCTCCTGTATGAACACTCCTGTATGCACACTCCTGTATGCACACTCCTGTATGCACGCTCCTGTATGCACGCTCCTGTATGCATGCCCCTGTATGCACTCTCCTGTATGCACGCTCCTGTATGCACATTCCTGTATGCATGTTCCTGTATGCACGCTCCTGTATGCACTCTCCTGTATGCACACTCCTGTATGCACGCTCCTGTGTGCACACTCCTATATGCACACTCCTGTATGCACGTCCCTGTATGAACACTCCTGTATGCACGCTCCTGTATGCACACTCCTGTATGCACTCTCCTGTATGCACACTCTTGTATGCACACTCCTGTATGCCCATTCCTGTATGCACTCTCCTGTATGCACACTCCTGTATGCACGCTCCTGTATGCCCATTCCTGTATGCACACTCCTGTATGCACTCTCCTGTATGCACACTCCTGTATGCACTCTCCTGTATGCACACTCCTGTATGCCCATTCCTGTATGCACTCTCCTGTATGCACACTCCTGTATGCACGCTCCTGTATGCACGCTCCTGTATGCACGCTCCTGTATGCACACTCCTGTATGAAGACTCTTGTATGCACGCTGCAGTATGCATGCTCCTGTATGCACACTCCTGTATGCACATCCTGTATGCACGCTCCTGTATGCACACTCCTGTATGCACACTCCTGCATGCATGTTCCTGTATGCACACTCCTGTATGCACGTTCCTGTATGCACGTTCCTGTATGCACGCTCCTGTATGCACACTCCTGTATACACGCTCCTGTATGCACACTCCTGTATGCACTCTCCTGTATGCACTCTCCTGTATGCACGCTCCTGTATGCATGTTCCTGTATGCACGCTCCTGTATGCACACTCTTGTATGCACACTCCTGTATGCACATTCCTGTATGCACATTCCTGTATGCACACTCCTGTATGCACACTCCTCTATGCACGCTCCTGTATACACGCTCCTGTATGCTCACTCACCACACAAGACTCTGTTACTGAACGAAAAGCATGTGTACAGTTTGCTCAACAACATTTAGGCAAGCCTGTGAATTTATGAAAGAATATAGCCTGGTCAGATGAGAACATAATTAGACTCCTGGGATGCCATAATATACACAATGTTAATAGGCCAAAAGGCAAATCACCCAATAAACACCAACAAAAGTGAAGTTTGGAGGTGGGAACATCCTGGTGTGGGACTTTCAGCATATAAAAAGGTAGAAACAGTATGCACATAAAATGCACAAAAGAAATGTCCAGGACACAGAACCGACCTAGTCTAGAATGGATTCAGGTCTCTACATATGTGTCTATACTCTGGAATCCAGATTAGTGAGAGGTATATATAGTGCAAATTCATACATATATACTATATACAGTGATGTGATAAGGTGTTTGTCCCCTTCCAGATTTCTTATTCTTTTCCATGTTTGTCACTTAAATGTTTCAGATCAACAAACAGATTTAAATATTAGACAAAGATAACACAAGATAGAGTTTATAAATGAAGACGAAAAAGAAATCCAAACCTACAGGGCTCTGTGTGAAAAAGTGATTTCCCTCCCTTAAAACATAAATTATCTGTGGTTTATCACATCTTTGGGAGGGCGAGTTCAATTCCTCCCAGGCCTGATTACTGCCACACCTGTTCCTAATGAAAATCACTTAAATAGGACCTGCCTGACAAAGTGAAGTAGACCACAAGATCCTCAAAAGCTAGACAGCATGCTGCGATCCAAAAGAAAATGAGAAACAAGGTAATTGAGATCTATCAGTCTGGAAAAGGTTATAAAATGATTTCTAAAGCTTTGGGACTCCAGAGAACCACGGTGAGAACCATTATCTGCAAAATGATGGAAATATGGAGCAGTGGTGAACCTTCCCAGGAGGCGGCCACAAATTACTCCAAGAGAGCTGAGACAACTCATCCAAGAGGTCACAAAAGACCCCAACAACATATGATGGGATGGTTTCTTACTTTTCTACACTAAGTCCCCTATGTTATGTATTAGCTCTTGCTTTTTATCTATTTATTTATGGCAGGATATTTTTTCAATTTCTATGAGAGCCTTTTTTAGCCAATACTGTCCCAAATTGAGACTATCCTGGTGTGTAAAAAGATCTTGTAAGTAAAGGTGGCAGCACTGACTCCTAATCAGGGGTTCAGCCTGCCAGACATCACTACATATAATCAGGGGGAGCAATCACATATAAAGACATTACATCGGAAAGAAGGAACATCACTGCCACACAACGTATTCAACGCATAACATGAGTCCTCGGATGGGAAGGGATGTGGCGGAGGCGGCGCATGAACAAGACCACTCTCTAAGATTCCCATGGGCATATGGTAGGGCTACAAGAAAATGGTGGAGCCCACAGCGGCGCCAACACACATGCGCGATACACAGAATCACATGAGTAAAATTAAGATTGTCAGGTAACGTCACATTGAGATGCAAAATATAAAATGGCGATTATAGTCCGCATGTGGAATAATTCTATTCCTAGGCACCTTATATCAACATGTCATTGTTACGGATGATGACTATTGGTTGTAGCACCATAATTTGACCACAAGGTGGCGCCATTATTTTGTTAAAAAAAAAAAAAATATATGGTTCTTTTGAACAAAACACAAAAATGAAAGATGAGAGAGAGGAAAGGGTTAAAGCACCCCCCCAAAAAAAGTACAGAGCTTTCGAAAAAGTTTTGTACCCTGGAGTTTTACCAAAAATATATGGATTTTATTACCATCACATACACAGGAGCATCTCGATGTATTAGAAAATCATCAAAAGTGACTTTATTTCAGTAATTCAATAATAAAGTGACACACATATTATATAGAGTCATTACACACAGAGGGATCTATTACTTGTGTTTATTTCTGTTATTGTTGATGATTATGGATTACACCCAATAGAAACCCGAAGGTCATTATCTCAGAAAATTAAAGTAGGGAGGATGAAGGGTTAAAAACCGCGCTGCCGTATTCCACGAGGAATGAGGAGAGCATAAAACTGTTTGACCGAATATAGCCAGAGTCTGTCCAGAGGTTATAGTGAAGTCTCTTTTTTGGTGCATTGATATAATTAATAATAATAATAATATAATTTATAATGATATATAATTTATACTCTTTGTAATTAATTACTACCGTTTGGATGTTTCTAATATCTATGTGCCTCTGTGTCCTATTATGTGTTTTTCAGACTTTTTATGAAATATATTTCCAATAATCATTTTTATATATTGACAAAAAAACTTTCCTACAGGGTCAGGTCTAGTAACAGCAATTTGGATTGACAGTAGCAATATTTTGAGTTATCTATATTTTACTTTTTTACTTGTATTTATTTTTCTTTCTTTATTTTTCATTTATTTCACATTATGCACCCCCCCCCTTCCCCTGTAAGTTCATTACCCTTGGGGTGCATTTAAATATATAAATATACATTTTTTTTTACCTGATTTCCCCTGTAACTGGGGCTGGATATTAGCTCTAGTTACAGTGGACGTGCAACCTACTGGCTGAATAGCCGAGCTGACTGGTGTTACTGGGATGCCGCAGCTCCTGATTCCTCTCTACATTCAGCGATCACATGAGATCAGAGGACATAGCATTGACAGAGCTTTCTATTACTGCACACAGCACTTCAGCACTCTGTATCAGCTCTCGAGAAGGCAGTGACAGTAAAAAGGCATCTCTGCCTTCTCTTTGGGGAGTCTGGCTATGTCTGACAGCTGGATCTCTGCTCCCACAGCTGTTCCACTATGAAATGAGCTTTCTATTACTGCGCAAATAGCACTTGTTCAGCCTCCTTCAAGCAGGCAGAAACAGTAACAAACCGTCTCTGCCTTCTCTACGGGGACTCTGTGTCTGACAGCTGGATCTCTGCTCCCACTGCTGCTCCACTATGAAGTGAGCTTTTTATTACTGAACACATAGCACTTCTTCAGCACATTGTCAGCTCTCAAGAAGGCAGAGACAGTAACAAACCATCTCTGCCTTCTCTACGAGGAGTCTGACTGTGGGGTTCTGCTCCCATTGCTGCTCCACTATGAAGTGAGCTTTTTATTACAGCGCGCATAGCACTTCTTCAGCAGTCTGTATTAGCTCTTGAGAAGGCAGAGACAGTATAAAACCATCTTTTCCCACTCTATGGGGAGTCTGGCTGTGTCTGACAGCTGGAGGTCTGTTCCACTATAAAGTGAGCTTTCTATTACTGCACATATAGCACTTCTTCAGCACTCTGTGTCAGCTCTCGAGAAGGCAGAGGCAGTATAAAACCATCTCTGCCTTTTCTATGGGACAGCGGGGCGCTACACTCCCTCTTGCAAAATTACACTTGTCCCCAAGTGTCCATTCTACCCTACCCGGTACAGAGTAAATGTTTTTAGGTATGCATATCAACAATATAAAATACTTCTAATAAAGGCAATATTCTTGTATTCCTCCTGTCTGGGAAGCAATTTGCTTGTAACGTTGCATAGAACACACAAACTTGAACCCGTTCAACAGAATGGGGTTAACTATTGCGTACCCAGTGGTCACTATCACTGTCTTTTCCAATGTCCAGGTAACCACTGGGCTGCGGCACACGCAGTATTAGCACACAAAAGGAGAATCAAAGGAAATCAAGAGTCCTCATTAAAGTCTATGAGTACTGTGGAAGAAAAGCACACTATATACATATTTCTACATGTAATCAAGCAATCTTTAGTGGGGATCCTCACATTTCCGCATTCTCAGGGCTCACCACCAGTTCCTGACGGCTGGGCTGCCACCGCGTGGCCTCGTGGTGTAGCTGATGGGCCACGCTGGCGCTCCGGCGCCGGATCGTCTACTCTGTGGCTTCCAAGAGCTAGACTCTTAGGCCCTGGAGCGCAGTCTCCTAGAAGGTCGGGTCCCCATCAATGGTGTGGACGGAGACCACCCCTGGCTCACTGACGGCGGCGCGGACCTCTTCCTCCACCTCCCGCATTAGGTCTCGCAACCAGATAGCCGCCATGTCTTCTTCTCCAGAACCCGTACCTGTTGTTGCTGGCAAAGGTTCTGCTCGCAAAGACCAAGACCCTGCCACGCCCTGCTCGTTTTGTTTTATAGTCCATGGGCGGGTTAGAGTCTCTGGCCTGCCCTCTTGGTTTTTCCTCAGCACTTGGGGCGGGCAAGTGTTTTGGCGCCTCTGCCATGGCCCTCTCATGACTTGGGGCTGAGGCATGCCCCTGGGCCAACACATTGTCCTTTACATTGCTGAACCCGCCATCGTGGGCACAGTAGAAAATGGCGGGAAAAGTTCTTTTAGGCTGAGTGATAAAGTCTATAAGGCGCACAACACCTGTAATTCATGGGTGGGTTCGATCCTGTTCGTAGACGCCAAAGTTGTCTGGTGCCAAGGGTTGGGGTACTCGGATCTTGGGCGTACTGGTACGGGGATGATCGGTGCCCAAGTCCGTGCCCTTGAGCAGTCAATAAAAGAGTGAAATAAAAGAGAACGGACCTGAACACGGCACAGGAGTCCAATACCCGAACCATTGAACCAAGAGTGTGGCTGGGAATTTGGAACCCCCATCTTCCAGTATTGACCGCTAGAATGTGTGACCCTGCACAGTCTCGGACTCCGGTGTCCGTTCTATGCGCTTGTTCTTTGGGGAAAGCAAGGTGCTGCTCAACCTCCAGGTGTGTTTATTCCTCTCCTTTCCTCAGACCCTAGCCTTAGGTCTGGTGTTAGTCAGTGGACCTTGAAATGAGCTTAGCACAGCTCTTTTACACTTAGGTCTGCTTCACAGTCCTCCCAGAAACTGCACACTTCACAGCCCACTCAGGAGCTCAACTCTACACAGCCCTCTCATGAGCTGAACTCTACATAGCCCTCTCAGGAGCTGAACTCTTCACAGCCCTCTCAGGAGCGGAACTCTTCACAGCCCTCTCAGGAGCTGAACTGCACTTCCTCCTCTCCAGACCAGAATATATAGGGAAGCTCACCCTGAACCCGGGCTTGTTCTCCCCCTTCTGGCTTGGAGGTGTTGGTGTTGTGTGTGTGTTGACTGATGAGAATACCCTTTGTTGCTCTTTGGTGACACCATTACCGGGAGCAGTGATGACACTGTGGCACATTGACCCAGGGGTGCCACACTATCACATCACACGATAGAGCACACCCAAAAAGGAGGGACAAACATACCCTTGTATAAAAGCCTCCTGACAAAGAAGTGCGAAACACACATTGGGGTAGAGGGTTGTGCAGCCAGGTTTGTGCTCTGCCAGTTTATATATTAGATTAATGGTAAAATACTTTTTGTATAAACATCCCATAATAGTAATGGTAGTTACTAGTGATAAGTGAATAGTGAAATATTCGGGTACTATTCATCACGAATACTGAACCTAATTCCAAGTCAGAATTTGTTATGGGGAATCTTCCAGAGAAATCTTCGAGTTTTCTATTGACTTGCATTAGGTACTCTGTTAAAATAATCCAAACCCAAATATTTCACTATTCGCTCATCACTAGTAGTTACTGACGCACCCCGTGGGGGCCGTGGGGTACTCAGAGACGGGCCTCTCCCTCTGGCGATGGCGTCTGGGGAATCGGGATGTCACGTTGGTGTGACCCGGTCCGTGGCCCCGGAGTGGTCAATAAAAACGGGAAAGAGTTTGTAGGAAAGTGGGTACCGGGTTTTATGGATTGGTTTGTTGTGACGCCACCCGTGGCCGATGTCTGGGGATGATGGGGTGCAGCGGGCATGGTTTTGCTCCCCATAGTTGGAGCGGATCCCCAGGGCATCCGGTGTGGAGGGAATTGGGTGATGGGAGGCCAGCGGAGCAGATCTGGCTGCAGGGAAGGATCAGAACAGTTCACATGCAGGCCCTGCGGCCTGCGCGGGTTGTAAGCAGTCTACCGCTTCCCAGGTGGGAAATGAAAAGTCTCACCCACAGTTCGAAGTTCCAAACATGGTTTACTTAGCTTTTCTCTGCGGGCACCACAAGATACAGTTCTGGTACAATCGCGGTGGGGTAGTCCTCAACAACCGGTATAGCTCATCCAGGACACCCCTTTTGTGTTCCTTCCTCTGGTTGCTGCCTTCCTCAGTGCTGCCTGTTCGCCTAACTCCTGTTTGCGCCTCCGCACACAGTGTCCCAATCCAGCAGCCACGTGTCCTGCTGGGTGATCGGCCGTGTCCTCTAAACCTAGTACAGCTGCCTTCTCAGCGGATATGCCGGGAGTGGGTCACAGCTCCTTTGGATCTCGTGGCCTCCGTTACATGGTTGGAGTATAGATTCTCCTCAACACCTTCAGGGCCGGTCCCTGGTCTGAAACCTGCCACTCCACTGTCACTTCAAATTCGGACACACAGGTGAATCACTCACTTCCCGCATCCCTAGGGCTCCCTCTTCCTCTCTGCAGCCAGCTGTTCCGGGACCCAGGATGAGCCACATCTCCGCTCAAGTCCTCTGGGTCCTTCTCTCCTGCTTACACTGCCAGCTTTCTCTCCTACTGACCTCCAAGTTCCTGTTATGTGTTTCCTTTTTGTAACCTTTTCCACTTCCTGACTGCTTCCTTCCTAACTTCCCACCCTTCACCTTTCTCCCCGCCATCCCTCTGACTACCTGGGCCCTCCTGCTGCAGGGTCCGCCCGCTGTCCCCGGTTGGGTGCTTTTGTGGATGTCCGGACTTACCATACCTTTAACTGAAGACAGGAATACTACACCTGTGGACTGGGTGTAGTACCCATTTGTGGCGGCCAGACCACTGGGGCGCCACATTACTAATGTACTAATGTCAAATGGGGTCTTTGTCTATACTGAGTACCATTATTCTTCTATCTATATATTTTACTTATATACTGTGCTCACTTAATTTGTTGTCATACCTCTGCTAATAGAAATTATTTTACATCATTGATTAAAAGCCGAGGCAGGGAATGCAGCTTTTTTTAAAATGGTGAATCTGGATAGTGAGAGCTCACAGCTTGGCCATGGACACAAGGAGATTCTCAGACAGTCCGAATACATATATTGCCATGTTGTGGACTAGTAGGGAGCGTCCGAATATAGTGCGTGACAGTGGCACACAGACCAAAGGTGTCCAGCGCACTACACACTACACCAGACTGGGGAAACAGTGGGGGGCAAATACAGCGGAGGGTCCTGGTCTTAGGGAATGGGGAAATGGAGACCTCCTGCACTCACCTGCAGCAGTGCCCTGAGCTCGCTGCGGGTTCTTTTACCCCATCGCTGAGCAGGATACCTAGGCCCTCACTGGCCCTGGCGTTAACCCTAAATAGGGAGATGGCCTGCAGGAACACTAGTCCCAACCGCTGCACTAATAACAACAAAGGTGAACTAGAGACAGACAAGGAAATGACAAGAACAACTTCACGCCTGCTTGGCAACCGTCAGTATCTCCAGAGTACCTCCTTCACCTCAGGTAGCTAGGCCAGGAATTGATTTCAATCACCAGCAAGGAATGCTGGATATGTGACTATATAAAGGAGATCACAAAGTAGCCACACCTGGGATGAGAACTAAGGGGCATTGCAGCAATAGAAACTGACATTAACTCCTACACTGCCAAAAAAGAAACGCATTTAACATGTAATCTCAATACAGAGGTCCCAAACCAATCAGAAGTCTCCAAAGTGAGAAAGACCTTCGGGACATATGGACAGTGTGCTCCTAGTATAAGCCATAAGCCAGAATAAAGAAACAAAAGATAGGAGGTAATTTATGTATGCTAAATCTATTATACATGTCATTTTGATTCAGAACCGGAGGGTTTCTTTAATATAATTATACATTCTATATTATTATTTGCTTTCTTTTGCCTATATGTTATTCATTACTATATCATATATTATTTTTATGTTTCCAAAGTCCAAAACGTCCCAAACCCCTAACAGTAAAAAGTAAAATGACTAATATGCTATTCCGTTCAAAACACCGGCAAATTTTATTTTTCGTGCCTCCAGATGAAAAGTGCGCTTACTTAACCTCTGCCGCGATGACTTACGACCAGTGCCATTGATGTTAAAAAAAGTAAAACCCTAAGGGTCCATAAAAGTCGTCACGTGTGAAACAATCAAAGCAAAATACCCCAAAGAATGATTGTTTTAAGTATGTGTAATAGGTCATATGGACGTTCCTAATGTATTTACATTGAAGTGTGGTTCATCCGTGCCAGATGTCTTAATTTTTCCAAAATTACATTGGTTACAATGCTTTATGATGTAACTAAATGTTCTTTATTAACTTTTAGGAGCCTAGTTAAAATTATATATACGTGTACATATGCACAAGAAATTAGACTGCTATTGAACGTGCACTTGGGCCCTTGCCATGTCATATAATAAATATGGTTCACAGCCAGTTCATTCTCGGTGATGTCTGTTCAGTCAATGTACTTGGCCCTTACATCAAAGTCCTCAAGAAGGACCAATCTAAACTGAGAAGAAGTACATTGTTAAGTCCCGACGACTTAATGTAAATTAGAAATTAAAAATACCGAACCTCTGTTGGGTTCCTGGTAAACATAACGGTTCTTTGTTGTCTTTTGTGGATCCAGATAAATGTACAGGTTTATGTATTGTCAACTTTAGAATATGTTGGTTTATGTTGAGACACAGCTGTATCGGTTGATACGTTGACGATGTTTTTCAGCTTGGTGATAGACCTAAGAGGATGGCGGTCTACCCCGACAAAGATTTTGAACAGTAGTGTGACTGTAATGTAACAATTGCTTTTTAGGCAAAGGCTTTTTTGAAATTCAGAAAAAAATAATAAGTTTTGTTGATGGAAATATTTCAAGGAACAGCAAGAATCAGAACTGGTTGTGTTATTACAGCCACGTATGTTCATTTTCCCTTTCTTTAGCTCGATTACTGTAAAGCTAATAGACTTATATACACCCTGGTCCTCCTAAACATCTTGCAATCAGTGTATTTCTTTTATTACAGATACCACCTACCCAGGGTTGTCTGAACCAAATACAGGGAAGAAAAGACTGAGCTTCCTGGATCCACGCTGCCGATGAAATGAGTTGGAAAACCATGATTTTCGGTACAATGATGGTTTTAATCCCACGTGTTTTGGAGCCACATCCAGGCTCCTACTTCAGGGAACCAACAGAGGAAGGAGCCTGGATGTGGCTCTGAAATTCGTATGAATTAAGCCATCATTGCACCGAAAACCGTGGTTTTCCAACTCAATTCATCAGCAGCGTGGATCCAGGAAGCTCAGCCTTTTCTTCCCTAAACCAGGGGTCCCCAACCACCGGGCCGGGCCCAAGACCGTCCGCGGGGGTCTTGGTGCCGGTCCGCACCGCCGCAGACTAGCACTACACAGTGTGCTCTGCGGCGGCTCCCGGTGTGATGTCACCGTCACCTGCAGCATTCATTACGTTCCCTCTCTCTTCTTTTCCTCAGCTATGTGAATAGAACTACATGAGAAGCCATCAGCCAAACACGGTGCAGCAGCCAGGCCCTGATTCGCTAGTGGCTTTTGCACTGTGATTGGCTGATGGCTTCTCATGTAGTTCTATTCACATAGCTGGGGAAAAGAAGAGAGAGGACGTAATGCAGCAGGTGCTGAGGGATGGGGGGGGCGGTGACCGAAGTGTGTGTGTGTGTGTGTCAGAGATGATGGAGACTGAATAAGGAGATTGTGGCTGTAAGAGGAGGCTGAAAGAGAGGTGGGGTTAAAGAGGAGGCTGGGGTTAAAGAGGAGACTTGGGTTAAAGAGGAGGCTGGGGTGTTAAAGAGGAGGCTGGGTGTTAAAGAGAAGGCTGGGGGGTTAAAGAGGAGGCTGGAGGCTGAAAGAGGAGGTTGGGGGATGGAAAAGCAGGTTATGGCTGGAAGAGGAGGTTGGGGGCTGAAAGAGGAGGCTGGAGGTGAAAAGCAGGTTGTGGCTGGAAGAGAAGGTTGGGGCTGAAAGTGGAGGCTGCGGGCTGGAAAAGCAGGTTGTGGCTGGAAGAGGAGGCTGGGGTCTGGAAAAGGAGGCTGAGGTCTGAAAGAGGAGGCTGGGGGCTGGAAAAGGAGGCTGGGGCTGCAGAAGGAGGCTGGGGGCAGCAAAAGGAGGCTGGGGGCTGCAAGGGGATAGAGAAATAAGACATTCCCCACAAATAAGATGTAATGCATCTTTCGGGGAAACAGGATACTAAACCCCACCCCTTCTACATGGCCCCGCCCCATATGATCAAAGCCCTGCCCCTATACCATTCCCCGCCGAGCCTCGAAGAAATTATCTTGCTTGACGCCAATCCCTGGAGCAAAAAAGGTTGGGGACCCCTGCCCTAAACTGTATCAGTATCACTTATACATCTAGCATAGGGATACTCGGGTATCTTAAAGCTACGGTACCGTTAACCTCAGGTGTGGTCTCACAAAGGCCTGTGATTCGCATTGGCTGCAGCGAGTCCCAAGAAAAAAAAACATTGGCGCCTCAAAAACACTATTGCAAAAACAGCAAGGTTCTGTGGCTTGCCAGCCGATGCCAAGTTCACACATCCCGTACTGTAGTTCTGTAGCCTCAGGGTATGGTCCAGGGAGCACTCTTTACCAGGGCTTGTCAGGACCCTCTCAATGTGGGTGGCACTCATGGTTTTCCTGGCCGCCGACACACTCGCTCCGTCATGGGCAAGTTCTCCTCTGTCTCTGCTCAGATGCTTGACCAGTTCAATACAGAGTCTTTAGTCCACACAACATGGAATTCCACACAACTCCAAAGAGCTACGCAGCTTCCACTGGCTCTGCACTAGTCCTTCAGCAAAATACAACTTCACTCAATCCAGGGACTAGCAAATCCCGCAGACAAAACTTGCAGAAAAGGTCTTATCAGAGTTCAAGCTTTAAATGTCTCACCACTGTTTTGTTTTTGCAGCTCATCAGTCTCTGCAGCCTGCTTCTCATCACACAGCAGATCTTAATCCACCCTTCCCTTTACCACGACTCTTCTCACCTCTGCACACACAGGGTTTCTCACCTGCCCCCTGCTTGTTAGTTCAGGCAAGCAAAACCCACAGGGTCCTAGTGCTCTCCTGATACTACCACAGTTTACACTCTCACAGACCCATGTATCCGATACTCTCCCATGTTGTAGCCATAAATGGCTGAAGAGTGTTTTACCAACCCCCCAGTCTTGTAGTGCTTGTCGCACATCCCTCAGCTGGATTTATGGATGGTGCAGCCATGAAAGGGTTATACGCCCTTTAATAAGGACTGAGCCCAATCCAGGATAGACTTTGCCCTTAAGGACTTGTGTCGCTGTCATAATGTCCTAAGGACTGATGGAATGGGGGAAACAGTAGACTGTGCCCTTCATTCATGGGGCTACCCTTAAAGGGATGGACTGTGCAGTGTTATATTGGCTTGAGAGGCTGTGCTAAAAGGGGCCAATTAACTTGAGCAACCATTGCTGGGTTAGGTACAAAAATGGGCTTGGATGCTTGCAGTTTCAGGGTTCTAAATTAGGCAGAACGGGGTCTGTGTTAGCTCTGCAGAAGAAAAGAAAGAAGACCTCATGTTGGTTAATGTGTGTGGTGTAGTGTTTGGTGCCTTACAGGTTTTCGTATGGTTGAGGACGACCATCATTAGAGGTGGGAGAAATGTAAGGAGAAGGATATTGCCACGTTCCCGATTGAAGACTCTAGTGTTATTATGAAGTGTAATGTGAATTGTGACATGCATTAGTAATGTTGAAATGTATTTTGCCTTACAACAGGGTAAGATGAAGTTAATGTTTGGGACTAACCCAGAGTAGGATTGGCTAGAGTGAGGGAAGACTGACGCTTTCCTGTCAGGATTGCAGATAGGTCCCAGGTCTGACTAGAGAGCAGAGCTGTATGACGTGGGTGTCCATGATTTGACAGAAGACGAGGGAGAAGATAATGTGATCCAGAATGCAGAGGAAGAGCTTGCTCACACCACCGTATAACCTGGCTGAGTGCTATTGATGCACCCCGGAGTCATAGTACCACAGTGTCACAATTGTTAGGTGTCACCAGAGAGCAGTTAAGGGGTATTCCACTCAGGCAACACACAAAAAACACCAACACCTCCCAGACAGAAAGGGGAGACCAAGCCCAGCTTCAGGGTGAGCTCCCTTATGGTACATTTACACGCGGCCACAGGAAGGTAGGAGCAGGCAGGCATCGGACACAATTGTGCCTGTTGCCTTGAAAAGACACGATGTGGCTGCGTGTAATTCAGGACTTTCCTTCCTGTGTCTTCCCTGAAGGAAGGAAAGTCCTGAATTACACGCAGCCACATCGTGGTCTTTTCAAGGCAACAGGCACAATTGTGTCCGATGCCTGCCTGTTCCTACCTTCCTGTGGCCGCGTGTAAATGTACCATTATATATTCTGGTCTGAGGAGCAACAAGTTCAGTTCAGCTCCTGGGAAGGCTGTGAAGAGTGCAGTTCCTGTGAGGACTGTGAAGGAGACCTGGGTGTAAACGAGCTGTGCCAGGCTCATCCCAAGGTCCACTGCTGAACACCAGGCCTAAGGCTAGGGCCTGAGGAAAGAGGAGAGACACAAACCTACCGGGAGGCTGCACCACTCCGTGCTTCCCTTCCCTGAGAGGAACAACGCCAGAATGGACACCGGACTCAGAGACTGTGCAGGTTCACACACCGACAGTCAACACCGGAGAGTGGGGGACTCCAGATTCTCCAGCTACACGGTACCAGGGGCACAGCAACATATAGAATCCAGAAACACTGACTTCCCGGAGTGGGGTAGAGAAGTGAAGGACTCGAGTTGCCTGTCATACTGGTAGACGCAGACAGAGACAGGGCCGGCAGCCTAGCTTAAGCAATTGCAAGGGCGACCACGCAAGCGCAGTGAGGAAGCCAACATGACCCGGCTGGGGGAGAGATACCCTGAACTGCTCTCCAGACTCCAGGGATAGCTTATAACATCTGCTTTAACTCAAGTAAACAGACTGAGAAACAGCTATCAGGAGTCCGTATGTGTTAATTACATCTATTGCCCTGTGTTCTATAACAGAATCCCACCTGAGGAGCCACAGACTGTCGTCCCTGCACACTGGCTGGAGAAGCTGCAGCTTTGAAGTGACTGTGTGAACTGTAATCCCCTGCAAAGCCACATCATAGAGTATTACTCCTGCTCTGGGGACCTGCAGCCCTAACCAGAGAGGGCTTGCCATCTCAGCTGCCCCTAAGTCACTGTCCCCAGCGGTCCAGGCAGCGGTGGTTCTATTAGCCACATACCCCTGGTGGTATCACGACAAATCCCCTGTAAATACCCCCTTTTTGGACTGATCCCAGGCCATGGGACCGAGTCACAACTACCGTGATACCCAAGAGAGACAGCACCGGCCTGGCTCCAGAGTACCCCATAGCCTGGGGGCGCATCAGTTTACTGGTGTCATGAACAGGATCTGGTGCCTGGTGAACCGGGTACTCTGTGCCGTGAATTGTGTAAAATACGTGTTTTAGAGCTGTCGCCATTGCAGCGCGCGAGAAGCATAGGGAGTGTGTCATAATTGGGCGGCACCCTCCAAAGAACACAAAGCGAGGCCCGGCCTGTGCTCTGATGACATCCGGCAGGGACGCAAAACCCTGCTGCACCAGCGGAACTATTCTTGTACACCCCAACGGAAGAAGACCAGAAGGGTCATGATTAACTAAGGGGGGCGGAAAGTTGTCGCAGCCAGCGGAGCTCGCACAGCGAGTGGACGGAGCACCCGGTGGTGTTGGAGGGCGAGGGATGTTGATGATCATGCTGTTCCTGATGCTGTACACCCCGGGAGCAACGTGGCTGCCGCAATACGCAGGTGAGCCCAATACCCTAAGTGATTTTAAAGAAAATCTGGACAGTTACTACAGCATATATCCCCTGACGGAGGGTCAGTGTGTCAGCATATTAATGGAGAGTTAAACAGACATGCGCAGCGGGAGGTAAAGTCCTGGTCCGATGATGGCAAAGATACTGTGGAACGTGTAATGACCAGGCTGAAAGCTACCTTTGAGACCAGTGTGGATGCCAGAGCTAAAATGAGATTCTTTGGGTGCGGCAGAAACCACAAGCGAGTGTGAGAGACTTTGCTTTAAATTTGCAGGCACTCAGGACACTCAAGCAGGCAGAACCCATCTGGGCACAAAGGGAAGATAAATTGCTGATAGACCAGTTTGTTGATGGACTATTATTCCCTCCTCATAGAGAACGACTGTGGATGATGGCATACAAAATCCAGACTTGAACTTTGTGGAGTTTAAAGAGAGGGCAATCGCATACTGCAGGCAGAAGAGCCTCATGACACTGACTCTGCCCAATGTTTAGTCACAGCACAAAACCCATCAGCCATGCCAGGGGCTACTGTAAACACCCCAGAGCCCATCACTAATGAGGCTCTAAACCAGAAGATCGATGCCCTAACTAAAACTGTAGCTGCCATGGCCAAAGTGATGCAACAGCTGCGTGGATCCAAGCCCATGGAGAAGATCGGCTGGCTACAAGCATGAAGGATGTCCCATGGATGAGACCCAGGAGATACCCAGCGACTAGAGGACAACCCAACAACCATTACTAACCGGATGGACAGCTCATTTGTCACCGCTGTGGAGAAGCGGGCCATTTCGCCAGAGTGTGTGCTTTAAACGAGGATTCCCTGGGAAGCGGGCCGCTCCTCAGGAATGAACTCCCAAGGCCCCTCAAGGTACGTGGGAGGACGTACAATTATACCTGTCGTGCTGGATGGAATTCCCCTGACTGCTTTTTGGACACGGCTTGCAGATCTCCTCCATACCTTATATCCTTTTTAAGCAGTACTGGGCCGATTCAGACATTACTCGTGGCCAGACGATGACTTTAATATATGGGCTAGTAATGGTAAACTGGTACCACAAATTGGTTTTAAAGAGATGACCATTAAATTGGGAAGGTTGAATTAAAAGATCAGGGTATAATAATTGTTGATGTTGACCAGCATGAGCATGACCCAACAATTTTGATAGGCATGAATGTGATGGAACATTGTCTTGCAGCAATTATTGGTGTTTTCAGTGCATGGTCGGTACTGCCAGTTCAGGGCAACAGCGAATCCTGCAGAAGAATATAAAGGCTTTGATGATGAAGCAGCAGGCAGAGTAGTCAAGTGGAGAGATTGGCAGTGCAAGGGTAAGTGATCCAATACCCATTGTAATACCTCCCAAAACTGAAATGTTGGTCTGGTGTAGAGCTACAATAGGCCTTATGGGGTGAGATTATCAGGCCCTGGTGGAACCCATGTACTCAGACAGTAGGCCCACTGTACTGATGGCCCGAGGAGTAGTTGAGGTACACAGGGGGAGAGTGCCAATACGCCTTCTAAATTGCGGGGAGGAGGAGGTAATCCTACCAAAGTATGCTACCAATGGCTAAATTATACACTGTGGATAACAATGCAATCACCACAGTTGAACCATTTAACCCGTCAAGTCAGGCGGATTGTAATGGCTCAGAGGGGAAACTGAATGATTAGTGCCAAAAACTGCATGTAGTACCAGTTCTACACCCTCTCACCAGAAGCATGGAGTATACCGGGTAGTAAGAGAGTACGAGCAGTCTTCAGCAAACACCCTCTAGACTTTGGGCAGATCAAAGGGGTAGAACACAACTTACCCACAGGTAATCATCCACCCATAAAAGAGGTAAGACCCATTCCACCAGCTCACTACCAATGTGCAAAAGACATGCTCAAAGAGATGAAGGTAGCAGGGGTAATAAGAGACAGTTGTAGCCCATGGGCAGCTCCTATAGTGCTGTGAAAAAGAAGGATGGGACCATGAGGATTTGCGTAGATTACCGGCAGATCAATCGCATTACACACAAGGATGCATACCCATTACCCAAATAGAAGAATCATTAGCTGCATTAAAATCTGTTAACTACTTTTCCACCTTAGATCTGACTAGTGGGTATTGGCAAGTTCCTGTGGCAGAGTCTGACCGTGAGAAGACAGCATTCATCATGCCCATGGGCCTCTGTGCATTCAATTTTATGCTGTTTGGACTCTGCAATGCACCTAGTACATTCCAGAGACTAATGGATGCTGCTTGGGACACAAGAACTTCGAAACTGTCCTCCTGTACCTGGATGACGTCATAGTCTACTCCAAGACTTATGAAGAGCATCTACAACATCTAGCTGAAATGTTTGAAGCCTTGTCCGGGTACGGCATGAAGATCAAGCCATCTAAGTGTCACCTGCTGAAACCAAAGGTGCAGTACCTGGGACATGTAGTAACCTCAGAAGGAGTAGCACTGGATCCCGAGAAGATTACAGTGATAAGGGATTGGCCAAGACCCACCAGCGTGAAAGAGGTAAGGCAGTTCCTGGGACTGGTAGGCTACTACAGAAGATTTATCAAAAGTTTCACCAAGCTAGCAGCTTCTCTACAAGACGTCCTGGTAAGACAGTCTAAGAAGTCTTCAACCCGAAGTCCTCCTTTTCAGTGGAGTGAAGAAAGAGAAGAATCCTTCAGGAAGCTGAAGTTAGCCTTGACGGGAGAAGAGATCCTGGCATATCCTGACTACCATTAACCATTCATTCTGTACACGTGCATCCGTGGGACTGGGAGCATTGCTATCAAAGATGCAAGAAGGCAAAGAAAGAGTCATTGCCTATGCAAGCAGGAAGCTCCGTCTCGAAAAAACCTTGAAAATACAGTTCCTTCAAGTAAAACTACTGCTGTGGAATTAGTCAAGAGGTTATTGACCCATGAAGGTGCATACCCTGATAAAGATGCTCCAGCTGAAGCTCACCAATTCTGGTAGGAGAGAGGTAGATTGTTCCTGTATAAAGAAAAGTTATGCAGAAGACATGTGAATTCTAAGACTCATGAGTTGGTCTGGCAGATCATAGTTCCCAAGAAAGACACCAAGATGGTCTTAGAGGCTTACCATGACGGTGCAGGACATTTTAGATGGAAGACGTTGGAAGCGCTCTTAAGAGAAAGATTCTACTGGCTTGGCATGAGAAAGTCAATTGAGGAATATTGTAGAAAATGTGGCCTGTGCAACCTAAGGAGAGAAGGATCAAGAGAGTCAAAGAGCTCACTCAAGTCCATAATCACCAAGCAGCCATTGGAATTAGTAGCCCTAGACAACGTCAAATTAACACCATGCAGATCTGGCTATGTCTATGCCTTGACAATAGTGGACCACTATTCTCGTTTCCTTGTGGTGGTACCAGTGAAAGATCTTACAGCAAAGACTTCAGCGAAAGCATTCCAGACGTACTTTTGCAGACCTCATGGCTACCCGGAACAGGTCTTAGCGGATCAAGGACCAGCATTTGAACCTCAGTTATTCAAAGAATTCTGTAACATGTATGGATGTACGAAGATTCGGATAACAGCATATTATCCACAGACAAATGGCTTATGTGAGAAGATGAACCACATAGTGATTGAACTTTTGAAGACATTACCACCATCAGAAAGGAATCAATGGCCAGAAAAGTTACCTGACTTGGTAGATTTCTACAACCATGTCCCAGTGTTTTCAATCAATTGCACCCCAGCTTATCTCATGAGAGCAAGACCCGGTAAGCTACCAATTGATTTGGATATGGGAGTTGTTAAACCAGATGCAGAAGATTCAGATTCAACCAACTGGGATACTCTACGTAAACAGAGGTATCTACAAGTCCAAGAATGTGTAGAAAGAAGTCTCCAGCAAGCAAGAGAGAAGCAAGAAAGAACCTTCAACCAACATGCTTCAGCAACTCCTTTGCAACCTGGTGAAGAAGTTTTAAAGGGATCTTGTCACCTCGAAAACGCCACCTAAGCTACTAAAACATGTCCCTGCAGTATCCTATCACTAATCTCACACTCCTTTTGTCTCCTAAAAGCATCCCGTGAAAGTGCATAAAAACGTTTTAATACTTACTCATTAGGGATTATAATTAGCAGGGGCTATATTCTTTAGCCCTTAGGGCATGTTGTTTTGCAGCCTGAATGATTCATCCTCTCTCTGTGCAGCTTCTGCTGTGATGTGCAGCTGAAGGCAGGACAAATGATTTGCATTCTGTGAGTGACAGAGAGGGGGAGGGCAAAGCCTGCACAAGCAAAGCAGTATAGACAGACAGAGCTTGGATCCTCGAGGCTGCAAAACAACACGCCCTAAGGGCTAAAGAATATAGCCCCTGCTAAATATAATTCCTAATGAGTGAGTATTAAAAAGTTTTATGCACTTTCACAGGATGCTTTTAGGAGACAAAAGGAGTGTGAGATTAGTGATAGGATGCAGCAGGGACATGTTTTGGTAGCTTAGGTGGCGTTTTGGAGGTGACAGGATCCCTTTAAAAAGGAACAGAAGGACTTACAAATTGGATGATCAATGGGAACCAACACCATACACCGTTCTCCCATCAAACTTTGACAATATTAAAGTATGTTTAATCAGCAAAGATGGAGACAAGACATCCTCAGCAGTATCCAGAGACCACTTGAAGTTGTGTCCTGAAACCCTGAAAACACCAGAAGATCCTGTAATTATAACAGATGAACCTAAGAAAGAAGATGTGTTCCATACAGTCTTAGGAGATTTTTCAAAAACCTGGACGAACTATCATGGAGCAGTATTAGTCCCAATGCTCGCATTCCATCAAGTAGTGGTACCTGAACCAGTGCCTGCACTACCACCTGAATCCGTGCAGCAACAAGAAGAAATCCCAAAATTAGAAGAACTGGAAGTTGAACCTGTAGAGGAAGAACAGGAAGAACAGATTCCTAAACCCAGGGAACTTGCCAGTCCTCCTAGCAGATTCCCATCCCCATCAGAACTAGAAACACCAGTAAGGTACACTTATACTCACAGTATCTTGCTTAGCACACCAGCTACACCTGTAGTAAGAAGGTCACTACGTAGTACCTAGGGTCAGTTTCCAGCTCGCTACAAAGACTAAATAGTGAAATTTGAATATACAATGTACATATGTTTTAGTGTAAAGAAGTGTGAATAGAACCTGATAAACAGTGTACAGAAAGGGTGAGGAGAGAGTGGCGTAAGGTGCTAATGACGGAGAGTGAGACCTTGGCCACATTATGCGGTGACCCAAGGACCAGGAGGCCTGCAGCACTTATGGCCAGGAGTGAGACACCCGTAGGGAAGTTGTTTATTTATGTGTAATGTTTATATATATATATATATATATATGCAACATTAAGAAACTTGAAACATTAAGCCCGCACCTACAGAGACTTTCCTGTAAGAGCTATTCTTTTTTAAACCAATAAGTTTTTATTGAAAATTTTATAAAATACAAACGCAGTAAGGTTATATGCATAATTTCATGGAAATAAACAGGAAAGGAGGGTGGGGAGGGAGGGGGGGAAGGGAGATTACAATGCAGCAGAAAGATACATTCTGTGTACCCAGAATAGAGATAAAATAATAAGAAGGAGCATAACAGTCATATTCAAGTTTAAACGACATAGATGTGAGTATACAACCTGATTTCCAGAGGATATAAAGGTCAACAATGAGACAAGATACATAAAATTATTTTAACTCAATTTAACTTAACTTAGGTCTGAACTGTATTGTGTGAAGAGACAAGCCATGGGTCCCACCAACGTTGGGTTTTTGCTCGTGATGGAAGGTCATGAGCTAGCATGAGTTCATACATCATTGCGTATTCTTGAACATTTATCCTTTTTACTTTTTAAAAAAATGGACCATTACAGACCACAGGACTGGATGTGGTGCAGACTTCTTGCAAATAAATATTAACCAGCCCCGGAGGGAAACAGACTAATCTCTGGAAAGACTGCTTTTGAACTACTTTTGAATTTATTGGTTTTTGTAATTTTTACTTTTAAGACTCTGTACACTTAAAAATGTTATTACCATGTTATTTGTTGAAAAATTGCCACAGTCCTGAAGTACTGTCCTTCACTAAGGGGGAATGTGGCACCCCATAGTCATAGTACCACAGTGTCATCATTTTTAGGTGTCACCAGAGAGCATTAAGGGGTATTCCACTCAGGCAACACACAAACAATACTAACACTTCCCAGACAGAAGGGAGAGACCAAGCCCGGCTTCAGGGTGAGCTCCCCTATATATTCTGGTCTGAGGAGCAACAAGTTCAGTTCAGCTCCTGGGAGGGCTGTGAAGAGTGCAGTTCCTGTGAGGACTGTGAAGGAGGCCTGGGTGTAAACGAGCTGTGCCAGGCTCATCCCAAGGTCTACTGCTGAACACCAGACCTAAGGCTAGGGTCTGAGGAAAGAGGAGAGACACAAACCTACCGGGAGGCTGCACCACTCTGTGCTTCCCTTCCCTGAGAGGAACAACACCAGAATGTGCAGGTTCACACACACCGACAGTCAACACTGGAGGTGGGGGACTCCAGATTCTCCAGCTACACTGTACCAGGGGCACAGCAACATATAGAATCAAGAAACACTGACTTCCCGGAGTGGGGTAGAGAAATGAAGGACTCGAGTTGCCTGTCATATTGGTAGATGCAGAGTCTGGTCCAGCAGCCTAGCTTAAGCAACTGCAAGGGCCACCACACAAGCGCAGTGAGGAAGCCAACACGACCCGGCCGGGGAGAGATGCCCTGAACTGCTCTCCAGATTGTAGGGACAGCTTATAACATCTGCTTTAACTCCAGTAAACAGACTGAGAAACAGCTATCTGGAGTGTGTGTGTGTTAATAACGTCTATTGCCCTGTGCTCTATAACAGAATCCCACCTGAGGAGCCACAGACTGTCGTCCCTGCACACTGGCTGGAGAAGCTGTAGCTTTGAAGTAAGTGACTGTGTGAACTGTAATCCCCTGCAAAGCCACATCATAGACTATTACTCCTTCTCTGGGGACCTCCAGCCCTACTCGGAGAGGGCTTCCAAGTCACTGTCCCTAGCAGCAACCAGGCAGCGGTGGTTCTATTAACCACATACCCCGAGTGGTGTCACGACAAATCTCCTGTAAATACCACCTTTTTGGACTGATCCCAGGCCACAGGACCGGGTCACGACTACCGTGATACCCCAGAGAGACAGCACCGGCCCGGCTCCCGAGTACCCCATAGTCTGGGGCCATCACTATCAGATGTTTTATTGGATAGCACTCGCTCCAATGTTATACTATGGAGCAGTGCTGATCAGTATTTTTTTCTCATGCTTATTTGGCATGAGAAAAACCTGCTGCATGCTACAATTTGCAGCGTATCTCGGATCAGGATCACGCGCACCCTTGTCATCTGAGTGCAATCCAAAATACACCGAGATGCGTAATGCTCCTGTAACAGAAGTCCGCACACTCAGCCATGATCCCCAACTTCATGTAGTGTGCTGAGGCACAAGAGTTTGCTCCACTGCTACCGGCCCGCACCATGTTATACCTAGAATACTCCAGTGTTCCCTTACATGTCTTCAAAAAATGACCTACTCTTTAAATCACTTTAAATCTTTAATGTATTATTAAAGAAAAGTTTTGTCAATTCACTTTCTATTGTTTGCAATCAGTATTAAAATAAAATCTTGCAATACTCACATTGGCTTTTGGGACTATTCTACAGAAATGTTCTGAATTGTTTCAAGAAATTTGCATGCACATTAGCAGCAACATACACACACCTATCTTTTGTATTGAAGCATCTCATGAGCGGGTGCAAAGGTCACTGTGAATTGATCGGGAGCAGGGTTAGCTATGACATATTGTAATTGTTGGATCCAAAGTGATCATCTGTGTATAGTAATTTTGTCATTCTAATTCTTTAATGATAATGAGACTTTTGAAAACTCTTCCTGAAAGAGCAAGGCAAGATTCTATTCTTTTATGCAGATTTTTTTTTTTTTTAATACTGTACATCTAACACAAAAACTGATTAATCAATAGGGCATTTTCTGATGAAACATTCCCTTAAATATTCTGATTTACAAGGATGTCATACAACAATGTCAGACACGGAACCTTAACATTGTGACCACCTTGTCCTGCCCTATGGTGACAAACTCATCTACAGTATGTACTAAATAGTTCTGTGATATCGTCAATGTATCTGTCTTTTGTTCCACTAGATGGCGAATTAGGTCCGTGTAATCCTGGAGCTGCAGCGTTCACTTTGCTCGTGTGTTCATTTTATTTTACATTAGCCTGTATAAGGATTAGGGATTTGGACACTTAAGGCCAAAGACCACCAAATAGATTATTCGTTAGGTAGCAGCAAGGGCAAAGGGACACCTGACCCCACCAGAGTATTAATCTCTAGCACAAGTACCCACTATTATTGGGTTATTTTAAACACTGTGTATACAGGTTCCGAAGATGCAACGGCACAGTATAGGCGTCTCAGTGGTGACTCAAGAACAAGTGTTTATATTCTTACAACAGGGAAGAAGTGCTTGGAGTACGCGTTAAGAATGTCACAGATAATAAGTATTTAAACAGTTTAGCACACAATAGAAAATGCGGTACCAAAGTCATACAGAATATAAATGCAATATTATTTACTCTTCCTCACTTATATCGCCAAATAACAAAATCTGTTAACATTGTCTGAACCTTAGTCACTCCGTCAGTGAAGCATCAGTGTCACTCTACTCATCCCTGTCGTTGGATAACAAAATAGCACTAAGCGGTACACAGGCCCTAATAAAGGTCACGACACTATCTGCTGGGCTGTAATTCCAATTCAGGGGTGGTCTCTCTCACTCAACTCGCTGGCTGGCTTCGCTACCTGAAATGCAGTCCCAGCTTGCTTCCAGTACTTCATGTCTGCGCAGGGAATCAACGGCCCACAGGAACGGTCCTCTGTTACAGCCAGATCGTCTCCAGGAACAGGTTCAGATCTGGTCACAGTCCACTATTGGTGCTGCTCAGGGTCTTATACTCTGCTCAGGACATTGATATTCCTGTCAGCTCAGGTCACCAATCTTCCTCTCAGGTCAGGTCACCGATCTTCCTCTCAGCTTAGGTCAGTGATCTTACCCTTAGCCCAGGTCTAGGGTCTTCCTGTCAGCTCAGGTCACCGATCTTCCTTTTAGCTCTGGTCACGGGTCTTCCTCTTAGCACAGGTCACTGATCTTCCACTCAGCTCATGTCATGGATCTTCCTCTTAGCTCAGGTCACGGATCTTCCGCTTAGTTCAGCTCACAGATCTTCCTCTGAGGTCAGGTCACGGATCTTCCTCTCAGGCCAGGTCACGTATCTTCCCCTTAGCTCAGGTCACTGATCCTCTGCTCAGCTCAGGTCATGAATCTTCTTTTCAGTTGAGGTCACAGATCTTCCTCTCAGCTCAGGTCACTGATTTTTCCTCTCAGTTGAGGTTACGGATCTTCCTCTTAGCTCAGGTCACCAATCTTCCTCTCAGCTTAGGTCTCCTATCTTCCTCTCAGCTTAGGGCATGAATCTTCCTCTCAGCTCAAGTCACGGATCTTCCTCTCAGCTCAGGTCACTGATCTTCCCTTAGTTCAGGTCTCTGATATTCCTCTCAGCTTAGGTCACCTATCTTGCTCTCAGCCCAGGTCACAGATCTTCCACTTAGCTCAGGTCACCGATCTACTTCTCAGCTTAGTTCACGGATCTTTCTCTCAGCTCGGGTCATGGATCTTCCTCTCAGCTCAGGTCACTGATCTTCCTCTCGGCTTAGGTCACCTATCTTGCTCTCAGCCCAGGTCACAGATCTTCCCCTTAGCTCAGGTCACCGATCTACTTCTCAGCTTAGTTCATGGATCTTCCTCTCAGTTCAGGTCACTGTTCATCCTCTCAGCTCAGGTTACTGATCTTCCGCTCAGCTCAGGTCACTGATCTTCCTCTCAGCTTAGGTTACCTATTTTCCTCTCAGTCCAGGTCACAGATCTCCCTTTCAGCCCAAGTCTCCGATCTTTCTCTCAGGTCATGAATCTTCCTCTCAGCTCAGGTCACCGATCTTCCTCCAGCCCAGGTCAGCGATCTTCCCCATAGGTCAGTTCACCGAACTTCCTCTCAGCTCAGGTGACGGATCTTCCGCTCAGCTCAGGACATCAATCTTCCTGTCAATTCTGGTCAAGCTCAGGTCACCAATCTTCCTCTCAAATCAGTTCACTGATCTTCCTCTCAGCTTAGGTCACTGATCTTCCTCTCAGCTCATAGATCTTCCCCTTAGCTCAGGTTACTGATCTACCTCTCAGCTTAGTTCAAGTATCTTTCTCTCAGCTCAGGTCACAGATCTTCCTCTCAGCTCAGGTCACTGACCTTTCTCTCAGCTCAGGTCACTGATTTTTCCTCTCAGTTGAGGTTACGGATCTTCCTCTTAGCTCAGGTCACCAATCTTCCTCTCAGCTTAGGTCTCCTATCTTCCTCTCAGCCCAGGTCACAGATCTTCCCCTTAGCTCAGGATATGATCTACCTCTAAGTTTCTGATCTGGTCGACAGGGTATGGAATACTCGGATACCGGGACAGGGGGTTACTTCAGTGGGGGATCACAGCTGGTCGGTTCCTGGTTCCATGCCCTGGACCCTCAGTGGCAGGAATGGGGGTGATGATTATGGAGAATGATAACGTGACCTGTGGTATCTTGTAATAGGGATATCAGCGCTGCGGCCGGCCGCTGAGCTGACGGAAATGCAGTTTTGGTAGTACAGCTCCCCACAGGTGGAGCTTTACCTCAGGGCAGTGAGGTGGATGAGGGGAGTAGTAGTAGCGGTTCTGCTGTGAACGCTGCAGGCGGCGGGGAATCAGGCACACACACACAGTAGTCTCTGTTTCAGTACCTTTTTACTGAAGTCTGCTAACAGGCATGGTCCAGGAGGGTAATTAGGTTTCGATTCAGCTTGGGATGTTCACCTTGGAGAGTTGTGAGGCCTCCTCTATTAGTGTGTGCGGTGTTTGGGGTAAGCTCTGCCTGTAGTTGAACCTGACGCTCTTTCTCCCTCTCAGGGTGCTGTTCCACAACACACAGTGACCTTTCTGTCGGATTCTTATTCTCTGCTCAGGTCCCTGGTCCTATGCTTGGTCAGGTTTGGAGTCTTCTATTCTTTACTTCAGGGGGAATAGATCCTCCTGGTCCATCCGGGCTTTTCCTGCTACAATAGATTATTAGCAGCTTCGGACTCCGGTGTCCAGTGGCTAAAGGATTCTCAGATCTGTTCCCTTCTTCCTTCTTCCTACTTCTCCCACTGACCTCCGTCCCTCTCTCTAAGGCGCTGCACAGCTGGGTCAGGTTTCCTGGATCTGGGCCTGGCTTGGTCCTATCCTTCACTAACTGCTCTCTCCTCTGCAGTCTCTCTGGAACTAACTTCAGTACTAACTGACTCCTCCCCTCAGGCCTGGATCTTTATTGGACAGCCAGTGGGGCTCCCCCTCCAGGTCTGGGGTGGAAGGTGTTGGATGCTGTGAGTGCCAAGGTGTACATCCCTCCCTCGCATGGGTGCCACACTTCATTCACATATCTTTATCTCAACTTAGGTCATGGATCTTCCTCTCAGCTCACTAATCTTCCTCTCAGCTCAGGTCACTGATTTTTCCTCTCAGCTCAGGTCACTGATCTCCCTCTCCACTCAAGTCACTGATCTTCCTCTCAGGTCATGAATCTTCCTCTCAGTTCAGGTCATTGATCTGCCTCTCAGCTCAGGTCACCGATTTTCCTCACAGCTCAGGTCACTTATCTTCATCTCAGCTCAGGTCACCAATCTTTCTCTCAGCTCACTAATCTTCCTCTCAGCTCAAGTCACTGATTTTTCCTCTTAATTCAGGTTACTGATCTTCCTCTCAGCTCAGGTCACGGATCTTCCTCTCAGCTGGGGTCACGGATCTTCCTCTCAGCTGGGGTCATGGATCTTCCCCTTAGCTCAGGTCACTGATCTTTCTTTCAGCTTAGCTAACAGATCTTCCTCTCAGCTTAGGTCACTTATCTTCCTCTCAGCCCAGGTCACAGATCTTCCTCTCAGCTCAAGTCACTGGTGTTCCTCTTAGCTCAAGTCACTGATCTTCCTCTCGGTTCATGAATCTTCCTCTCAGTTCAGGTCATTGATCTGCCTCTCAGCAAAGGTCACTGATTTTCCTCTCAGCTCAGGTCACGGATCTTCCTCTCAGCTCACTAATCTTCATCTCAGTTCAAGTCACTGATTTTTCCTCTTAGTTCAGGTTACTGATCTTCCTCTCAGCTTAGGTCACCTATCTTCCTCTCCACTCAAGTCACTGATCTTCCTCTCAGGTCATGAACCTTCCTCTCAGTTAAGGTCATTGATCTGCCTCTCAGCTCAGGTCACCGATTTTCCTCACAGCCCAGGTCATTTATCTTCCTCTCAGCTCAGGTCACGGATCTTCCTCTCAGCTGGGGTCATGGATCTTCCCCTTAGCTCAGGTCACTGATCTTTCTTTCATCTCAGTTCACTGATCTTCCTCTCAGCTTAGGTCACTTATCCTCCTCTCATCCCAGGTCACAGATCTTTCTCTCAGCTCAGGTCACTGGTCTTCCTCTTAGCTCAATTCACTGATCTTCCTCTCAGGTCATAAATCTTCCTTTCAGTTCAGGTCATTGATCTGCCTCTCAGCTCAGATCACCGATTTTACTCACAGCTCAGGTCACGGATCTCCCTCTCATCTTAGTTCATGGATCTTCCTCTTAGCTTAGGGTATGAATCTTCCTCTCAGCTCAGGTCACGGATCTTCCTCTCAGTTCAGGACACTGATCTTCCTCTCAGCTCAGGTCACCAATCTTCCTTTCAGTTCAGGACACCGATCTTCCTCTCAGCTCAGGTCACTGATCTTCCTCTCAGCTCAGGTCACATATCTTCCTCTCAGCTCAGGACACCGATATTCCTCTCAGCTGAGGTCACCAATCTTCCTTTCAGCTCAGGTCACCAATGTTTCTCTCAGCTTAGGTTACAAATTTTCTTCTTAGCTCAGGGCATTGACCTTCCTCTCAGCTCAGGTCACTGATCTTTCTCTCAGCTCAGGTCACGGATCTTCCTCTCAGTTCAGGACACCGATCTTCCTCTCAGCTCAGGTCACTAATCTTCCTTTCAGTTCAGGACACCGATCTTCCTCTCAGCTCAGGTCACTGATCTTCCTCTCAGCTCAGGTCACCTATCTTCCTCTCAGCTCAGGACACCGATATTCCTCTCAGCTGAGGTCACCAATCTTCCTTTCAGCTCAGGTCACCAATGTTTCTCTCAGCTTAGGTTACAAATTTTCTTCTTAGCTCAGGGCATTGACCTTCCTCTCAGCTCCGGTATAACTCAGGCCTTCTCTTGGATCTGACTGGTCTCAGACCCTTTTGTAGTAAGGATGGCTGTAAGCCTGCTTCACTGCCACATAACCTTCCTGCTACTCGTTCTGGTGCCAATAACACCCCTACTTGGCTCAGCCAAGTCTTTTATATTTTGCAACTGCGACACAACTGTCACCTAACCTGCTTCTCCGCTAAACTCTTCTCTTGAGGAAACTCACATTTTGCTCCTTAGTTCCTTTGTTGTTCTTGATCAGCAGATGATGTTCTCCTACAAGCATTGCTCCTGTCCCCTTACATATTGAGAAACAGTGTCAACAGTGCACCAAATCCTCCCTGCCTCTGTTCTTTCTCTGCTTTTGTAACCTCCCTGCCTATGTTCTGTCTCTGCTCTTTTAACCTTACTATCCCTGCTCTTTTTTGTAATTTGCCTGCCTCTGCTCTGTTTCCATAACCAGCCTGCCTCTCTCTGTCTCAAGTCAGCTTTTTAATCTGTTGTTTCGTCTTCCTTGCTGTTTTCCCTTTGTTAACACCATTGCTTATAACTAATGTTGACTTTTCAATCATTATGTCCGTCCCTTATGACCGGTCTCTTCCGCATTTTTTTCTGTTCTTGTAACCTGTGTAACTTTGTCCCTTTCTGTCCAGTTCATGCTCTGTACTTGCCTGCTCTCTGGCCTGCCTGTTAGCCCTTCTCCTCACTGGCCTATCTGTTACCCATTTGTCTTCTTTGTGTAACCTGATTTTCTTGACTTTGTTCCCACTAAATTCTATTTTTTTCCCCTTTGTTCCCCTATTTGTTATTAAACCTCTGCCTGGTCCATAGTTGCATTATTTTAGTAATTTCTACATTTATCTCCTGATTGGCCAAATTATATCCACCTTTTCATCTAAGGATAACTTATGCCATATATACAATATATACTGTATCCATGCATCCAGTGGCGTAACGACAGCGTTCGCAGGAGTCGCAAGTACAACCGGGCACAGAGGTATAGGGGCCCGGAGGTACAGAGGCCTGGAGGTGCTAGGACCTGGACCCGCCGACCCCTACATCTGCTTTACATGGATGTGCGTCCCTGAGGATGCACATTCATGTCACTGGGTGGCAGTCTGCTGGCCGGTCCCTGGGCGGCTGATCACGGCGGACTGGCAGGCACTGCAACTTTAAAACTCCCACGGCCACTGCGTGCTGCACCGTGATGAGGTCATGTGACCTCATCACAGTCAAAACGCAGCTGCCAGCAGGAACGGTAAGTGTGAGTTCCATTCAGGAGCAGAAGAACCTCTCAGTCTCACAGCTTCTGGAGAGGGAGAGAGGGGTGTGTGTGTGTGTGTGGGTCTGTACAGGGGGCAGTGTGACTGGGTGTTGGGGGCTGTACAGTGGGCAGTGTGTCTGTGTGTGTGGGGGGGGGGGGGCTGTACAATGGGCAGTGTGTCTGTGTCTGTGGGGGGGATGTACAGGGGACAGTGTGACTGGGTGCATAAAGGGGAGGGCTGTACAGAGGGCAGTGTGGGGGACTGTACAGTGGGCAGTGTGTCTGTGTGGGTGGGGTGGAGGGCTGTATAGAGGGCAGTGTGAATGGGTGAGTGGGGCAGGTTAAACAGGAGGCAGTGTGTCTGTGTGGGATCATACATCTTATATGCTATATGGAGGGCTATGAGGCTGCATTATTGCATTATACTATATATATATGACGGGATGTGACGCTGCATTATATGAAATGAAGGGCTGTGACGCTGCATTATATTATCTGGAGGGCTGTGACACAGCATTATATTATATGAAGAGCTGTGACGCTGCATTATATTATATGAAGGGCTATGAGGTTGCATTATATTATCTGTAAGGCTATGATGCTGCATTATATTATCTGAAGAGCTATGACACTGCATTATATTTTCTGGAGGACTATGACGTTGCATTATATTATCTGTAGGACTATGAGGCTGCATTATATTATTTGGAGGGCTATGAGTCTGCATTATATTATATGATGGGTTATGAGGCTGCATTATATTATATGGATGGCTATGAGGCTGCATTATTCTATATGGAAGGATATGAGGTTGCATTTTACTATATGGAGGGCTATGAGGCTGCATTATACTATATGGAGGCCTGTGAGGCTGCATTATACTATATAGAGGCTTGTGAGGCTGCATTATACTATATGGAGGGCTGTGAGGCTGCATCATACTATATGGAGGGCAATGAGGCTGCATTATTCTATGTGGAAGGATATGAGGCTGCATTTTACTATATGAATGGCTATGAGGCTGCGTTATACCATAATTGAGGACCATATATACCAAAATAAGGACATATTCCAGGAGGAGGACCATATATAGCAGGATGAGGGACATTAATACATAATGAAGGGTCAATTTGTGAGTCTTTATAGGAGTTAGAACATTACATGTGGCCCATACATCTGACCAATGGGGGCGCAGGTCCAAATATCGCACTGGGGCCCTTCGGGCTCTAGATAACCCACTGCATGCATCATAGAAACAAGATGTTTTTGTGCTTTTGTGTGTATTTGTATTACGTGTTGCTACTGTCATAGATTCTCTAAATTGTGAGACATCTGTCTGAGCTGAACTTTGGAACACCTTGGCCGTAATTATAGTCCGTAGTATCTGTCGTAAGATAAATTAACCCTTGGATAGCTGACATGCCTGCAATTAATTGTTAAGCACAACACCAGTGACTGATTTGGCAAGTAGAAGCCTCGCTACTAGGATACGAGTTTTGGCTATGTGGCTCGGAGCATCTATTACAAGGCAGCGTTTAGTGGCACCTCGCCATAGTAGCTATTAAACACTAAAGGTAGATCTGTCTTTGAAAACAAGTAAGTCAAATATTTTCTTGCCAAACATCTGTAGATAGTTAGTTTGATTTATTTTGATCTGAATTTTTTTTTTATGGTAGAAATGACAGCTTATTTTAATTTTCATCCGTTAAAATGTTTCTGAGAGATCTGAATGAGGAGACGGCGGCGCCTTTGATGATTCGGCACTGTGCCCTGATATTCAGGTACACCTGGGCGTGCTACCAATTTTGTAGTGGCATTGTGCCACTGTCAAGATGGGCGCTAACAGTATTACTTCCTTCTGCTAAAATGATTGAGTTTGTGGGGCCTTGCCTAGTTCGGATGTCTATTTTTACCTTTGCTTCCAAAGTCTGTGGAAACAGGACTGAATGATATATTGTTCACAGTGATACAAATTGAAGGGGTGTATTTATCTTTAATAGGTTCATCCTTAGTACAGAAGACAACTTGATGATCGCTGGAAGTCCAACTGTGGAAAACCACCAAGTGTTCCATATATCCATATCTCTGAAACCCTGAGAATAGGGCTCTGCAGCCCTGTCCTTAATGAAGAAGAGTTGCAAATGCTTTGCTTCATTCATCATCTAAGGGACTGCTGGCGACACTTGCCCCTCCCAGGGCCATGGGACACTCGGAACCGTCCTGCAGTACTACTTCTGGGGAGTCACAGGAGTCGAGACCTGGCTCCTTGACCCTGGGCGTCAGATAAAAGGTTTAGGGAATAGGGTATTAGGGATTGTTGTCGTGACACCACCCGTGGTGTTCGGCTAATGATGGCCAATGCTGCGGTGTGGGACCTCTGGGGATGATGGAGTCGCAGCTAAGATGGTTTTGCTTCCTACAGGTGGAACGGTTCCCCAGGGCAACCAGTTTGGTCAGCGGTGATGGCAGGCCGCAAGGTTCTTCAGGCTGATGGAGATGGCTAACCCTGCTGAGGCAGGTTCTCTGCGGGCTGCTTGGCTTATCAGTCAGTGGCTCCCCAGGCAAGGAAAATAAACTGTCTCTAGTTCGGCTACCTTCTCAGCAGATGTGTCGGGTGTTGGCCACAGCTCCTCTAGATCTCGTGGCCTCTGGTTCTGTGGTTGGAGTCTGGAATCTCCTCGCCACCTTCAGGGCTGGTCCCCTGGTTCCCAACCAGCCCTTTCATCTGACTCTGGTCAAACTTGGATTCTTTTCTGCCTCTGCTTGTACCCCTAGGGCTCCCTCTGCCTTTTGTGCTCTCTGCTGTTCGACGACCCAGAATGAGCTTCTCACTGCTCAAGTCTTACAGGTCCTCTCTCCTCTCACATCGATCACACTCCTTCATTCCCTACGTCCCCTGACTTGGCCCACCCTCTATCAGGTTTTGTAGGTGCCTCAGATTTACCATCCCGTTTCCCTAAGAACAGAGATAGCACGCCCGTGAATGGGTGCAGTACCCCTTGTGGTGACCAGACTGCAACAACATAACTTTACAAGAGTGCTTCTTCCCAGACCGGGAGGTTCTTTTCTTAAATGTTACATAAGAAAAAGGAATACCCTATCTATATATAAAAAAATTGTATAAAAATAATAAAAGCAAGAAAAATGCAAACATTTCACAGTTCTCCAGGTCTTATGGTGTCCATTTAGTCCCTTTACAAGGTAAGTCAGGCAAAGCACCTTATCCTGGGCGGGAAATCAAAAGTGCCACAATCCATGAACGTCTTTTTCACATTGGCAGTCAGCTTAAACTAGTGTGCCTTATCCACAGATATCTAACTCGTCACATTATTTATTAATACACTTATCACTGGCACATTATCTGTTGCAATCAACTATACAGATTGGTCCTTAAGGTTACTCTTAAAATCATATTATACAACATAACTATATACATTATGAACTGCTCTCTTCTACTTAAAATTCAACCATAACAGCTCTTTTTGTATTCTGGGAGGTGGCACCTTGTATACCCTTAGGGCATACCATCCCCGGTGTCCCATATGCCTCAAATATCCCACCTCATCTCCCAGGTACAAGTCTCTACCGGGATGGCCTTTGGGAAAATAAGACTCGACGTCTCTCCAGCTAACGAAAACTGTTCCTCTAGATAGGGTTCTTTGATAAAACCCTCCCGTTCTGCAGATGGAAGTTCACCACCACTCCTCATCGGCGTTCAATTGGTGCTTTACGAGTATGCTCCTTATCTTATCTTTGAGGTTGGCCTCCTCCTGTGCCCACCATCTCACCTGGCGTTGACGGCATTCCTCTTCCTCAGCCGCTGGTCTCTGGTGGAAATATTCATCTCTCCCGTGAGTCTCAGCTGTACTTCCCACATGAGCCTCCCTTACTCGGGCTGCAACCGGGAATTTTGTTATCTATTCCTCCCGTAGCACCCATTGGAGCTGCACTGTCTCTCATTTTGTGGGTTCCACCGATGACACATGCTCTACCCTTGGTGGGACTATCGGGTCAGCTTCTTCCCCAGTATGGCTCCGCCCCTGCTCTTTCACTCCCTGCCCGGGTTTCTGTTTCGGCCCTGCGGGGCAGATTTAGGTTCCTGCAGGATATCTCCCTCTACCGGAGCAGCAGCTTTACCTTCAGGTGCGGCACACTCTCGGGTTTCTCCTCCAGTTGGCCTAGGGTATTTGACATGGCTGACCCTGGACCATCTTTCTCAGCAGGCTCCTTTTCCAGTTTTTGATAGTCCATACTTGGCCCTGATGAAGCTGCAGGTTGAGGTCTCTCAGCACGGCTCCCCAAAACTCTGTGCTCTGTGCTCCCCTCTTTATCACTGGGGATGCCTGTTCCTGTTTTTCCGCCTGCTGGACTCTCATGACCACCGGATGCCATGGTACCTTCTCCGTACCCTGCGCTCCCTTCTTTTGCTCTGCCCTCTCTTCCGCCACTTAGTCTCTGCACCTCCCTCTTTTGGTTGTCGCTCACTTCTCTGGGTAGAGTCAGCATAGCCCCAAGCAGGCCCCCTTGGCTTTCTACTGGCACTTGGGGCAGGCCTGCTCTTTCGCGCCTTGTTCGGGCCCATCCCACAATGGGGGTCGGGGAACTTCCCCGAGCCAGCACATGGCATCAGTCCTCCAGGGTCGCCATTTTCAAAGTTTCTTAGTTTCACAAAAGTCTCTCTCAGGCGCACGGGAACAAGTGCCACTGGGTCGGTCGCATCCTGTTCGCGATGCCAAGTATGACATGCCCCTCCCAGGGCCGTGGGGTACTTGGAACTGAGGTATGGTACTTCTGGGGAGTCACAGAGGTCGAGACCCGGCTCCGTGACCCTGGCGGTGTCAATAAAAAGTTCGGGGAATGGGGTTTTAAGGATTGTTGTCACGACACCACCCGTGGTGTTTGGCTAATGATGGCCGACGCTGCGGTGCGGGACCTCTGGGGATGATGGAGTCGAAGGTAAGGTGGTTTCGCTCCCCACGGGTGGAGTGGTTCCCCAGGTCAACTGGTTTGGTCAGCGACGATGGCAGGCCGCAGGGTTCTTCAGGCTGAGGGAGACGGCTAGCCCTGCTGAGGCAGGTTCTCTGTGGCCTGCTTGGCTTATCAGTCGGTGGCTCTGCAGGCAGGGAAAATAAACAATCTTACACACAGCTGGTGAGTTCTACACCTGATTTACTTAGCGTTCATTTGGCAATGCCACCGAGTACGGTTCCTTGTCAATTCTCAGTCCGGATAGTTCTCAGAGAACCGGGATAGCTCGTCTAAGACACCTCTTTATGTTCCTTTCTCTCACAGGTTGCTTTCTCAAGGATGCCTATCCGCCTCTCTCCTACTCGCACCTCTGCACACAGAGACCCAATCCGGCAGCCACAGGCCTTCTCGAGCGACTGGTACCTTGTCCCCTGACCCTAGTATGGCTACCTTTTCGGCGCATGTGTTGGGTGTTTGCCACAGCTACTCTAGATCTCGTGGCCTCCGGTTCTATGGTTAGAGCCTGGAATCTCCTCACCAGCTTCAGGGCCGGTCCCCTTGTTCCCAACCAGCACTTCCGTCCAACTCCGGTCAAACTTGGATTTGGGTGCATGGGTGGTTCTTTCTTTCTTTCTCTGCTCGTGCCCTTAGGGCTCCCTCTGCCTCTTGTGCTCTCTGCTGTTCCATGACCCAGGACGAGCTCCTCACTGCTTAAGTCTTCCAGTTCCTCTCTCCTTGACTTCCTCTCACTTTGCTCACACTTTTTCACTCCATCCCACTCCACACTTTCCTTTCCTCCGTCACCTGACTGGGCCCTCCCTCTATCGGGTTCGCCGACTTTACCTGGGACCAGGTGTGTTGGATGTTTTGTAGGCGTCTCAGATTTACCATACCGTTTCCCTAAGAAGAGAGATACCACACCCGTAGAATGGGTGCAGTAACCCTTGTGGCAACCAGACTGTAGGGGTGCCACACTGGTCTCGGCACTTTTCCATGGTCCCTTAGACGATTAATGGAGTGAAGGAAAAAAATACGCACCTCTTCTCCTTTCAGGACTGGGCAGAGTCCCATTGTCAGGGTTCTAGAGCCCAAATCTTGGGATAATGTGACCCCGAGGGAACAGCATGCTATTCCCTACCTCATGGATAGCATGGTTCTTAGTGATTTGATACATTGAATTCACAATGCTGTCATTGTTTCAATTGTGTTAATAGACTGAACCCAAAAGAAGTTGTGAAAACAAAGCTTTTCTCAATGCATGCCAGAGGTTAATGTTCTTAATTTGGCCAGACTATTGGTCTTTTGTTTGCCTCTTTCAGAGATTCAGTCATCTCTCAAAGGATAATTATACAGATATTGGATTGAAATACCAGCCAATAAGAGCCCAGCCTCATTCCACCAATCCTGGAAAACCACAAAACCCTGAGATGAGTGCTTGGGATACATAAGGAGGCCTGCTTCATTCATGAGTGGTCATCTGCATTGTGGTCTCCGTCTAGAGATTTCGGCCCTGACTAGAGGACCACCAGAACTGAATTGAATTCGGCAGCAGTTAGGCCTAGGTTTCAGCTGAAATATCAGAGACTACGTAAGGAAGATGCCCAGGCTCGGACAATTCAGTCACCTGTCTACATTTGCTGAGCTCAGTCAGCTTCCTAAGCTTGCCGTTATTCCTCTCTCAGTGGATGCCCGCCAAAAATGGGGTGCTGCTGGATTGGAATAAGTGGCCCTTGAAGCCCCAAAGGCATGAATATTCTAATCCCTGGTGAGCCAGCGGAAGGGTGAGAAACTGTTGCCTGTTACATTCTGTGTTTTGCTTGGTTATGTGTTATATGTATTTGACTGTTGGGATCCAATAAAGCCGTACCATTGTGCGGTTCCCTCTCCCTGTGTTGTCTGAGTAGTGTTTTGCCTTTGGTTAAGGAATTCAAGCGTTCCTTTGGGATGAGCCCTGGTCCATGCGGTCTGTCTAAATGCGGCCAAACCAGCAGGAAGAGAGCACCCACTGACCTCTCTGTCTTCACAGAAGTCACTGTTTTTTTCTTAATGTGTCTTAATTGGGTGGGGTCTTGATGTCATTGTCTTTAATTTGATGGGTGGAGTCTACAATGATGTCATTGACTTTACTAAGTTGATGGGTGGAGTCTACAATGATGTCATTGTCTTATAATTGTGGGTGGAGTCTACAATGATGTCATTGTCTTTATTAAGTTGATGGGTGGAGTCTACAATGATGTCATTGTCTTTAAGTTGATGAGTGGAGTCTACAATGATGTCATTGACTTTATTAAGTTGATGGGTGGAGTCTACAATGATGTCATTGTCTTAATTGATGGGAGTCTAAATGATGTCATTGTTTAAGTTGAGAGTGGAGTCTACACAAATAGAGGTGTGATTTTGTCTATTTTTTATTTTTTTATGTGTCTAATATTTAAATTGAAGTGATGGGTGAGTCTACAATGATGTCATTGTCTTATTGAGATGAGTCAAATATGTTTGTTATAGGGTGGAGTCTACAATGATGTCATTGACTTTATTAAGTTGATGGGTGGAGTCTACAATGATGTCATTGTCTTAAAATTGATGGGTGGAGTCTTACAATGTGTATTGTTTTTCTTAAGTTGATGGGTGGAGTCTACAATGATGTCATTGTTTTATTAAGTTGATGGTGAGTCTACAATGATGTCATTGTCTTTATTAAGTTGATGGTGGAGTCTACATGATGTCATTGTCTTTATTAAGTTGATGGGGTTGAGTAGTCTTTTTTACATGATGATATCTTTTTAAGTTTTAATTAAGTTGATGGGTGGAGTCTACATGATTCATGTCTTTATTAAGTTGATGGGTGGAGTATCAATGATGTAATTGTTTTTCTTAATGGGGTGGATTCTTCTACGATGTCATTGTTTTTCTTAAGTTGGTGGGGGAGTCTACAATAATATCATTGTTTTTATTGAGTTGATGAGTGCAGTCTACAGTGATGTCATTGCTTGTGTTGAGTTCATAGGCTGAATCTTGAATTAAGTCTTTTTTGGGGTGAGTTGTTAGCGGCCTTGACTGTAAAAATATAGTATTACAGAAAATATAATGAAATTCTGGATGATCTGACACATTTGTTTTATCTGTAAAACATGAATGAGTGCACAACTGGCACTCTTTATCGTAGGGGGTGTATCTGTTGCAGTATGCAACAGCTACAGGCTTATGTTGTTTGAACTGATGGCAGATGTTGCTCTGTGCATTGTTAGAATTTGTTAATACTATACTGTGTGTTCAGATTCTCTTGTAGTTATCTATGTAGAGATGCAGATAATGATTGCTGTGTGTCCTAAAGGCCCAGTCACACGCGTCAATGTCATCAGTGATCTGATCGCTGGCGACATTGATGGCTGATCGCTGGTGAGCTGTCACACAGGCAGACTCACCAGCGATCAATGGACCAGCGACATCGTGCAAATGATTTAAATATCGTTTCCACAATGTCTTGTTCCCCCTGCCGGGCTGCGGTTAGCAGGTTGGTATCCATTGGATACTGCGGTTAACTAGGCAGCGCGCGCTGCCTAGATACCCAATGTATACCTTGGTTACCAGCATTCTCCGCTCACCTGCTGGTATCCAAGGTACACAGCAGGTAACTAGGGTCTCTAGTTACCCACTGTGTACCTTGGATACCAGCTAGTGAGCGGAGAAGTCTGGTAACCAAGGTATACATCGGGTATCTAGGCAGCGCGCGCTGCCTAGATACCCGCAGTTTACCATGGATACCAGCTCCCAGCGCTTGCTGAGAGGCACTGGGAGCCGGCTGATCACGCGTCTCCTGGTGTCACATGCAGCGAAGCTGCGTGTCCACTGGGCGACCGTCGCCAGGCTTTTGGTCCTGTCCGAAAACCTGGCGACCATCAACCAGCGATTTATCGCTGGTTGATATACCATGTCACACACGTCAATATCGCTGCAACGTCACATGCAGCAGGGACATTGACAGCGATATTGACGCGTGTGACGGCCCCTTAAGAAATTAGTTCTCAATCAATGATAAGTGCTGAATGATACTGCTGAAAGCAGAAATCTGCAACAACATTTATGTGACTGTTCAGCAGGAGGCACTGGGAAAGCAAACTGTACTGTATATGGGGCACTTAACATAACTCATGAACCCAAGTACAATTTAATTAATAGATCTTGGAATAATAATAACCTGCGGTTGGCAGCATTGCACAAAAAGTTCCTGTGCTGAGATAATTTTATATATGTGCCCCTTCTATGTACTGTGTAATGGTTGTGTCTGACTATGTAGAGCTGCTCCAATTCATGGTTAGCACATACCAAAGCTCCTGGCCGGGGGTGGGGGTGGGGGGAGTATAAGTAATTTTTAATTATTGAGTATACGGACAACACAATAAGGGCTCACAGGTGATGTTTTCTGAGGTAACACATTTCTCTATCTGTTTTATAACATGAGTGTTTCTGCCATGTCTCCAGCACTCTGAGCTCATCATAAAACAAGTCAGTGACATACAGTATAAGGTCAGAGGCCTATGAAGCTTCTATTTCACTGACTTGAGTGCTGGAGAGTCTGGAGACATGGCAAAAATGCTCTCTCCTGTGATAAAACATACAGGGAAATGTGTTACCTCAGTCAGGAAAATGTGTTACTTCAAGCACGGAAATGTATTACCTTAGAAAGAAGCTGTAAGCCCATGCTGTTGGATCTGTATACTCACTTATCATAATTGACTTAGGCCAGGAACTGTGGTATGTGCCAACCAAAAACTGGAGCTGCTCTGCATGGTTGTGTGGCGCCCCGCAACGAGTGCGTCACAAGAGGGTATTGCAGCCATAAATGCAGCCGCAATATTCTCTGACTCAGCAATGATCCAGTTAACATAGAAATCCAACCCTACATGCAACACCTAGAATAGAGGGCCAATCATAGGTCCTGGGGGGTGGAGTGTTAGGGTAGTGTAGTAGAACACATAATAATCTAGTCAGAAGAGAATAGTCTAGAACTCGGAGAAGAAGGGTCTAGGACTAGAACTTGGAGAGGAGCGGGGGCTCCGCACCCCGTGCGGGCCCCGGGCCGTCACCGGTCGGGTGTCAGCACCTGAGGCCTTAACTACCGGGACTGGGCATTATCTACACGGGTTCCCAAAAGACTCCCGTGCCCACAACTCACAGCCGGTTCACTGGTACCGAAGCTGGCAGCAGTTCACCTCTGCTACGCGAACCAGAAGCGTGGAGGAGCAGCTTTACAGGAGCACCCCACCACCAGCCAGTTTCCAGTCGTCTAACCAGCGGTGTACCCACTGAGGGACCCAAGGCTCCCCAAAACATCCACAACGTACATCTTGGATAGGGCATTGAAGCAGCCTCCCCGTACCCGACCTGGTATTCCTGGGCGACACTGGCAACAAATTAGGTAGAATGGAGGAACACTGCGGATTTCTAAGGGACACCATCACTGCTGAGTCCACCCGGTCTACTACTCAACCACTGTATGCCATGTACTGCCTGCTGGTTACAGTAAAGACCCGTTGCAGAGACTTTCTGTGTCCGTGCTTCCTTATGAACGGTCCGTCCGCACTACAAGGTAACCGCAGCTGCCGCACAACATCTTGAGCAGCTCCAGCCCCCGGGGATTACCACTCAGCCTGTGGGGAGCGTAACATCTTGCTGCTGTCCATCCCCCGGAGGTTTCGCAGCGTCGGTAGTCCTTACCGAATCTACTCATAGGTGGCGTCACGAATAAATTAAAAACCCTTTTAATCTGTTCCACCAAGACGTCTTCAAACACTTTTGATCTGCACTACACCGGGCCCCACTACCGGCAGGCGCGGTCCACCCGTGACAAGGAGGAAGGAAGCATCGCCTGTCTAAACCGGAGTCCCGGCCACGGTGAGTCAGTTGCCATTACACAGTACATAGCTGGGACATATATATAAGATTATCTCAGCACAGGAGATGTGGTATGATCAGACCATGCCCCTGTATGGTCAAGCACCTCCATTAGACAGTACATAGCAGGGAAACATATATAAGATGATCTCAGCACAGGAGATGTGGTATGATCAGACCATGTCCCTGTATGGTCAGACACATCCATTACACAGTACATAGCAGGGACACATATATAAGATTATCTCAGCACAGGAGATGTGGCATGATCAGACCATGCCCCTGTATGGTCAAGCACCTCCATTAGACAGTACATAGCAGGGACTCATATATAAGATTATCTCAGCACAGGAACATTTATATTAAACATATCCAAATGTGGAAATGTTTATTATTCCTAGATCTATTGATTAAAATGTATCTGGGACCACACCTTTACGGATGTCGCCCATTAGTTAAAAAAAAAAAAACATGGTTGTGTATTCTTGTAGAAACAGGCAGAATTGTGACTACAAGTCAACTCCTTTTAAGTGAATGCGTTTGAGCTGAAACCTGTGGACAGGTGTGGTGTTGTTTTTGGAAGGTCCCGAAACCCCATAATCCACCATTAAGGGGCTATAGTGATGAGTTGAGCACATAGTGGGAGTTCGAGGAGACGGAAATCTGCTGTAAATGGAAGGTTTATCCTTTCACATATCACCAGTTTCCTTTGATATGAAGCATTGGCTGTAAACAACAGGCTGATAACACCAAACAGACTCCTTGTCGACTTTCCGAAATCAACTTTTTGAAGTTCATTCAAGTAAAAAAAAAAAAAAAAAAAAAAAACCCAAACCCCCAAGCCTTCCAAATCTTATGTAATTCGATTACACGTGGGAACGGAAATCATAATAATAAGAAATAAATGCGTCTCAGTGCCTGCTGGACCGAATATAGAAGACACCGGCCGAAGGATAATGGATGGTGGATGTAACTTGTGTGAGTATCCTGCTGGACGTGGCGGCCGCCCTGCCTGTGTCCATCTGAGAATACCGGTAGATGACTGGGGATTGTCAGATAATTCTAAGCAGAGAGCGTCCTCCTATGGCCGCCAGCTGTTTGATGCCGAGAGATCACACACAATAAATCTGAGCAAAATGGACATTAATATCAAAGGTGCCGAATAATAGATGGGTTTCATGAGCGTCAAGCAAATAAAATGCTTTTAGCTACCATATGGACTCCAGAAGAGGATGAGTATCCATGATTGATCTATCTATCTATCTATCTATCTATCTATCTATCTATCTATCTATCCCATCAATCTAACATCTATCTATGTGTGGCACCCCTGGGTCAAAGTGTCATAGTGTCATCATTGCCCCCGGGTGGTCGTGTCACAAGAGAGCAACAAAGGGTATTCTCATCAGGCAACACACACACAACACCAACACCTCCAGGCCAGAAGAGGGAGACCAAGCCCGGGTTCAGGGTGGGCTTCATTATATATTCTGGTCTGGAGAGGAGCGAGTTAGTGCAGTTCCAGAGATGGGCTGTGAAGAGTTCAGTTCCTGGGAGGACTGTGAAGAAGACCTGGGTGTAAAGGAGCTGTGCTAAGCTTGTCCCAAGGACAACTGACTAACACCAGGCCTAAGGCTAGGGTCTGAGGGAAGGAGAAGGAACACACCTGGGAGGCTGAGCAACTCCATGCTCACCCCAGAGGAAAGGTGCATAGAACAGACACCGAAGTCCGAGACTGTGCAGGGTCACACATCCAGGCAGTCAACACCGGACGGTGGGTGTTCCAGATTCCCAGCCACACTACCCACAGACACAGCAACGGAGAGAGAGTTCAGAGACACTGACACCCGGGACCAGGGTATAAGTGAAGAACTCCAGTTGCCTATCATACCGGTACCTCACAGGACGAGACAGGGCCGGCAGCCAACCTTAAGCAGCAGCAGGAGCCAAATTGCAAGCTCAATAAGGGAGCCAAAGATCCGTGAGAATTACCCTAAGTTGCTCTCAAGACTCCGTGGACAGCTTTTACCATCTGCTCCAGTAAAGGACTGAGAAACTACAAAAACCGTGAGTCTGCCTATTCTTTGTGCCCATCGCCCTGCATCCCACACATAGACTATTTACCCTGCCCCAGGGATTGGCTTTACCCAAGGAGAGCCGTCCTATCTTAGCTGCTACCCATCATTCCCGGAGGTTCAGCAGCAGCGGTTGTCCCCACTGACCACATACCACAGGTAGCGTCACGACAACCTCCCCTGTACATATTCCCTTTTTTCAACTGACGCCCAGGCCACAGGACCGGGTCACGACCCCCGTGACTCCCTAGCGACAGCAGCAGTGATCCAGTTCCTGAGTACCCCACGGCCTGGGGGCGCCTCATATGTATCTATTATCTATCCCACCAATCTAATATCTATCTGATTATCTCTCTATAATTCTTATTATTTATTATTGTAGCTCCATTTATTCCATGGCGCTGTACATGTGAAGAGGGGCATAAATAGGCAAGTACAATTACTATGGGCAATACAAGGCACACACAGGTACAGGAGGAGAGAAGACCCTGCCCACGAGGGCTCACAGTCTACAAGGAATGGGTGAGGATACAGTAGGTGAGGAGATAGGACCCTGCCCACGAGGGTTCACTGTCTACAAGGGATGGGTGAGGATACAGTAGATGAGGAGAGAGGACCCTGACCACGAGGGTTCACTGTCTACAAGGGATGGGTGAGGATACAGTAGGTGAGGAGAGAGGACCCTGACCACGAGGGTTCACTGTCTACAAGGGATGGGTGAGGATACAGTAGATGAGGAGAGAGGACCCTGCCTGCGAGGGCTCACAATCTACAAGGGATGGGTGAGGATACAGTAGGAGAGGAGAGATAACCCTGTTAGCAGGGGTTTACACTCTACAAGGGATGGGTGAGGATGCAGTAGATGAGGAGAGGGGACCCCATCTGTGAGGGCTCACAGTCTACAAGGGATGGGTGAGGATACAGTAGGTGAGGCGGGAGGACCCTGCCTGTGAGGGCTCACAGTCTACAAGGAATGGGTGAGAATATAGTAGATGAGGAGAGGACCCTGCCCACCAGGGCTCACACTCTACAAGCGATGGGTAAGGATGAGGTAGATGAGGAGAAAGGACCCTACCTATGAGAGCTCACAGTCTATAAGGAATGAGTGAGGATACATTTGTTGAGAAGAGAGGACCCTGCCTGCAAGGGCTCATAGTCTACAAGGGATGGGTGAGGATATAGTAGATGAGGAGAGGACCCTGCCTACAAGGGCTCACAGACTACAAATAATGGGTGAGGATACACTAGGAGCAGGTTGAGCTGATTGCAGTATAGTGGACTGAGGTTCACTGCAGGTTGTAGGCTTGTCAGAAGAGGTGGGTCTTCATGTTCCTTTTGAAGGTTTCCATGGTCGGTGAGAGTCTGATGTGTTGCATAGAGAGTTCCAGAGTATAAGGGAAGCACGGGAGAAATCTTGTATGCGATTGTGGGAAATAGAGATAAAAGGGCAGGAGAGAAGGAGATCTTGGGAGGATCAGGGGTTGCATGTAGGTAAGTATCGGGAGATGATGTCACAGATATATGAAAGGGTCAGGTCGTGGATGGCTTTGTATGTCATAGTTAGGGTTTTGAAGTGCAGTCTCTGGGCAGTGGGAAGCCAGTGAAGGGATTGCTAGAAAGGAGAGGCAGGGGAATAACGGGGGCTCAGGTGGATTAGTCGGGCAGCAGAGTTTAGGCTATCTATCTATCTATCTATCTATCTATCTATCTATCTATCTATCTATCTATCTAGATCTATCCAGAAAAATTAGTAAAAAGGCATCACTCTGTACACACAGCATGTAGTATTTCAGCTATGCAACAGAGTTCTTTCTGAGTGAATGGGACAAGCTGCGTCTCCCTGCATAACTTGGTGGTTAAGCAGCGTTGTGTTGTGAAAAATTATAAGGTAACCGAATGCTAAACCAGTCAGGATATCATTACGGCTGGAGTCAGACGGCCATAAAACATCAATGACATTTGCATCAAAATGCCCGGACTGTCTGTCGACTCTCCTGACCCAACATGGTGTTGCGCACAGGTCAGGAGAGCAGCCAGTCAGTCAGGGCCCTTTACACGCCACGACGGCAGGCTGGATGCATCCCGCTACAGGCTACAAATGTAGCTTGTAGCGCCAATGTAGCCCGTCGTAGCGGCGTCTGAAGACGGGACGCTACAGCCGGCAACAGATACATCTGTTTCCTAGGTCTGCTCGAAAACTGATGGCTACAACGCCGATGGTAGCGAGCTGTAACGGCGTGTAAAGGTGATGCGTTGAGCGTTTGTAACCGTTTGAGCGTGCTCGTGCACGTGAAGTAGCGGGATGTATCCAGCCTGCCGTCGCGGCGTGTAAAGGTACCTGTCCGGATATTTTGATACGATTGTCGTCCGTATCATACGGCTGTCTGACCCTGGCTTAAAAGAAGGTGTCCAAAGCATTTATAAATTGTTAGCATATCTAACATACCATCAATTTACAATTAGTCTCGTAGGGAAAATTCTGGATTGTTGGCCTGGCGCTTCCAGAACTATTTTAAAATCCTTATTCTTTCAAAATTTTATTGGATTCAAAGTAGGTATAAAACAGCAGACATTCATCTGTAGGTTCACAAAAAATCACAACGAATTTCGGTTATAATATCAGACGAGTAGCCTTCCTCAGGTGACAGTATAAGCCTAACTCGAAGGTTTTATAGACATAAAAGTCATTTGGTGAAGCTTCCGTCTTAATTAGTTACGGAGTTCCACCCACGGGTTAATTAGTGCTCTATATTCAAGGGTGGATACTCTATTTTTTTGTTTATGTCTTTTTATGCTCTTGACTATAGAGCGCTAATTAACCCCTGGGTGGAACTCCTTAACTAATTAAGATGGAAGCTTCACCAAATTAATTTTCAGCACCAGCATAGACTTTAACCCTTACTGCCCCGGGGAATACAGTTCTACCCACTGGAACTATCCCATCCTCGCTGCTATTCCATCATCCCCGGAGGTTCTGCAGCAGCGGCGGCCCCATCACTGGCCGCATAAAGTGGGTGGCGTCACAACTGACAATCCCCTGTAAATATTCCCCTTTTATTGCCGAGCCCGGGACACGGACCGGACCAGGACCACCCGTGACTTCCCCAGTAGCAGACCGGTCCGGTACCGAGTACCCCTGTCCCAGTGGGCCCGACACAACACTTTGCTTATCCCGGCGGCAGCCGAGAAATGCAAAGTATATACGGTTACCGCATTGCTCAGGATTACACATCCTGGGCAATCTGGTTACCGCATTGTGGGGCACAGAACCGCTCCGGAAACTGCAGCATACATGATTTTTCACACAGGCTGCAGAGCTGGAGGCGGTAACCGGATTGCTTGTAAAGCAATCTGGTTTTTATTAATGGGCTCCTATGAGGAGGGTTTCCTGCTCCGGTTTTGAGCTTTTTAAAAGCTCAAAACCGGATCAGGTTTTAAAAAAAAACAAAAAAAAAAACACAAGTCTGACTCTAGCCTTACAAAGACCTGAAAAAGGTGAGCAAATCACAAATTTAATGCTATATACTTTATATAGTAGACTAGCTTTACTACCTGGCCTTACCTGGGATACACATAAAGTCATTATAGTGAATGTTATTAAATGATTTTACAATTTATTGCAATACTATATACCAGTGATGGCGAACCTATGGCACGCGTGCAAGGGAGGGCACGCAGAGCCGTCTTCCCTGGCACGCAGCGTCGCCTCTCACTGCCTCTTTGAACTGCCGGCATTATGGCGCCGGCAGTTCAAAGCCGTGTCGGATCGGAGAAGGCTTCTCCTTCCTCCGCATCTCCGACACTGTATCTGAGCTCCGCCTGGCGTCACGTGACCGCAGTCATGTGACGCGCTCAGAGTCATGTGACGCCGGGACTGAAGACGCGAGGAGAGGAGCAGCGGTGGAGGCGGGAGTACTAGGTAAGTATGATTTTTTTTATTTTAAGGGGGCATGATGGTGACATTAACAGGAGGGGGCATGGTGGTGACATTAACAGGAGGGGGCATGATAGTGACATTAACCGGAGGGGCATGATGGTAACATTAACAGGAAGGGTCATGATAGTGACATTAACCGGAGGGGCATGGTGGTGACATTAACAGGAGGGGCATGGTGGTGACATTAACAGGAGGGGGCATGGTGGTGACATTAACCAGAGGGGCATGGTGGTGACATTAACAGGAAGGGTCATGATAGTGACATTAACAGGAGGGGGCATGATGATGACATTAACAGGAGGGGTCATGGTGGTGACATTAACAGGAGGGGGCATGGTGGTGACATTAACAGGAGGGGGCATGGTGGTGACATTAACAGGAGGGGCATGGTGGTGACATTAACAGGAGGGGGCATGGTGGTGACATTAACAGGAGGGGGCATGATTATGACATTAACAGGAGGGGCATGGTGGTGACATTAACAGGAGGGGGCATGATGATGACATTAACAGGAGGGGTCATGATGGTGACATTAACAGGAGGGGGCATGATGGTGGCATTATTAGGAGGAAGGGGCATGATGGTGACATTAATAGGAGGAGGGAGCATGATGTTGACATTAACAGGAGGGGTTATGATGGTGACATTAATAGGAGGGGGCATGGTGATGACATTAATAGGAGGGGGCATGATGGTGACATTAACAGGAGGGGGCAAGATGGTGACATTAATAGAAGGAGGGGGCATGATTAGAAGGGGGCATGATGGTGACATTATTAGTAGGAAGGGGCATGATGGTGACATTAATAGGAGGGGGCATGATTGTGACATTATTAGGAGGGGGCATGATGGTGACATTATCAGGAGGAAGGGGCATGATGGTGACATTATCAGGAGGAAGGGGCATGATGGTGACATTATCGGGAGGAAGGGGCATGATGGTGACATTATCAGGAGGAGGGTGCATGATGGTGACATTAATAGGAGGGGACATGATGATGACATTATTAGGAGGGGGCATGATGGTAACATTAACAGGAGGGGGCATGATGGTGACATTAACAGGAGGGGGCATGATGGTGACATTAATAGAAGGAGGGGGCATGATTAGAAGGGGGCATGATGGTGACATTATTAGTAGGAAGGGGCATGATGGTGACATTAATAGGAGGGGGCATGATTGTGACATTATTCGGAGGGGGCATGATGGTGACATTATCAGGAGGAAGGGGCATGATGGTGACATTATCGGGAGGAAGGGGCATGATGGTGACATTATCGGGAGGAAGGGGCATGATGGTGACATTAATAGGAGGGGACATGATGATGACATTATTAGGAGGGGAGGGGGCATGATGGTGACATTAATAGAAGGAGGGGGCATGATGGTGACATAAGTAGAAGGAGGGGGCATGATGGTGACATTATTAGGAGGGGGCATGATGGTGACATTAATAGAAGGAGGGGGCATGATTAGAAGGGGGCATGATGGTGACATTATTAGTAGGAAGGGGCATGATGGTGACATTAATAGGAGGGGGCATGATTGTGACATTATTAGGAGGGGGCATGATGGTGACATTATCAGGAGGAAGGGGCATGATGGTGACATTATCGGGAGGAAGGGGCATGATGGTGACATTATCAGTAGGAGGGTGCATGATGGTGACATTAATAGAAGGAGGGGGCATGATGGTGACTTAAGTAGAAGGAGGGGGCATGATGGTGACATTATTAGGAGGGGGCATGATGGTGACATTAATAGAAGGAGAGGGCATGATGGTGGCATTATTACAAGGAGAGGGTATAATGTTGGTATTATTACAAGGAGGGGGCATGATGGTGGCATTACGAGGGGGCATGATGGTGGCATTATTACATAAAGGGGTGATGGTGGCATTATTACAAGGATGGGACATGATTGTGGCTTTATTACAAGGAGGGCATTACTGCAGCATGGGGCATTACTACATGGTGGGGACAGGATGGGGACATTACCGCAAGGGGACAGGGATCGAGCATAGTACAAGGGGATAAGGCTGGAGACATTACTACAAGAAGGGGGTCAGGATAGGGACATTACTGCTAAGAGAGGGTCAGGATGGAACACATTACTGCCAGGACAGGGTCAGGATAGAGCATATACTGTAACTACAAGGAGGGTGTCAGGATGGAGCACATTACTACAAGGAGGGTGTCAGGATGGAGCACATTACTACAAGGAGAATGTCAGGATGGAGCACATTACTACAAGGAGAGGGTCAGGATGAAGCACCTAACTGCAAGGAGAGGGTCAGGATGGAGCACATTACTACAAGGAGAGGGTCAGGATGGAGCACATTATTACAATGAGAGGATCAGGGGGGAGCACATTATTACAATGAGAGGATCAGGATGGAGCACATTACTACAAGGAGGGGGTCAGGACGGAGCACATTACTTCAAGGAGAGCATCAGGAAAGAGCACCAAACTGCAAGGAGAGGGTCAGGGTGGAGCACATTATTACAAGGAGGGTGTCAGGATGGAGCACATTACATCTAGGAGAAGGTCAGGATGGAGCACATTACTACAAGGAGAAGGTCAGGATGGAGCACGTTACTACAAGGAGAGGGTCAGGATGGAGCACATAACTGCAAGGAGAGGGTCAGGATGGAGCACGTTACTACAAGGAGAGGGTCAGGATGGAGCACATAGCTACAAGGAGAGGGTCAGGATGGAGCACCTAAATGCAAGATAGTGTTAGTATGGAGATTTTACTACAAGATAGGGACCAGGATTTCAGTATGAAATTCGCTTGCATTCCATGATAAAATCTATCTCCTATCTGTCTAATATTCTTCATTTTTGATACAGGTCAATCCACCTGCTGTGTCTGGAAAGGGCAGTGGGAGCGACTCAGCTTCAATGTGCAGTACACATGAGCTGGATGACCACTGCTGAAGAGAAGAGAAGACTGCAAAGATAAGTTTCAAATCAATTAATTGTTAAAATAATTTAATTAATCATCAGGGTTTTAGGACTACATGCCCTGTACAGGGAAGAGAGTTGGCATCTGCTGGCTCTCCCCTCGTGCAGCGCTTGTGATGACCACTGCTGTAATTTAGGTTAAATTACCGTGTTGGCACTTCGCCACAAATAATTTGGTTTTGGGTTGCAGTTTGGGCACTCGGCCTCTGAAAGGTTCGCCATCACTGCTATATACAATAGCTTTAGTCTGTTGATTGGCAAAGAACAATTTTGAGGGATCTCTGGCCCTTGACATTCCGACATACCGCTGGCCATGCAAGAAACACTCAGTGAAACCTAAGCCTGTGAATTTTAGTGACTGCCCTTATGCCTTATTGATTGTCATTACAAATTAAAGTGTAACAAGAAACTGCAATCATTTGAATGAAAAGGGCACGTCAGCCGGAAGGAGTAAAATTTGTGGAATTAGGTTGTCTTCACCTTCAAATCGGCCAGTTAAAATGGTTGGTTGATGATATAAGCGTAAAGCCTTGACTTTCAATCTGGACCCATTGCACAAGTTGGGTGGTGTCACGTGGCATTTGACTCAAACTCGCAGATTGTCATGGCGGCATCTGGTGCTGTTCACACTACAGATTCTGACTCTCCACATTATGGTTTCTCTGATACTTCTGAGCTCCACAGGTGGCTCTGGCATCGACCAGGTGTGTTCTTATTAGTGATCAGAGTAGCAGGAGTTAATCTCTGTATGACTCCTGATTATCTCTGGGATCACATGTTCTGGGAAGCCTATCACAGTTGTTCTCTGCCTTTTTAAGATGGTGGAATCTGTCTTCTCATGCCGACTATAACTTATGCAACATCGGTCCATATGCTGAGGTGATCCAGTTGCTAGTGATCTATTAAAGTTCTGTTTGGTGTGCTGGGAAAATCCACTTGTCTGGTTTTCCTCCCTGCTCCTTATTTTCTTCGGTGCACGTGACACGCCCACCAGGACCATGGGGTACTCGGAACCGCATCGGGAGTTCTTTGTGAAGGTCACATGGTCGTGACCCGGTTCTGTGGCCCTGGTTGTGTCGATAAATGGGTGAATGTTTATATGGGAAATGAATTAGTGACGCCACCCGTGGGTTTAGGCAATGGGAATGGATGGCCGACGCTGCAGTACAAATCCTCTGGGGCCATTGGAAATGCAGCTCAGGTGGTCCTGCTCTCCATGAGTAGAGCAGAGGACCCCAGGGCAGTTTACACAGTCTATGCTGAGAATGGGATACGGTGGGGTGCAGGACTGAGGGCGCGGCAAATAACTGCAGGACACAATGATGAAAGTTTCCTTTACCTTTACTTGATGGTTCTTGAGGCAGACCGGGGCACTGATCACAGATGGCAATTGAGGTCCGGGCAGCCGGGAAGCAATTGGGGATCTACCTAACCGGGTGGTTGTAGATGCCTTCCATCAGCGCGGTGCTACTTGGACTCATTGCCTAAAGCTGTGCTGCAGCCCTCTTCCTGGTGTTTAGTCTTTCTACCCGTATGGCATGCAGCTCGAGCCTTTTCCAGGTGTTGCTCCTCGGTGGCGGCTCCTGGCTCTGCTACACTGCTTTGCCATCGGGTGTTGAGTAGGGTCAGGGAATTTGCAATCCTCTGCCCCCCAATTTGGCTGACGGGACTTCAGTACCCAAGCAACCACAGACTCTGGCATCCTGTTTCTAGTGCTTTCTACTGGGGCGAGCCCAGTCACAGCTCCACTCCCGGGTTCTCCTCGACTCCTCTGTCTCACTAGCTTCCACTGTCCTAGGACGAGCTCCTCCAGCTCCAGGCCTCAGGACGTCTGTCACTTCCTCCTTCCCTAACCCCTCCCCAGGCCAGAATTTATAGGGAGCTAACTGAATCCGGTTCAGAGCGCCCCCTTCTGGTCTGGAGTCAGGAAAAGTGTTGGATGCTGGTGTTACCTGATTAGGGACCCCTTCTTGCTTCCAGGCATGATATCACCCACTGGATTCAAAAAACACCCGACTTTGAGAATAGCGCTTCCTTAAGAGGCCAATAATTTCTTCCAAAGTTCTTTAATTCATATAAAAGTCAATAGTTCCATATATTGCAGTACAGTACCGCGTTTCGACTTACATACAAGTCTTCTTCAGGTAATGTGATAATGGCATAAGAAATAGATGTGTGCCTCTTTTAGATTCTCATTACAACTGAGCTGAGAACTTAAAAAAAACCTTAAAGAAACCTTAAACCTTATACCATATGAACAAAAGACACAAAAGGTGAGCATTTTTGATCATTACCACCTACACAAGATCAATAATCTCTACACTTAGATCTGCGCCGGCTCTTTTTCTCTTCCCCCCTTTTAGAGATAACTGTATATCACCACTGTGAGGGAGACAATGCCACTGTGGCAACCGGATCCCTGGGGTGCCACACACAAATTGACTTATACCTCTGTGTGTATTGTTGTGAGTATCTTTGGTTTCCCTGTTGTTCTATTTGTGTGGGGTTTTGCCACTCCTGTCCCGCACTCCTCTGAGTGGTGGAGCGAGGTATAGGCCAGGGCTGGCCAGAAGCAGTACAAGGGTGGCGCTTAGACATCTTTGCACATTTTTTATCATCAGGGCAGTTGGGCCCTAGGGCGCCATTCATCTAGTGTGCAGAAGCATCGACGTGCAGCCATTGCTCAGGCAGCGAGCGTTGGGGTAGTTCAGACACTCTGCATCATATGTATCAGTGTGAATGGTGCTCCATGCAGGCCATTGTATCATGGCAAGTCGCCTCCATACCTTGCTGGTTGAGGTGATTATAGCCTGCACCTGGGCTTGCTTCACATTTGGGCTCTGACTGCATCTGTAAGTGCATTTGGTTTCTGTTTTGGCATGGATGGTAAGTTTTTTGATGCTGCTTATATTCTAGTAGTTTTTAGACATCCTCACCATCAGAGGTAACTATGGGATAAGGGACAGCTGGGTTCCCTAGCCTAAGCGTCAGTTTAGAGTCCCAGTTCCCTTTTATTCCTTACTACCCCATGACAGGTGGGTCTATATTCCGCAACAACATAATTTGAGACCAAACTTTCAGTACTAATGCATGCGGTGGAATGCCCCTGGGACAAGGTGAATTCAAGAATTCTTGTTGTAGCTTTATCATCGTTTATTTCTCTATTGAGAAGTATGTTTTTGAGGCAGTTGGGAGTTTTTCTTGTATTGTAAAGATCAATTCTACAACTTTGGCATTTAGGGGTGTTAAAATGAACCTGTCACCTATTTTGGGTGTTATAAACTGTACCCACCACCTTTAACATACTGTAACTGGGGTTCCTGTAACCCTTTTATAACCCCAGACCTGCCACTGCAAACCTCAGAAATCAACTTTTTATGTGTTTTGCGCTATATGTATGAGTTCTGAAGGGTCTGATTGGTTGTGGCACACTTCAGTCTGAACTGTCCTGCTGCCTGCAAAACCCTCCCGGCTCCATTGAAAACACTGCCCCTCCTGTGTAAGTATGTGGATGACATACAACCTCATTCACATATCTCGCGGCTGCGCAGTGGCGTCTCGCGAGATTCCACTGTGCATGCGTGAGACTTCATAAATCTCGCAAGACTTTGGGCACTGTGTGGCTTCAATAGAGCATAGTGACCCGCGCCACTGCGCAAGTGCGAAAACTGTGAATGCCATAGTATGTCTTTCACATAAAAACACAGGGGGGGGGGCGTTTTCAATGGAGAGGGGCGGTACTGATTGAAGTGTGCCGTACCCCATCAGACCCTTCAGAACTCATTTACATACTGTGCGCGACACATTAAAAGTTGATTTATAAGATATGTAGGGGCAGGCCTGGGATATAAAGGGATTACAGGAACCACAATTACCCGATGTTAAAGGTGGTGGGCAGAGTTTATAATGCCCAAAACACGTGACATGTGCACTTTAAGATTGCGCAGTCCTTCAGCCAGTTGTGGTTCTGAATATTGAATGTGATATCTGAATATCAACGTTGAGGGCTCCCTGGGCAAGCTTCATGCATGCGGATCACTTGATCTGTACCCCTCCATGACTGGATGTTGAGTGCAAAGGGTTGATGGCATTCGACCGGGCTTCGGTCTCTGTGGTAGTGGCTGCGCGGAGATGTCACCAAGAGGTCATTAATTGTCCTTACCGCTTCACAGTTCAAATTAAAAGTAGATAATATGATAGTTGACCTAGTAATTGCACCCACAATGACCTGTGTACCTGCAACAGGTGCAGGGGTTGCAATCACACCTGACCCTAGAGCATAGGGCCCCCAAAAGTCCCTTTGGCCAATAGAAAAAGACTAAGGCCTGTTCCACACCTCTGCGCCTGACCACATCAACTGCGCCAGCCTGGGCACGCTGGCGCAGGTGCAGGCGCAGAGGTGATTGGGGGCATTGTGGGGCTGCGTACTGTAAACACATACTAGTACCCCCTTAGCGCTCAGCTGCGTTCGGTGCCACCATTATAGCCTATGGCCGAACACAGCTGAGCGCGCGCTCTGCCAGTGAGAAGCGCAAGTGAACCTGGCAGAGCGCAAGGCGCATGCGCCGGCTCTGACGCTCCCTGGAAACGCCTCAATAGGGCGTTTCCGGGTGCGTCAAGACCAGGCGCATGTGCCGTGCGCTCTGCCAGTTTCACTTGCGCTTCTCACTGGCAGAGCACGCGCACAGCTGTGCTCGGCCATAGGAGATAATGGGGGCACCGAGCGCAGCTAAGCGCTAAGGGGTGCATCTATGTGCTCCATGCGCTAGGCTGCCCCAGGCCTTGCACTTGCATTTGCGCTGGCGCAGGGCAGCCAGGGCAGTCTAGCGCATAGATGTGAAACAGGCCTAATGCCATTAAAGATTTGCAATAATTGGGGGCCCCATTGAAGCTTTCACATCGGGGCCCATGAGCAGTGACGCCACTGCCTGTGTAAATTTCAGGTTCCCACTATTCGCCGTTTCAGAGGATTCCTTATGACAAACTTTCCACTTTATAGTATAGGTTCGGGTTTAATTGGTCAATTTTGCTAAAAGCTATGGAAGTTCTGAAGAAGAAGAATGACAAGAATTTGTCCACGTTGACATAACGTATTGCAAAAATGTATAATGTAATCTCCACTGGATGAAAGCACTTGAAGTATTTACAGTGGGGGGTCCCGCGTTAATAATCATAAAAGGATCCATAGAACTCCCTGTGAGGTCAGAAGATGGGCTTTAAAGTTAGTTCCGCAGGAGGAGAGCAATTTTGGAGAAAGTTGAAAATGTTTTTATATTTTCTGCTCTTTTTTTTTCTTTTCTTTTAAATATGACTGCGCTCCGCCAAAGGAAAGGGCTCAGGATCAATCATCAGCAAGACGAAGATTGTGAACTTCTCTTAAGAAATGCTGAAGTTAACATGTGTGGCTTATTGAAATCAGGGGTAATCGGAAACAGATATGTGCAAGGGAAAAAAAGCTCTGGCTTTAACTCCAGCCACTTCAAAGACCTGCTATCAGTGAGTTGTGGTCTTCTGCGGTGGAAGGACCGAGAGACGGACAAGAAGACGGTCAATTCCAGATCAGAGCTTCATCTACTTTTACAAAAGTTTGGTTGTTAATGTAAAAGTAGATAAAATGAAGGAGCAATGGAAAACCATCAGAAACCACGTGGAGTAAAGTACAGCAAAGTCTATATGAAAATGGACACTGACACATTAGGATGCTTTGGTCGTGGACTAGTTTACATGGCCAGCTTAGCAATGCTGCAAGGGAAAAAAGGCATTATTATTATTATTATTATTATTATTATAGCACCATTTATTCCATGGCACTTTACATGTGAGAAGGGGCATAAATAGTCAAGTGTAATAATTATCAATATTACAAGGCTTAGGTACAGGAGAGAGGACCCTGCCCGTGAGAGCTCACAGTCTACAAAGAATGGGTGGGGATACAGTAAGTGAGGAGAGAGGACCCTGCCCACGAGGCCTCAAAGTCTAAAAGGGATAAGTGAGGATACAGTAGGTGAGGAGAGAGGACCCTGCCCACGAGGGCTCACAGTCTACAAGGGATGGGTGAGGATATAGTAGGTGAGGAGAGAGGACCCTGCCCACGAGGGTTCACAGTCTACAAGGGATGGGTGAGGATATAGTAGGTGAGGAGAGAGGACCCTGCCCACGAGGGCTCACAGTCTACAAGGGATGGGTGAGGATATAGTAGGTGAGGAGGGAGGACCCTGTCTGTGAGGGCTCACAGTCTACAAGGGATGGGTGAGGATACAGTAGGTGAGAAGAGAGGACCCTGCCCACGAGGGCTCACAGTCTACAAGGGATGGGTGAGGATATAGTAGGTGAGGAGGGAGGACCCTGCCCATGAGGGCTCACAGTCTACAAGGGATGGGTGAGGATACAGTAAGTGAGGAGAGAGGACCCTGTCTGTGAGGGCTCACAGTCTTCAAGGGATGGGATACAGTAGGTGAGGAGAGAGGACCCTGCCTGTGAGAGCTCACAGTCTACAAGGGATGGGTGAGGATACAGTAGGTGAGGAGAGAGGACCCTGCCACGAAGCCTCAAAGTCTAAAAGGGATGGGTGAGGAAGCAGTAGGTGAGGAGAGAGGACCCTGCCCACAAGGGCTCACTGTCTACAAAGGAATAGGTGAGGATATAGTAGGTGAGGAGGGAGGACCCTGTCTGTGAGGGCTCACAGTCTACAAGGGATGGGTGAGGATACACTAGGTGAGGAGAGAGTACCCTGACCGTGAGGGCTCACACTCTACAAGGGATGGGTGAGAATACAGAAGGAGAGGGTAGGGCTGGTCATGCTGCAGTATATTGGACTGCAGGTTATAGGCTTGTCACAAGAGGTGGGTCATGCAATTTAATTATCTCCAGAAGGAAGCAGCTTTCATGCAAATACTTCTATTAGAAGTCAATGTTCAACCATTCAAAGAGCAATGGAACTTCACTATGGATATTTGCCAAGTCGGAGACCCATTGACAGATGGCTGTTCACAGTAGCACAGGGATGATCGAGATGTCCTTGATAAAGCTTTGAGGAAGACCTGGCTCTCTGACGCTTGTTGTGAGCAGACTCTATACAAAACACCCCAAGACTGTGAATCCAAGACTCCACTTACTTCTCTACTTTGATCATATTGTTATGACTGATGAAGGGTTTCTGTCACGATTTCTCCACTCAGTGTGTCTTTGACGCAGTGTGTAACAGTTTTGATGTCGTGTGGAATCAGGGATGTGCAGAGCTGTTGGTTTGTTGAGTGACAACTGGTGTTAATTTTGGATGGAATAAGAAAGAAAAATCCTTTCGTCAAATTTTTCTTGTTGAACAGGACTCATGATGTTATATTGGCTGCATAATATTACGCATATCGGAGGGTAGCGCGTGTCTAGGAAGTGGACCTACTGGACCACAGTGAACTATGGCTGCTGACTCCCAGGGTAGAGACGGACTCAAGCACAGTCTCCTGAATAGCAGTTGTGGCTGGGTCGGCTGTAGTGGATGAGGCAAAGCCCCGTCACTGGCATGGGCAGACACAGTTTCTAGTATGGTGGGCTGGTAATCCAGGGACGGCCATGGGCAGACAGAAAGGCAAGAGCACATGGGTAGAGGCAGGCACGACACAGGAACAGGTAACTGACATAGGGACCTGACAACTAGCTAGTATGGAACACTAACTAAAGACATTGATCAGGCACCTCCCCCAGTGGAAGGATGCCTTATATACCCAGTGCATTAGGCTGAGGGGCACTTCCTAGAAATAGCACAATGAACCTTTAAATGCAGAGCTGAAGTGCAGCTGCATTCCTTAGGTGCACTGCCGAAATACCTGTGTGGCGTGCACAGGCCCCGGGAGCAGGAACAGACAGCAGCACACACAGACAGCAGCAGAGAGGAAAGAGGCTCATGGCATGGCCATGGTGGCGAGTGAGCCTGCGTACCTGCTGCAGGGAGGCGTAGCACAGGGTACATCAACATTATAGTACCCACCCTTATGCCCCATCTTCACCAGGCCAGAAGGAAGCTTCTTCTCCAGCAGGATGTTTTCCATTTGGTAATAGTTGTACTGGCCAGAGGTAGGCGTAGGCCATATGGCTTTTGTCTGGGAGACTGGAACTGACTTGCAAAGTAGACACCTTCAGGGTTTCAAGAACCAGACATTTCGCATGGCAACTCTGTCCCCAATGGAGCATCTCTCTAGAGCTCCAGTTCAGGGCAGGCTTGTGGGTACAGAACCAGGACAGACCCAGGAGTTATGGACAGGTCAAGTTTGGGAGTACAAAGAAGGAGATTTCCAAATGCCAGGCTCATACCCCTAGTTTCCCTGTTCAAACACAAAGCATATGAGTTCAAACCCAGTGCTCCATCAACTGACGACACAGTCCAGGGTCTCTGGAGACGTTGAATGGAAATCTGGTACCGATGTGGGACTGATCCACCACTGCTTGCTGAATGAAGTTCCCCTGCAGATCCCAAATCTAAGTTGGCTGTTTCAGAAAACTGGGTTCCTCCAAATGACACAAATACGGGCAGAGTTAATAAGGGAGAGGTTTTGTTCTCGCCTAGGGTAGTGCCTCCTGTAGACCCAAGGCCGGGAAGACCTGGCCTCATGGGACAGGCATGGATGAAGTTTACCACAGCACTGCAGTAAAAATACAGGCCTTTGTTCTTAATGTTGCTCAGACATCTTAACATGATCCATCTGCATAGGTTCAGGAGCAGGCGCGGCAACTGGAAACTGAGGCCCCAGCAGTTTCTGGAGAGGTAAATGTATAATTCCCTTGTCATGAGACACCTCCATGGATCTCTCTTGGAACCTGAGGTCGACCTGGGAAGACAAGGAAATCAGGTCATCCAGAATAGTCTGATCATCTGGACCTGCTAGTTCATCCTTAAATTTTCCTGATAAGCCTTCCGAACAGGTGGCCATTAGCGCCTGATTATTCAAGTCAAATTCAGAGGAGAGGGTGTGGAATGGGATCACATACTGACCCACAGTGAGGTCCCCCTGGTTTATCCTCATGAGAGCAGATTTTGAAGAGGTAACTCATGCAGGCACGTCGAACACCTTGCAGAAGGCAGCAATGAAGGTAGGCAAGTGGGAGACAATCGGATCATTTCACTCCCAGAGTGGGTTTATCCAAACCAAAGCCTCACCAGACAGGTGTAACATCAGGAATGCCACCTTGGAGCATTTGGAGACAAAAGGTTGAGGTGAAAGTTCAAAGTGCAGTGAGCACTGGTTAAGAAACCTTCTGTACTGTTTGGGATCACCATTAAATAGTGGTGGAGACACCAGACAAGACCTGGAGAGGGAGGCAAGAATCACAAATGGGGCCAGAGTGATGGGAGGAGCAGGATTCTGTAGGGCGTATATACGGGAGTCCACAGATGTCATGAAATCCTACATGCGGGTTTACCATTCTCCTTGGCGGTTGATTTCCTGCTACATCTCAGCAACCTGGATTGGATCAAAAGAGTTGGTAGTTTGCATTCCTGCCAGGCAGCAGGCTATAGACTTCATAAAAGCTACCATACTGGTGTGGCCAGTGCGCCATAGTAGGGGTACTACAACCCATAACTGAGTGTGCAGTATTCCCGTCATTGGGGAGTGTAAAGTCGACCTGAGGCCCTTATCCCAGCATCCCTACACCTAACATAGGGGACCAATTGGCCACCCGTAACCAGGGTAACCTGGGAGGAGCGTTAGGGTAGATGGAGCAGGAACCACACAGACAGTGAGGAGTAGTAGTCAAATAGTAGTCTGAGGGACGAAGCAAGGACAAGTCCTAGAGGGACACCACAGCGACGGCGCCCGAAAAGGAGCGGCGAGTCAGACAGAAACCCAGTGTCGGACCTTATCAACAGTCCAGGGGAATCTCGGTCCACAACGGTGTACCGGCTCCGAGTCACGGTGCAGGCAAGTCTAACCCTGAGCCGTCAATACTGGTGGATCGTAAGGTTTGCCAAGCAGCCCTGACCTCGTCCAGAATGTGCAGCCCCACCAGGATCATTGAACAGGGTTGAGCCCCTTAGAAGAGAAGAAGGGACCTCATAGCACCCGACGGGCCTGGTAGACAAGAGGGTTGTGCAGGAAAGTGCAAGGATAGTAAGGAGGCGTAAACAGGACACAGAGGACAGCGAAAGTACTAAGGAAGGAACACACTGGGACCCTCAAAGAGACTTTATTCTCCCCAGTGACTACCCGGTCAGATACCCGCTTAAGAGTGCGTAACTGTGAACCCTCGTGGACAGGGTCCCTGCCCCTCCTGTACCTGTACGTCCTGATCGCCTAGATTTAGTGTACTTGTTCTTGTCTCCCTCATCCTCATGTAAAGTGCCATGGAACCTAATGGCGCTATATAAATAAATAATAATAATAATAATAATAATAACCTGATCCGTGCACTTTTATAAGTAAAGTACCCGTACAGTCAGCAAGTCTATGGTGTCTAATTCTATTAAGCTGCTACTTCGACAACCAGCACAGCAGCTACACTGCCTCGGGGACCTAGCTCTGCCTGCAGGGGGCTATTCCACCCAAACTGCAACACTATCGTCCCCAGAGGTCTGACAGCGGCGCTGGTGAGCATCACCAGAAACTGCAGGTGGCGTCATGAGACATTTATTATTTTATTTTTATTTTTCCCATTTTTGCCCGTGACCCCAGGGTATGGATCCGGGCAGGACACCAGTGACATCCCCTTACAGCAAATGCCTGGATACCGAATCCCCATAGATCCTAGGTGGATCACTGGCTAGGTTCTATTGTTGGCTGGCAAGCTCCTGTCATAGGCTGGCAAGCTGAGTGATCAGGGAGACAGTGTGTGGACACTGCGGTCCAGTCGCCACTATTAGTTTGCTGCAATTGGGGTCGGTAAGTCCAGTCACCCACAAACCCACCCAACACACCCGGTCCCAAAGCTAGCGGGTGAACCCAGATAGTGGGATGGCTCAGACAGCTATGGGACGGCGGGGGGAGGCAGGTGGTGGGTGGGAAAAGAGAAGGAAGCGGTGAGGGAAGGGACGAGAACAAAGTGAAGACACCACGGGAAGTAGTTAGTCAGAGGAGGACACGAGAGAGCGAGGACAGAGAGCACACAGACTCGGAGGCATGAACCACGATGAGGCCTGTCCCGGGTCCTGGGGCTAAAAACCACAGAAAGCTAGAGGGATTCCTAGGGGCGCGGGCAGTGAGCGATCCACCGAATCTGCAGTAAAGTGGAAGGACAGGGCAAGAACCAGATGCCCGACCCTGAAGGTGGCAAGGAGACTCCAAGATCCAACCACAAAACCGGGGGCCACGAGATCTCCAAAAGCTGTGGCCAACTCCATACACAGCACAGAGAAGGCAGCCGTACTAGGGACAGGGGACTCTGCCGGTTGCCAAAGAAGGCTCATGACTGCTGGATCGTGGCTCTGTCTGCGGAGGGGCGTGCAGGAAGTAGGAGAACAGGCAGAGCTGAGAAAGGAAGGCCCGAGAGGAAAGGAACACAAAAGGTGGTGAACTGGAAAAGCCATCCTGGTTGCCAAGGACTACCTGGGCCGCCACTGTACTTGTGCTATAACCTGAAGTATCTGCCGAGAGAAGCCAAGTAAACTCAGCATTGTATCAGACTGTTCATTTCTCGCCTGAGGAGCGGTAGACCGAATAGCCGCGCAGGCAGCAAGAGCCTGCCTGAGAGCATTCTTGACACTTCCCAGCAGTCAGCTCAGCCCCGCTGACTCTCCATCACCTCAATTCTCTCCCACTTTGAATGCCCTGGGGACCCACTCCTCCCGAGGGGAGCAAAACCATCACAGCTACAACTCCATCATCCTCAGAGGTCTCGTACTGCAGCAGCGACTTTCTATCGTCTACCTTCCATGGGTGGCGTCACGAAAAAACTCTTTTCATTTTTATTGTTTCCTTTCTTTCTACTTTTTACCTTTTTCCTCCCCTTTTTACTGACTACCCACCGGGGACCATGGACCGGGTCACGCCACCATGACATCCCACAGCCCTGACGACGTCGGGAGGGCCCGGCTCCGAGTACCCCACGACCCCCACTGGGGTGAGTCAAGTGGGATCCATGACCTGATAAAACTGTTACAGATGTCAAGGGCCAGCGAGCATCTGGTAAGTGAACTCACTAGATCAAAGAGTGAACTGTGGCAGATGACCCCTAGAGCAGGGACGGACTCAGGCACAGTCTCAGGAATAGCAGATATGGCCAAGGTGGCTGTAGTGGATAAGGCAAGGCACAGTCACTGGCATGGGCAGACATAGTCTCTGGTTTGGCAGTCTGGTGACCTAGGGACGGGCACGGGCAGACAGGAAGACAGAAGCAGATAATTATAGGCAGGCTGGACACAGGTATGGGTAACAGACACAGGAACAGGACTTTACACCTAACAAGCAGGCAACACTAACTAACAAAACGCGTTAATCAGGCACCTCCCCTATTGGTAGGATGCCTTGTTTACACAGTGCCACTCAGCCATATGCTGAGGGGCACTTCCTGGAAATAGAACGCTGGCATTTTAAATACAGGGCTGAGACACGACTGCATGTCACTCACCCACCAGGGCCGTGGTGGACTCGGAACCAGGCGGCAGTTCTGCTGCAGGAGTCATGGGGGTCGAGACCCGCTCCGTGACCCTGGGCGGTCAATAAAAGAGGCAGTTTTTAGGGATAAACATGATGCCACCCTTGATGTGCAGCTATGGGTAGCCTCCGCTGAAGTCGAGATCTCTGGGGATGATAGGAGTAGCAGCGAGGATGTTGAGACCTTCATGGGAAGAGCTGGTCCACAGGGCAACCATATAGTCTATGGATATGCAGGCTCGTCGGGCGTGCGGAGCTCACAGTCACGGGCTGCCAGATCACAGAACCAGTCTATCTCCCCTCAGGCACAATGATCACAACCTCAGACAACATCGAGCTTTAACCGGGCTTTACTCTTTCTCAGCAGATGGTAACATTCACAGACAGTACATTAGCAGCTCCGGTGTGGTCTAAGCAGCCGGGATGGTTCATCTGCGTCACCCCCTTTCGTGCCTCTTTCGGGCCTTTTTGGTCTGTCCGCACGCTATCTTTGATCCAGCGGTCACGGGCTTTCATTGGGTGACCTACCTGGTCCCCCCTAGTACAACGGCCTTCTCTTCACTGCGCCCGAGGTTGGGTCACGGGACATAAAGACCCTGCCGGAGTTCGTGGTTGGAGCATACAGCATCCTGGCCACTTCAGCAGAGCAGGCATTTTGGTTCCGGCCCAGTCCCACAGTGTCCTCGCTAATTCAAGCACACCTTAGACCAGGGCTAGCCTCATAGTGGCACAGGCCCGCCGGTCCATGTCCACGCAGTCCTGTCTGGTGGTGTTCTTGCCTCTCCTTCTACTGACTGGACTTCACTCCTTGACTTCCCTTGGCTGACTCTTTCGGAATAACTGTGTGTGTGTGTACTGAACTTGGTGTTGTGTCCTTTTTGTTCTGTTACCTCCCCTAACCAGGTCCTTCTCTAACTGTTCACCCTCCACCTGGCTTCTCCCGCTATCCCATTGCTGGGCATAGAGTCCCTAGACTTAGGATCGGGAGTGTGTTGGGTATGTGTCTGGGTTGACCGATTTACCAATCCCAGCTGCTGCATCATCTAGTGGTGACCAGACCGCAGTGGCGCCACACATGGAATGTTATTCCATTGAGAGGTGCATCAATGGAAGGTTTTAAAAGAGTCCCATCCTATATAAGTATGGTATGCATGGGTCAAGCAGCTCCCCTGCCTCATAAATGGACACGAGTATTGTAAATAATATGTCATATATGGGGGCCCTTTTAAGGATTTTGTCTTTTAGGCCTGGGAGCTTCAAGTTTAATCTGAAAGGTTGGGTTTTCATCCATTGTATCATCATGTGTAGTACAGAACAGTACGTACAATGGGCGAAAGTTTGTGAACCTACTGGGCTGAGACAACAATCTCGACCTACTGAGTCTTCTGTAGAGCCTCAGATATAGAGATTAGGCTTATCCTGATAGGAAGCCACCTTGTGCAACTCCAGGAGGTCTTGGTGCCACAACAGATGACTCAAGGGGTCGAGCACCAATGGACAGGCCCAGGTAGGTACAGTCTCTCAATATGCAGGATGGTTGGATGCAGGATACTTGTGCGTCGTGGGAGCAGGAAGCAGCAGACGTAGCCCGGGCATGCACCATGGGATGCTGGAGGAGTGAGTAAGCCATGGCCACTGGTCTCCCAGCAGTGAAGGTGTCGGCGCCATGGCACGCGTTACAGGAATCAGTAACTTTAAAGGGTTCTTTCCACTGAATATATCACTTAGTGGCAGGATAGGTTATAAATGTAAGAATACTGGGTACTGACCATTGGGACCCCACCAATCCTGAGACTGAAAAGTGGTTCACATGCTCATTTTCTGGATCTGTGAGGGTCTCAATGGTCAGCCCCCAGTGATCATTCATTTAATCCTTATCTTGTGGAAAGATGACTAAACTCTATTGATTTTCAGAGGCCTATAACATTCTCAATCCATGGCTTTTTGATCAGGCCAAATTTGTCTTCTACACCCCTAATTGTCCACCCCCATAATCCGGAACTGTTTGACACCCATGATAGATGTAATAAGCCTGCAAGCTACAGAAGGCTATCTGCACATGCTTAATATAATAAAATAATAGAATAATAAATTCCATCTACACGACATGAACAATTCTTCACAAAACTCTAGATGGGAAAGTTGAATAATACATTGCAAAATATGCATTGGAGCCAATCCATTTATTAATTCTACAAAGAGAATGAAAAAAGCATTCAATGATCTCAAAGGAAAAGGCTATAATATGTCAAATAAATTAGAACCATTTATTGGTCTGGAAATTAAGTACAAAAGAATAAACTGATAAAAAAAATTACAAAACGCACGGAGCCTTGAAGTCGTTATCCACAGATCATATATTAAGCACAGAGCAATAAATTATAGTGTTATATAGGGGATATTTCCGGCATTATGACCCACTCTGTAAGGGTTGCCTGTTCAACTCATGGCACTAATGTCTGGGGTGAACAGCTAGTGGATAGGTACTACTCTTGACTGCACTATGTGCAATTGACTATCCAGGCTGTCTTTGTCTTTTATTACAATTAAAAGTGTTTTTTCTCTGTGTTGTGCTTTTTTTTAATGTTTACTAGAGATTCATGTTGTGCAGGTCTAACATTGGTCTGACAATATGAATCTTGGGATTGGTGCCAGCTGGCATCAACCCCATTATTACACAGCATACCACCGACACCAGGGCCGCAGGAAGAGTCGGGTAAAGCGAAAATTGTGCTACAAAATTATGTGCCATTTTCAGCATGGGAGATCCAAAACACTTGGGCCTTACCATGCTAAGAATCCCAGCCCACACCTGCTTGGATTTTAACTTGGCTGGCAATTAAAAATAGTGCAAAGCCCATGCATTTTTTAAAATTATTTATTTAACACTAGAAGTCCCAGAGACGGGTCATTTGACCTTTTTACCATTGAAAACCAAGGCTCCTTTAAATTCCAGGGACTTCTAGTGTTAAATAATTAAAAAAATAATGGGCTCCCTGTTTTTTGATTGCCAGCCAAGGTAAAGCTAGGCAGCAGGTGGGCGTTGAGAGACAGACTACAGCGAAGCCCTACGTCAAGAAGCATCTACAATGTATAGACAGTTTCCAGGTTACTCCAACAGCCAATCACAGATGCCCACTCTCTGTAACTGCATCTGTGAATGGCTGTCGAGCCTCTCAGCAGTGAATATCCAGGAAGTTAATGAGCGGTCCGGGAAGAACAAGAGGCGGGACGCCGGTAAGTATAATGCTGGCATTTAAAAACTATTTTCTTTGTTTTTATAGTTCCCCCGCCCCTGAAGGGAACCCAAACTGTAACATGGACTTCCCAGCGAAGTCCACATTCGGGGTCTGTGCCCAAACACTAGGTGTTCGGTACGGACCTCAAACTTTACAGTTTGGGTTCACCCATCACTACTTCTAACCCTAAATTAGTTTGTTTAAGGGAGTCTGTTATCCCCAAAGCTCAAATTAACCCAGTGTGGTAAATTTGCCCGCTTATCAAGGTAGACACAGGAATGCTTTTCACTTAAATCTTCAGTGGGTTTATTAAAAAATTTATAAACCAGCACAGAGTAATGTACAAATGAACAACCTTTCCGGCATGAAGAAAAACAAACAAAACAACAGTCAAAACCAGTCTGTATAACTGCGGGTCCGCCTGTTCAGAATTAGGGTTCAGCTCTGCTCAATCAGAGCAACACTTTGGAGGTCTGCAACCTCCAAACACAGAACACAGAGTGTCTCCAGAGGCTTTCCTTTTACCTGCTGGACCACTCTCTAAGGTGTAGATATGGTGAACAGCCGTCACACCCATCTCTTTAGCTGTTCACAAAAACCTGGCCCTGCTAAAGCCATTTAACCCTCTCAGTACTCGGCATACTGAAGAATACAACCAGGTTCATATTACTGAGGCTAGTAATCTCAGTGACACATACCTCCCCTCTTGTATTTTACCAGTGACCACTTTACACCAGTGAAACAAATAGGGCAGTGCTCCCCAACTCTAGTCCTCAAGGCCCACCAAGAGTGCAACTTTTCAGGATTTCCTTAATATTGGGGCTTGAGGACTAGAGTTGTGGAACCCTGATATACGGGATTTAGCCCCTAAAAAATAATTCCTGTATTGTAAATTTCACTCTGTTACATGAAAAATATTTTATTCCATATGCTAATAAGAGGTCTTCAGTGCACCCTGGTATAGCCAAGGGCTCAGTGCACCATTCTGCCCCTTCATTTACCGTTTTCCGAATTTCCTCTTAGCTGATTAACAAAGTTTGCTTGAGCACTGCCTCAATTGAATCCCCAACCTTGCAAATTCACACTGACACTGCAGGAGCCAAGTGCACACACGTAGTATCAGTTTGACTCCGCTTTCTTCCCTCTCCACTGTGTGCAGCGACCACTTGCAATACACAGGATCACACAGTAATGGGTGTCTGCTGGAGAAAGGTATGAGAGATATGATAAGAGCAGAATTACACTGATACTTGGTGTGCGGCTCCTTGGGCACATGCAGTGTCAGTGCGGTCGGGCATGGGCGGAGATTCAATTTAGAGATTGCTCAAAGCAAGCACTCTCCAAGGGGAAGACCGGATGATGCTAATGGAGAGGATGGACCACTGGTCCATAGGCCACATCAAGGAAGGCACAGAGGACCCTTAATTAGCATATGAAAATGTAGACTTGGGAAATCTACAATAAAGGGATGAGTTCTATGAATGCCACTGGCAGTAGGTGTCATGGATCATCTAAGAGAAGCAATCCCAAAATTCTTTACAGATGTTCAGCCAAATTGCCATTTTGTACATTCAAAGCAAACCAGTCACAGCAGTAAGAGTCACCATAAGTGGCCACCTCCTGCTCTGACAGTGACCGTTAGCACCTGAGGAAGCCCAGGTTTCGCTCCAATCTCAAGAGCATTTCTGAAAAAGCTCTCTCACAAGCTCTCTCATCAGTTGTAGAAAATATCAATGAGTAACTGGTAGACACACTTGTTGACCAACTCCATATCTGCCAAAGCAAAATTAATTCCAAATTCTTAGCAAACGTTGTTCTGTTGGCATGAAAATATTAGAATGAGGAGCATCCATTTCCCACATTTTATTTTTTTGCGGTTTTCACCAGGGCTTATTTTAGACCAAGTTCTGGGTGAGTAATATAGCCTTCCTACTGCCTTTCCTAGAGTTTCAGGTTTCTTAGTGCCTTTAACTGTCTAGTACTCCCTCATGTGGGTTACCTTCTGCCAGGCTGGTCGTGCGGATCCTGTGGGTATCTGTACTTATAGCAGTTCCCTAATTCTATGTACTACTGATGTCCCAGAGTGCTCCACTTGAGTTACTGATGAACTTGAAACTCACCAGCGTCCAGTTCTGCCACCAGGCCCAATAAGCCTAGATGACCTAGGGACTGGTCCCCTGCTTGCATCTGGTCCCTTAAGAGCAGCTTCTGCTGCCTCCTCACTGGACCTCTCCTTTGCCTACCTGTCTTACTACACACTAGTTAACCCCTCCCTCCAACCAGAGGCTGAGTCACAGCCAGGACTTCAGTGCTCAGCTTCCTGGTCAGAGATCAGGCTGTGTGTGTTCACTTCAGACATCCAATAGAGGGACCCCAGTTCCCATCAGAGATGGCATTAAATAATGTTATTGCAATACCATTTTGTGGCAAACAGATGCAGGGGCGCCATACAACCATCATTTGATGTCCCTACGTTCTTTTTCACCGACTTCAGACCTTGATCTTCTGTTATTGTGACATTTTTTCTTAAAGAAATTTTCTTGCACATATAATTAGTTGTTAAATTTAATTCACCCCACCTCAGTCACATCTAAGCATTTCCACTCAACGGGATTGACAACTGTCTAGCCAACTTTTAAAAAGTTCTGTGTACACGTGTAAGTGGATGGCCAAGTATGCAACACACAGAGCAGGACGACTCAGTGGTGATGTTACACTATATTTATTGCTGTACCAATAGTGGGGATGAAGCACAGACAGAGCAGTCAAAGCTGCAAATGGTTATAATAAATTCAAAGTTAACATACAAGGGTTGAATGACAAGTAATGCCTCCATTTTCATAACTTGGGTTTCGATGAGAATATTTTAATAAATTAAATGTTGAAATAATTTTTAGGATGTGCTCTTTAATTACAGATATTCACTTTTCCACATAATCACCAGACATTGGATACATTTCTGCCAACAATGAACAAGTTTTCACGGAAGAAGTCGAAACTTTGTTTCTTGTAAAATGACGATTACGCTTGCACTTTCATCCTGAATCAATATGTCCATATTTTGCATATGCACAACTCAGTGTTTGTTGTCCCAGGACATCCAACTCTTTCTTTCTCTTGCAAGTCAAACGTTCCCACCTTACCATCTTTAAATTTACCGGCCCAATGACACACGGTGCTCACATTAACACAATCACCATGAACGGCTTGCATTCTCTGATGAATTTTCTTTGGGGTGAAATGTTCTGCTGTCAAGAATTCAATGATAGCACGTTGCTTAAATCATCAATCGTTGACCATCTTCGCAGGATTCCATTCTTCACACTCTAACAACATAACTGTTCATTGCCGAGGCTTCAAGCCAACTGGAGCTGTAGAGGAGAGTCTACTGAACAGTCCAGTACCTGCCACATACCAGTGCTGCCATCTACTGAGGAGATACGAAGGTGGAGGTATTGCTTTTCATTCACCCCCCCTATACAATAATCAGGGGTAAGAGTTAAACTTATGAAATTAATATAACTCTCATCTAAAAACATACTAGATGAGGACACTTTCTAATGCAAACGGCGAACAGCTATTAGGTTAACGGCTTTCAGTTTGCCCCAAAAGGTACTAACTTGTCAATCCTTCCCATTTTATTAGCTGTACTTTCACAATGAGCCCTGAGTCCCTTAGCTTTCACAAGGAGCACTATGATATATGGGCTGTGGCCTCTTAACTATTATCTCACCCTCAGGTACTGCATGGCCCAACAGAAGGCAAGGGACTAGGCCACTCTGGAACACGATCTTGAAAGGCAAAGATTGACTACGTTGCTCTGGTGTGGGTTCTTGACCTGCAGTATCTGCGGCTTGACCACATAACCCTGGTGTGGGTTGTTGACCTGCAGCGTCTGTGGCTTGACCACGTAGCTCTGGTATGGGGTCTTGACCTGCAGCATCGGTGGTTTGACCACGTAGCTCTGGTATGGGATCTTGACCTGCGGCATCTGTGGCTTGACCATATAGCTCTGGTGTGGAGTCTTGACTGGCAGCATCTGTGGCTTGAAACGTAGCTTTGGTGTGGGGACTTCACCCGTGGCATCTGTGGCTTGTCCACATAGCTTTGGTGTGGGGTCTTGACTTGTGGCATCTGCAGCCTGAACATGTAGCTCTGGTGTGGGTCTTGACCGGTGGTCTTAAACAGCAGCATCTGCAGCTTGACCACATTGCTCTTCTGATGTGGGGTCTAGACAGATGGTGTTTTCGGATGGCTCACAGGGCTCAGGTACTCACTGTTGACAGGTGGTGTTTACAGGAGGCTCACATGGCTCAGACACGGCCTCACCTTTGACATTGTCATCTTCTCAAACTCTTCCTCCTTGGAAACTGCTTGCTCATTTTTTAGGTCTGGGTGTCATCTTTTGTCAACAGAAGGCAATGTCCTATGGCTAGCCCTGTGGGCCTTGTCTACACTAAAGATACAGGCTGTGACTGTCACTTCTCTGCACACGATGAATGCCCAAATATTTTTATCCTGTGTTACTTTTCAATGCCTCGCTCCTACCTAATGATCAGAAGCACTGAACGGATGCCATAACAATGTCCAATGCCTTCAAATTTGGGTGGACATACTTCCCTTAGTGCATTCAGGGCATATATAGATACAGGCAGAAGAATGGTTTCACCATCTTCATCTTGTGTGCTATCGGGGACTGCGACCAATGTCTTATGACCTTGAAAATTCACCCCAGGGGTAAGCAATAATGGTATTCACCATGTCTATAAACAATAGTGTAGAAATCTGTCCAACACTTTTTAAGAATTCCTTAGTGGTATTCAAAATTGTTTCTTTCGAAACTTGACAACTCGTTTACCCGAAACGTCTTCGGCCCCATAGCACACAATACAGAACAAGGCTGAACTTCATAATAACCGATAACAGTCTACATGTCATAACTGGTTACCACTTACAATCACAACACTATACATAATCAAGAAAATTTGATTTACAATAATACACAATGGCAATATTTCCATCTTGATCCAGAACTGAGATTATCAAATCAACAAGGCCGTGCTCCGATACCTTCATCTACACGCAACTGACGGGCAACGGGGCGGAAGATCTAAGAGGACTTAGAGAAATACGCTAATTGGAATAAGCAGAATTTCATGTATCTCCTATCAGAGTCTGTAAAAATAAGTAATTCATGTCTATTACCCAGAAGGCTTTCTTGCCTTGAGTTCAGAAGAAGATGAGAAAAGTAATTGAGGTCACATCTGTGTACAATTAGGTCTACAGTAAATACGAGGTTGGATTACATGGATCCTTCTAACTCAACAACAAGGCCAATCTTTTTTTCCTTTCTCAATGACTTTACAACCGGAGAGACACAGAATTTGGATTGTGTGGACGGAGTTCACGAGTTCAACTCCTCCGAAAAAAAAATAAAATAAAATAAAATTAAAACAAATCCTCGAGGTCAGATGTAATTTGACCAATGAGCTCAATGGGACCATATATACATGGACATGGAATATCGGAAACTTTCCTTCACTGGTGGTACGCCCAACTCTCCGGAGGATGGAACCGTGAGATAAACACAAGAAAAATATGTTTTAGTTCTCGTGACCTCTCCACCGGTGCCGAGATATTATGACATCCAAGCCCAAAGTATTCTCATAAGGGGCCGATGATTTCCATACACAGCTCCGTCTCCTCCGTGTCGTTGAAGAATCCATGTTTACACATGTGTGTCCGTTTCTTCATGCTCAGAGTTTTATTTGAGCATCTTGAAGGTTCGCATATATCTTTGTAAAATAAGAATTTGATGATGGTTTCAAGTGCAGGACCTCAGGGATGGAGACGACCTTATGTTTTCAAAAATATTTCAAGATTTTGGATTTATTAGTATTTAGACACTGTGATTTAATAAAGTAAAACACAAAACGGCGTAGGACGAATACATGTTTAAGTCAGGCCTGTAGTTTGTCTAAAGTAAAGGGTCAATGACAGACTTTATTTGAACTCAATTTTGAATTTTTTTAACTAATTCAAGATTTTACTCCCCCCCCCCAGCCAGAATTCTCGCAGCAGTCAAGTGGTCACACTTCTGCATCTCTTTTGTACATTAGCCACGTGTTGTCCACTGTGCGATAGCACTTCCCAATGTATATAACATAAGTAAAGGGGTTATCCGGGACTTTTTCTGTCTTTGTGATAGTACTTAAAGACAAGTAATTGATAGCACCCTGCCTGTTAGGCTTGGAGACATCTTTCCCAGCTTAGGTGGTGATTCTCTGGCTTCATTTGACCCTATGTCAACAAGGAAGCTCTTTCTCTTCCATTCTGCTCTATTGACTGGACATCACTACTAATGACATGGTGATTGACAACCTGCTCCCAACAATTAGGCAGTGTGGAGCCTTCAATCAGCATGACATCGGCGGTGACTCCCCATTGACAGAGGATAACAGAAGAGAAGGAGCTGTTTGTTGACATGAGATCACAAGAAGCAAAGGAATTGTGGCGCCCCACCATGTAGGTGCCACAAAAGGGGTACTATACCCATAAAAACGGTGTATTCACCCCACTGCAAGTGGGAGTTATGGCCAGTAGGTGGAACCCTAGAACCCACACCCCACACTAGTCAGCAGGTGGGAGGGACCCTGGGGATATATAGTGACCTCCAGGGGTAACTAGAGAGAGTCCAGTCGAGTCTAGAGGAGTCTAGGACGGCGGAGCCAGGCAGTCGGCCTGGGGGGAAGCAAGGAGCGTCTCCTCGGCCGAGGGACCCAGGACAAGTAGAAGAGATCCCAGAAAGAAGAGAAGGGAGGAAGAAGCACAAACGAGAGTTCACTCCAAGTGGGGAGTAACCAGAGAGTTTGCCCCAGGAATGAAACCGGGTACTTGGGCCAGCACCTGTGAGAACCTACAAGGCTCACAGAAACCCGATGACCGGGGTTATCTACAGATACAGCACCGACTCCCAAAGAGCCCACCAAAGGGGGATCAGACCCACGGTAGGCTCCCGCAGTGGTCACTAAGAAGGTTCACCCGATGGGTACAGGGGAGAGAAGGACGAGGAACAGCAGGAAGTTAAATTAATCTTCATGAAGTCAGACTTCACCGCCACTGGGAGTCAAGGGAAAGAAAGAACAGGAACAGCACGTAGTGAGGGATCCACCTATCAACCATAAAACCCACTTGCAGCACCCGTGGCCATTTGTCGCTGTAACAACTTACTGCACTGAATAGCTGTGATGACTATGAAAAGTTTTTCAGTAAAGTACTCGGTGAAGTGATTTATCGACTCTGCTGCATCTTTCCTTGCATAAACTGTTTCCTTGCAGAATCGCTGCCCCGGCGGTCCAGTCCTGCCTGCGGAGGACTATAACATCATTGCCGCAATACAATCGACCACCGGAGGACTGTAGCGGCACTGGTGAGCATCACCAGGTACAGCAGGTGGCGTCACGAACTTATATACTCTATTTCTTTATTTAACCATTGACTACCAGGGCCACAGCCTCGGGCAGCCACCTGTGACATCCCAGACCGAGCCTGAGAGCTGAGTACCCTGCCCTGGGTGCGTCAGAATCATCATCTGATCTGAGAATGATTGTCGCAGGGCAGAACAGGCATGTAGCTGACAATAATTACAGTAAGCTGTTATCTATATGGCAAAAAAAAAACCAAAGTCCTGATTAACCCCTTAAATCATTTGGTGTACATGGACACTACTATCTGTACCTACATTATTTAGAATGAGAAACCAAAAGACAGTACTATGTGTACCTTTATCATTTAGAGAGAGACGAGTAGCTGTACTTTCTGTACCTACATTATTTACAGGGAAAGACCATGAGGCTGTACTGTACTGTCTGTACCTATATCATTTATAGCAATGGACCTAGAGGTCGTACTGCCTGTGTCTACATAATTTACAGGGAAAGAATAAGAGGCAGTACTATCTGTACCTTCATCACTTAAACGGCGAGACTGACAAGCCCACTCTAAGGCCTGGGGTACACAGAAACCGAGCAGCTTGTTGTTCTTCACTGTTCGGTTCTTTTCATGGGGACAGACGGAGACCGAGACTCGGTCCCGTGACCTTGGCACAGCCCTCCTGGGGCACTGCTCTCTAGTTTGGCCGCCTTCTCCAAGTTGTGCGGGTGTTCGGCCACAGCTCCCATTAGAAGCTTGGGGTCTCTGGTTCAACGGTTTGGGTATGAAGTATTCACGCCTTATTCAGGGCCAGGTCCCTGTGTCGTCCACCAGCCCTTCTGTCTTGCCAGATATGGCCGTACGGGGATCTACGTCTCCGTACCCCAAGGGCTCCCTTCTTCCTCTACATCTCTTGGTCTTTCCTCCCGGGGTGAGCGTGGTCGTGCTTCAGCCCGCGGGAGTTGGCACCACACCACCCCTGCACTCCCGACTTCCACTCGACTCCTCTCTACTGACTAACTCCACATTTCCTGTACTTCACTTTTCCCTCCCGGTTACGCTTGGGTCCTCCCATCGTCCCAGGGTCCTAGGTGTTGTGTGTGTAGCTCAACTGCACCGTCCCAGCACCTGGAGAGCAGAGGCTCTACTCTCCCTCTAATGGAGGAGTAAGAATATGCAAATAGAGTCTGTGGAACCTCATTTAAGAGTCTCAAACACAGGACTAGCCAGGTATCTCTCCAGTGTGTTTGAAACTCCTAAACGAGGCTCTACAGACTCTATTTGCATATTTTTAATTCCCAGGGGGCAATGCGCCTAGGAATTCACTGTGTTGAGCGCTTTAGCCGGCTGCCCACAGTGTTTTCTTGGACTGGTCTCCCTGAGATCAGTGAATGCTTCCTTTCAATGGAGGAGTGCAGCACCTCTAGTGGTGGCCTACTTGGTGGAGCGCCATATTCTCCCTTAGCAAAGGTTAGCTCGTCCCCGAGCAAGCCGGAACACAGACACTCACAAAAATGTTTTCCTTTATATCACAACAATAACAATACTCAGCGTTTTACTTCCCTTTCGGGAGGCACTTGTTCTTGAACAAAACAGTCCTGTCCTTAAAAATAAAGTGTCCGTAGATCAAAATCAGAAAAAAATGCTCATTCAAACAAAATACAGAGTCCACAGTCTTGTGGGCAGCATTCCCTACCGAGGCTCAAAAACATTTCTTTGTCACAGTCCTCCGCCTGACTATACGGTGATCTTGGCGGGTTAACTATATACACACTTCACATTTTTACAATTCCCGGTACCTCACTAACTAGTTACATATACTATTTACACACGTCAACATTACAACCACTATTCACATTGGCCCCCTAGGTCCCACTCCAGGGGCAAGGGCCACTTGCCCACAAATCATCCTCCCCACTCGAAAGTCCAGCCAGCTCTGTGTACGGGGCTCGAGGCTGCAGGATCTTGTACACTCGCAACACATACCAGCCTCATCGTCCCATACACCGGGTGTAGTCAACCTCCTCTCCGTGGCGGAGGTCCCGACCAGGGTGTCCCTTTGGGAGATACAACTCAACGTCCTTTCTGCTGACGAAAACCTTCTGCTCCAAGCCGTACTCCTTTATGAACCCCCAGCCGTCTCGAAGGTGGAAGTCCAGGACTAGTCTTCGGCGTCACTGCGCCGGGTTGGGTACCAAAGTCTTTCTCATGTATGCCTTTTCTTCCAAGTTGGCCTCTGCTGCTGCCAACGGTCTCGGCACTGCCGTCGTTCCTCCTCCTCAGCGGCTTGACTTTGCGCCCAGTAGTCACCATTGTGCCTGCTTTCGACCCTGCTCTCCGCCTTGGCCGCAATCGGACACTCTGCTGTTAGGCTTTCGTAGGATGCCCAATGCGCCCTCCCGCTCTCGATCTCTGGGGTCTCTGCAGAGCTCTCACTGCTCTCCTGCTCAGCGGTCTCACCCTCTGGCTCTAGCTGCGGTGCTGGTTCAAGTGGGTCTGGTGTGGCAGCCGGCAGCTCCTTTGTTGGCTCTGGTGTCACTGGCCGGCTCTGGCTTGGTAGTTCTACCACTGGTGGTTCTTCCAATGGTGCTGCTTCTGGTGGGTCGGGAGGCTCCAGCACCTGCATTTGTTGTGCCTCTTTTTGTAGCTGGGACCGCTTCCAGTCATTAATGGCCCACAACTGCGCACGGTTTAACAATTGGCTCAGTTCTTTTATAGCCTCCTTAAAGTTGTCCGAACCGGTAATCTGTACCCAGTCTATAGCCTCCCCAGTTGCATTGGAGGCTTTCTCACCATTTTGTCCGCCCGCCAGAGTGTCTGAACCGCTGCTCGCCATGATACCTCCTTGCTACTCGCACCACGCGACTCTTTTTCTGGTTTTCAGGGCCTCACCCTTCCTCACTCCTCTAGGCGGGGTCAGCAACTCTTCATAGCAGGCCCCCTTGGCTTTTCTTTAGTACTCGGGGTGGACCTGCTATTTTGTGCCTTTTCTCAAGTCCTTCTCATGACGAGGGTGTAGACACGCCCCAGACCTGCACGTGGCGCTTGTTCTTTTCTCACCGCCAGTTATACAAGCTAGTTCTTCCACAGTTTTTTAACAGTTTTTTAAGGCGCAAGAGACCCGATGTTACTGGGCCGCTCGCATCCTGTTCATGACGCCAGGTTGACACGCCCACTACAGGGCCAGGGGTATTCGGGAATCAGGCACCTTGTTGTTCTTCACATCTCGGTTCTTTTCATGGGGACAGACGGAGACCGAGACCCGGTCCCGTGACATTAGTGGAGCTCAGGTACCGATAGCCACGCGTGCTTATTTGTGACCCCCTCCCGGGGCACTGCTCTCTACTTTGGCCACCTTCTCCAAGTTGTGTCGGGTGTTCGGCCACAGCTCCGATTAGAAGCTTGGGGCCTCCAGTTCAACGGTTCAGGCATGAAGCATCCGTACCGTGTTCAGGGCAGGGTCCCTGTGTCTTCCACCAGCCCCTCTGTCTTGCCAGATATGGCCGTACGGGGATCCACGTCTCATTCCGTACCCCAAGAGCTCCCTTATTCCTCTACATCTCTCGGTCTTTCCCTCCCGGGGTGGGCATGGTTGTGCTCCAGCCCGTGGGAGTTGGCACCACAACGCCCCTACTCTCCCGACTTCCACTCCACTCCTCTCTACTGACTAATGAAACACTTCCTGTACTTCACTTTTCCCTCCCGGCTACGCTTGAGTCTTCCCACTGTTCCACGCTCCTAAGTGTTGTGTGTGTGTAGCTCAACTGCACCGTCCCAGCACCTGGAGAGCAGAGGCACTACTATCCCTCTAATGGAGGAGTGCAGTACCTCTGGAGGTGGCCTACTCGGTGGGGCACCACAAGACCAAAAGATCATAATGTCTGTACCTACATCATTTAGAGTGAGAAACTAGGAAACAGTACTATTTGTACCTACATCATTTATAGGGATAAAGCCCCAGTCACACATAACAATATCGTTAGAGAGATCGTTGTAACTGTGACGTTACAACGATCTCGTCTTCAGCGATGTCGTTCTGTGTGACACTTTGCAGCGATCAGGCCCCTGCTGTGAGGTCGCTGATCGCTGCAAAGTGCTGAGGGTCATTTTTTGATCATTGGTTTCCCGCTGCTCAGCACGCATCGCTGCGTGTGACAGCGAGAAACCAGCGATCAGTGACCTCACAGGGCTGGTTACTATGGTAAACACCGGGTATCCAGGCAGCGCTCGCTGCCTAGATACCCGCTGTTTATCATAGTTACCAGCATTCTCCCTGCTTAGAGCTGCCTGTAAGCAGGGAGAACGCTGGTAACTATGATAAACAGCGGGTATGTAGGCAGCGTGCGCTGCCTAGATACCCGCTGTTTATCATAGTTACCAGTGCTCTCCCTGCTTAGCGCTGCATTACAGGAAGTGTTAAGCAGGGAGGACGCTGACATCGCCTTCAGCGATGTGGGAGGTGGCTCCCATGGCCCTGTTCGCTGGGGAGATCTGCCTGTTTGACAGCTCCCCAGCGATCAGGTAACGACGCTCCAGCGATCCCAGCAGGTCGTTATCGCTGTCGGGATCGCTGGAGCGGTCGTTCAGTGTGACAGGGCCTTAAACTAAGAGGTTGTATACTATCTGTACCTACATCATGTGCAGCGAGAGTCTAAAGGTACCGTCACACGCGGCAATTTTGCAAGCAATTTCACTGGCAATTTGCTGGTTGCAGTGAAATCATGGATACATGGTTCTGTTTTGTTGCCGTGTAGAAATGGAACAATGTGTCCATGATTTCACTGCAACCAGCAAATTGCCAGTGAAATTGCTTGCAAAATTGCCGCGTGTGACGGTACCTTTAGATGCAGTGCTATCTGTACCTACATCATTTATAGGGGGAGACCAAGAGGTGGAACTATCTGCACCTACATCATTTACAGGGAGAGGCTAATAGGCAGTACTATCTGTACCTTCATTATTTACAGGAAGAGACCACGAGGCAGTCATATCTGTACCTATACAGGGAGAACTTCAAGAAGAAACAGGAGAATTTCAAGTAGGTTCTGAAACCAGTCAATACGAAAATAACATTGGCACTCAACGTTTTGCAGAAATCTTGTGTTTGTTTTATTAAGGAAGATCCAAAATAATAGGCAAAATTGTTACCTATTATTTTGGATCACCCTTAATAAAACAAAATACTTCTGCAAAACATTGAGTGCCAAGTGTTATTTTCATAAGAGGCAGTACACTCTGTACCTACCACATATACAGGGAAAGACTAAAAGGCAATACTATCTGTACCTACAATATTTACAGAGAGAGACTAATAAGAGGCAGCACTATCTGTACTGTGATAGGGTTATTTACTGTCCGTACTATACAAGGTGACAACAGGAACACATTACATTTGAGAGTCCAGTAGGTTTATTCAATTGCGCATATACTGCACTCCTGGTAACCAGACATGAGCCTTGCTTTGGTTTTACAGGAACGTAAACACAGTTATACAGTCCGTTTAGCTTACGGTATGCCGCCACAGATTCAGATACATTTCTCTGTTGTAGTATCCCAGTGTAGGTATATGAGTCTCCACTCACTGATTCTGGTCAGTGCACACAACCCCATTCTCTGTGGTTAGGTTCCTTCAGGAGGTATGGCAGTCTCTACACACACTGACCACCTAACTGATCATATGTCAAACAAACACACACCAATAACACATGAGACTCACCCATTGATGGAGGTATGTGCATAGCTAGACACGCCTATGTCTCCAGCTATCTGTAAACCTGGCCCTGAACACCTTAACAAATCTCATGGCACTACAAATACCAGAGTAGACATCCAGACAACCTCCTCTGTGATACATACTGGCCATTTACAATGTACCTGATCATCATCCAACAGTATCTACATCATTTATAGGCAGAGACAAAGAGGTTGTACTGTCTATAACTACATGATTTACATGGAGAGTCAGAAAGAGAGCATTTTCTGTGCCCTTGTGTCACGGGGTGGGAAAATGAGTCAGGAAGCAGGATAGTAAATTGGGCAAAAGGCAATTTAGGGAACTAATCTGACCCTTAGACTGGGGTTCCCTGGCTCTCCCTGTTCCCAGGAATTAACTCTGAAGGTGAGGATGTCTGGGACACTACCCTTGCTCTTTGCTCCTGAAAGCTCTAGGCCAGTGATGGCGAACCTATGGCACGCGTGCCAGGGATGGCACGCAGAGCCGTCTCCGCTGGCACACGGCCTCACCACCACACTGCCGGTTTGATCTGCTGGCGTGCGCCGCGCTGCCGGCAGATCAAAGCTGTGTCGGATCAGAGGAGACATTTCTCCTCTCTCCGACACTTCTAGACCCGCCCTCCCAGCCAGCGTCATGTGACAGCGGTCACGTGACACGCCCGGCGTCACGTGACCGCCCTCAGCGCGGGAGACATTACAACCGAACATGAAAGCTGCAGCAGCGGTGAAGGCAGAAAGGTGAGTATGACACTTTTTTTTTTTACCAGCAGCCAGGATGGGGCCATACAAGGAGGAGGATGATGGGGCAATACAAGGAGGAGGATGATGGGGCAATACAAGTAGGAGGAGGATGGGGCAATACAAGGAGGAGGAGGATGGGGCAATACAAGGAGGAGGAGGATGGGGCAATACTAGGAGGAGGACGGATGATGGGGTAATACAAGGAGGAGGATGATGGGCAATACTAGGAGGAGGAGGATGGGGCAATACTAGGAGGAGGATGGATGGATGGGGCAATACTAGGAAGAGGAGGATGGGGCAATACAAGGAGGAGGAGGATGGGGCAATACAAGGAGGAGGATGATGGGGCAATACAAGTAGGAGGCGGATGGGGCAATACAAGGAGGAGGAGGATGGGGCAATACAAGGAGGAGGAGGATGGGCAATACTAGGAGGAGGAGGATGAGGCAATACAAGGAGGAGGATGGGCAATACAAGGAGGAGGATGGGGCAATACAAGGAGGAGGAAGATGGGGCAATACAAGGAGGAGGATGATGGGGCAATACAAGAGGAGGATGATGGGGCAATACAAGTAGGAGGAGGATGGGGCAATACAAGGAGGAGGAGGATGGGGCAATACAAGGAGGAGGAGGATGGGGCAATACTAGGAGGAGGACGGATGATGGGGTAATACAAGGAGGAGGATGATGGGGCAATACTAGGAGGAGGAGGATGGGGCAATACTAGGAGGAGGATGGATGGATGGGGCAATACTAGGAAGAGGAGGATGGGGCAATACAAGGAGGAGGAGGATGGGGCAATACAAGGAGGAGGATGATGGGGCAATACAAGTAGGAGGAGGATGGGGCAATACAAGGAGGAGGAGGATGGGGCAATACAAGGAGGAGGAGGATGGGGCAATACTAGGAGGAGGACGGATGATGGGGTAATACAAGGAGGAGGATGATGGGGCAATACTAGGAGGAGGAGGATGGGGCAATACTAGGAGGAGGATGGATGGATGGGGCAATACTAGGAAGAGGAGGATGGGGCAATACAAGGAGGAGGAGGATGGGGCAATACAAGGAGGAGGATGATGGGGCAATACAAGGTGGAGGAGGATGGGGCAATACTAGGAGGAGGAGGATGAGGCAATACAAGGAGGAGGAGGATGGGGCAATACAAGGAGGAGGATGGGGCAATACAAGGAGGAGGAAGATGGGGCAATACAAGGAGGAGGAGGATGGGGCAATACTAGGAGGAGGAGGATGGGGTAATACAAGGAGGAGGAGGATGGGGCAATACTAGGAGGAGGAGGATGGGGCAATACTAGGAGGAGGAGGATGGGTCAATACAAGGAGGAGGAGGATGGGGCAATACAAGGAGGAGGATGGGGCAATACTAGGAGGAGGAGGATGGGGCAATACAAGGAGGAGGAGGATGGGGCAATACTAGGAGGAGGAGGATGGGGCAATACAAGGAGGAGGAGGATGGGGCAATACTAGGAGGAGGAGGATGGGGCAATACAAGGAGGAGGAGGATGGGGCAATACTAGGAGGAGGAGGATGGGGCAATACAAGGAGGAGGAGGATGGGGCAATACTAGGAGGAGGAGGATGGATGATGGGGTAATACAAGGAGGAGTATGATGGGGCAATACTAGGAGGAGGAGGATGGGGCAATACTAGGAGGAGGATGGATGGATGGGGCAATACTAGGAGGAGGATGGATGGATGGGGCAATACTAGAAGAAGGATGGATGGTTGGGGCAATACTAAGAGGAGGATGGATGGATGGGGCAATGCTAAGAGGAAGATAGATGGATGGATGGGGCAATACTAGGAGGAGGATGGATGGATGGGGCAATACTAAGAGGAGGATAGATGGATGGATGTATGGGGCAATATTAAGAGGAGGATGGATGGATGGGGCAATACGAAGAGGAGGCAGGATGGATGGGGCAATACTAAGAGGAGGATAGATGGATGGATGGATGGGGCAATACTAGGAGGAGGATGGATGGGGCAATACGAAGAGGAGGCAGGATGGATGGGGCAATACTAAAGAGGATGATGGATGGATGGGGCAATACTAATAGGGGGCAGGATGGGGCATATTATTATGTCATGGGGCAGGATGGGGCATATTGTTATGTGATGGGGCAGGATGGGGCAATACTAACAGGGGGACAGGATGGGTCATATTATTATAAAAGAGGTAATTGGTCACCGCACCCAGGGTTACTTGCTAGGCCTTTCCTACTTCAGGCCAGCAACTGGACGCACGTCCATCCCGGAGAGTTCACATCCGGATCAATATGTCTCATAAAGGTTAAAAAAGACAGCGCCACAGACCTTTGATGGTGAAAAATCCTTGTGTCTTTTTATTCCATGGTCAAGAGAAGCTTCTCTTGACCATGGAATAAAAAGACACAAGGATTTTTCACCATCAAAGGTCTGTGGCGCTGTCTTTTTTAACCTTTATGGGGCATATTAATATGTGATGGGCTGATGGGACATATTATTATGTGATGGGGCTGATGGGGCATATTATTATGTGATGGGGCAGGATGGGGCATATTATTATGTGATGGGGCTAATAGGACTTATTATTGTGTGATGGGGCAGGATGCGTCATATTATTATGTGATGGGGACAAGGATGGGGCAGATTACTATGTAATGGAGGCAAGAATAGGGCAATACTACCAGGGGGCAAGTTGGGGCATATTACTATGTGATGGGGACAAGGGTGGTGCAATGATACCAAGGGACAAGGATGGGGCACATTACTGCTGGATGGGGCATATTACTACATGGGGACAAGGATGAGACACATTACTGCAGGATGGGGCATATTACTTCAAGGGGACACGGATGGGGCATATTACTACAAGGGGAGAAGGATAGGGCATTACTGCAGGATGGGGAATATTGCTGCAAGAGGACAAGGATAGGGCATTACAACAGGATGGGGCATTACTACATGATGGGGCAGGATAGGGACATTATCACAAGGGGACAAGGATGGGACATTACCGAAGGGGACAAGGATGGGGCATACTACAAGGGGATAAGGATGAAGACATTACTACAAGAAGGGGGTCAGGATAGGAACATTACTGCCAGGAGAGGGTCAGGATGGAGCACAACTGCAAGGAGGTGGTCAGGATGGATCATATAGCTAGGAGAGGATCAGAATGGAGCAAAAAGCTAGAAGGAGAGGATCAGGATGGAGAATATAGCTAGAAGGAGGTGGTCAGGATGGAGCACATAACTACAAGGAGAGGGTTAGGATGGAGCACGTAACTACAAGGAGAGGGTCAGGATGGGACACATTACTAGAATGAGAGGGTAAGGATAGGACACATAACTAGAAGGAGACGATCAGAATCGAGCACATTATTACAAGTACAAGGAGAGGGTCAGGATGGAGCACATTACTACAAGGAGAGGATCAGAATGGAGCACATTACTACAAGGAGAGGATCAGGATGGAGCTCGTAACTAGAAGGAGAGGGTCAGGATGGAGCACATAGCTAGAAGGGGAAGGACAAGATGGAGCACATAACTACAATGGGAAGGTCAGGGTGGGAAACATTACTACAAGGAGAGGGTCAGGATGGAGCACATAGCTACAAGGAGAGGGTCAGGATGGTACACATTACTGCAAGGAGAGGGTCATGATTTCAGTATGAAATCTGCTTGTATTCCATGATAAAATCTATCTCCTATCTGTCTAATATTCTGCATTTTTTCCATACAGATCAGTCCACCTGCTGTTTCTAGAAAGGGCAGTGGCAGCGGCTCAGCTTCAATGTGCAGTACACAGGAGCAATCTGACCACTGCCGAAGCGAAGAGAAGACTGCAAAGGTAAGTTTAAAATCAATTAATTGTTAAAATAATTGAATTGATCATCAATGTTTCAGGACTACAAGCACTGCACAGGGAAGAGAGTTAGCATCTGCTGGCTCTCCCCCCTGTGCAGCGCTTGTGATAGATAACCACTGCTGTAATTTAGGTTATATTATGTGTTGGCACTTCGCCATAAATAATTTTGTTTTAGGTTGCAGTTTGGGCACTCGGCCTCAGAAAGGTACGCCATCACTGCTCTAGGCTAAGTCCCCCTCACCACCACCCATTGACTGTGACACACATAAGCTTCCACAAAATAAAATTCCAGGCAGGAACAGCAGGAAGGCATCAGCACATACTGCACTATGTCCTTACAGCACACAGTCTTGGCAGAGACTAAAACTCTATCAGTGACATCTACTGGTGGAAGAGGGAACTTTTTAAAGGCTGGGGGAGTGGACAACTACACACCCAGCCAGAGCAGCTCAGCTGCGCTTAGAGAGCCGTAAACCCATAGACAGCAGCAGCTTCTGACATTAACACTGGATGTGCCAAAGAGAATTAACTCCCATTTAAACTACTACACAAGACACCCTGATTTTGCATGACATGTGACATGAGATGTGCAGCACAAGCACAAAAAGAACTCCACTTTCCTAAAAAGAAGTCTGCATTTACCCTTTCTTCTCATAGTACATATTTTTATTTTTGGCACACACACTGACTGCCTGACTGACCGTATGTCAAACAAACAGACACCATTATAACGTAAGAGACACACCCATGGGTGGAGGTATGTGGATAGCCAGACCTGCCTATCTCTCCACCTCTCTGTAAACCTGGCTCTGAACGCCTTAACAAATCTCATGGCACTACAGGTAGACATCGAGGTTTGCATCACAGTGGACAACCACCTGTGCGATACATACCGGCCATTTACAATGTACCTGATCACCATCTAACAGAATCTACATCATTTATAGGGAGAGACCAATAGGTCATACTGTCTTTAACTACATAATTTACACGGAGAGTCAGAGAGAAAGTATTTTTGCACCCATGAGTCTTCATGAAATGTGATCTTCTTCTTCTACTAACGACATGTTGAGCACAAGCACAATGAGAATGGTCAACTTTCCGAAAAAAGTCTGCATTTTTCCAAAATCAAGTTAGCTCCATGTTTGTATACTTGGCGCATGAGTACAGGAATACATTGCAATTAAGAAGTGTGCGCCATACAAACCTTACTCTACCCCGGTGGCCCGCGACTTCACTAAGTCTCTTTTTGAGAAATTCTTGTTTATATTTTTACAATCAATGCTCAAACCTTGAATGCTCTCCAAAAAATTCCATTAAGAGAACGAAATGACCTCAAAACGACTTCCATCCATATATCAGATCCTATGCCGCTGCTCTATACAGGTTTCTGTGTGGTCACATAAGTGTCAAATCAGTCAAGGCCAATGCCCGAGCTGGTATTTATGTGTTTTTTATATATGCAGTAGCCTATATTTTAGCATAGCCTCATCCACGTTTGTGGTCTCAGTAATTGCACCCAGACTAAGAAGGCACACAGCAATCATCAAGAAAAAGCCGAATTGCATGGATTTTACAGGGGGGGGGGAGAGCTGAGCATGGTAATTTTTCCTTTGATTGTGAGAAAGTTGCACAACATCATGTGTAGTCACGCAATCCTGACAGTTGGAAGGGGTTACCGAAAATGGAGCCATGTGCATTCTGAGCACGCCAATTACCCCGGCAATCAGTAGGGAAGGACGGCCGCCTAATTTGTCCTTTTACCTGTCGCTTCTATAAAGAATTCCACTATGTTAACGACAATCCTGATCTACAAGCCGGCCTGAAGGCTACTAATAAGGAAACCATACTTTGTGTGCTGCCATATGGTGCTATCATTTGTATTGTGCTAGTACGACATGTGTAGGAATCCTCCATAATGATGTAAGTGATTGGTCAATGCATAACATGGGAGAAACCATGCCGAAGAACAATGGTGAGGATTCGGAACAAGACCTGCGCTTTATCCTTAAAGGGAATGTTTAGTTAGAAAATGACCTATTTGTGTAAATTAGTTTTTTTAACTAAATTTATGTTTTATATATATATATTTTTTACATTTTTTATATTACAATTTATATAAGATACTGTATTTCAGAAATCTAGAAATCTTGAAGTCTTCATACCAATTCTAATTAGATGATATCACAGCTCACCTCCTCCTCCTGTACAATGACTGATAACATCTCTATATACAGCAGATAACACAGGATCCACCATTCACAATAGGTGATATCACATCTCACCTCCTCCTCCTGTACAATGAGTGATAACACCTCTATATACAGTAGATAACACAGGATCCACCATTCACAATAGGTGATATCACAGCTCACCTCCTCCTGTACAATGACTGATAACACCTCTATATACAGTAGATAACACAGGATCCAAAATTCACAATAGGTGATATCACAGCTCACCTCCTGTACAATGACTGATAACATCTCTATATACAGTAGATAACACAGGATCCACCATTCACAATAGGTGATATCACAGCTCACCTCCTCCTCCTGTACAATGACTGATAACATCTCTATATACAGTAGATAACACAGGATCCACCATTCACAATAGGTGATATCACAGCTCACCTCCTCCTGTACAATGACTGATAACACCTCTATATACAGTAGATAACACAGGATCCACCATTCACAATAGGTGACATCACAGCTCACCTCCTCCTGTACAATGACTGATAAGACCTCTATATACAGTAGATAACACAGGATCCACCATTCACAATAGGTGATGTCACAGCTCACCTCCTCCTGTACAATGACTGATAACACCTCTATATACAGTAGATAACACAGGTTCCACCATTCACAATAGGTGATATCACAGCTCACCTCCTCCTCCTGTACAATGACTGATAACACTTCTATATACAGTAGATAACACAGGATCCACCATTCACAATAGGTGATATCACAGCTCACCTCCTCCTGTACAATGACTGATAAGACCTCTATATACAGTAGATAACACTGGATCCACCATTCACAATAGGTGATATCACAGCTCACCTCCTCCTCGTGTACAATTACTGATAAGACCTCTATATACAGTAGATAACACTGGATCCACCATTCACAATAGGTGATATCACAGCTCACCACCTCCTGTACAATGACTGATAACACCTCTATATACAGTAGATAACACAGGATCTACCATTCACAATAGGTGATATCACAGCTCACCTCCTCCTCGTGTACAATGACTGATAACACCTCTATATACAGTAGATAACACTGGATCCACCATTCACAATAGGTGATATCACAGCTCACCTCCTCCTCCTGTACAATGACTGATAACACCTCTATATACAGTAGATAACACAGGATCCACCATTCACACTAGGTGATATCACAGCTCACCTCCTCCTCCTGTACAATGACTGATAACACCTCTATATACAGTAGATAACACAGGATCCACCATTCACAATAGGTGATATCACAGCTCACCTCCTCCTCGTGTACAATGACTGATAACATCTCTATATACAGTAGATAACACAGGATCCACCATTCACAATAGGTGATATTACATCTATAGGTGAGCATCAATCTACACCTCTATAATGATCATTCTGTAGCTGTATCAGGCAGGACTGTATATTTTACCATACTAGCGTGTTACTCCAAGCGCTTGTGTTCTGACCCTCAGTCCATGATCTTGGTTTTTCAGAAAACAGGCCGCCAATTTTGGCTGATATTACATGAGTCAGCTCCAAAACCTACAAAAAAAGGCTGCAATTATATGAAATTATTTCATAACAGGAGAAAAATATAATTAAAGGATACATCTGAAGAAGGCGACATGTGAAATAAGCTGCAAAATGTTAATTTGGAATATCCTCCGGGAAATGTTCTGCTGAACGTCAAATCTTTAGAATAATCAGAAATGAACTCATAATATTTACACGGTTTCTATATTTGCGCAAAAACATAATATAGTTGGTGTCACAGACAATCACCTCAGCCATTCTGATCCATATTTTTGTCCACAGGGGGCAGTATAACCATAGCAGACACTAGTGGTAAAGTAATAGCATTAGGAGCAAGCAGATTAGAACTGCTATATAAAAATCAATTATATATATATATATATATATATATATATTTATTCATTTATATAGCGCTATTAATTCCATAGCACTTTACATACATGAGTAATGCTGTCGCTCTTGGAGCTCACAATCTAAACATCCTATCAGTATGTCTTTACAATGTGGGAGGAAACCAGAGTGCCCGGAGGAAACCCACGCAAGCACAGGGAGAACATACAAACTCCTTGCAGATGTTGTCCTAAGTGTCCTTGGTGGGAATTGAACCCAGGACCTCAAGACTCCAGTGCTGCAAAGGCTACAGTGCTAACCACTTGAGCCACCGTGCTGCCCAGAGAGCTGATAGGTATGTTATTCCTCTACTGTATAAATCAGTTTAATTCAATGGAAACTAGCTGTACACCATGAAAAATAAAAGCTCTCATTGCATGAGAGTGACAGCAGATATAAAAAGCAAGCCAATCGCAAACTTGCTTATTTTCATGCTGTCTAACGAACTAATGCAATTTAGTAACTTCAGAATACCCCTTTAAGTAGCACAACTGAACTGTCCTATTAATTGATGCAGCATAATCTCCATTTACATGTTGGTAAATTAGTGGATTGGGTGAATTACTGAATTGATCACAGATTGATTTACTTTCCAATATGAATTATGTCCCTTGAATGGGAATACTTCATTGTGTCTTTTTTGTGCTATGTATTTGACCCACCCCAGGGCCTGCGGGTACTCAGATCCTGGGCGTTGATTAACGACGTTGTCACTGGTGGCCGGTGCCTGGGGCCGTGGCCCTGGTGGTCGCTGAAAAATGTGTAAAATAATAGAAATAAAATAAAATAAAGTTTGTGACGCCACCTACATTACCTGGTAAGGTTACCAGAGCTGCTTTCAGACCTCCGGGGATGATGATGTTGTTGCCAGATGGTGTTGCCCCCCGTAGGTGGAGCAGGATCCCCGGCGCAGGGATGGATGAATGGATTTCTGACTGGAAGGCGGCCCTGCAGGTGAAGGCTGGATGCAGTCTCTGCTGATGAGACTGGAATGCAGTTTACCCGGCGTGATGGAAATGAGACACCAGACACAATTCAAGCTCTGCACGGATTTACTGGTAAATTTCAGGCAGCTTACAGGTTTACGGGTAGCTGGCCTGGGTAGTCATCAGGGGGTAAGATGTCTCTTTGAGGCCCTGAGTGATGTTCCTGCCAGTTTCTCCCTTTGTTCTTGCACGGCGCTGTCTCTCCTTCCTTCCTAGCCCGGCCCTGCACAGAGCCCTTCGCTGGGTACCGACGGGTCGTACTGTAGGTAGTCCTTAACTAAGGGGCTCATGATCTTATACAGAGACCTTTAGGGATGTATGTCAGGGCTTGGTCTCGATTTTTTGAGGAGCTCGCATCCCTCCAGTTCTGCGGCTTGAGGGTAGATGCCCCCACTGCCTCGGAGCCGGTCCTCCAGTACTGGACTGCGTCCATCCGAACCTGGTGCCATTCCGGTCAGGATTAGGGTGTTAATTGACACCCGAGGTTCCCCTTTCCATCTGGGTCACCATACTTTAGGTGCCCTCCACTGTGTCACTCGCTAGGTCCCATCTTCTTCAGCTTCCCGCACAAACTGCTCACTAACTCTTTTCCGCTCTTCACTACCCACCTAAACTCCACCCACTGGAATCGGTCCCCTAGCAATGGGTTAACTAATTGATCCCCTGGCTCTAGGTGTGTGAATGCGTAGGGTGAGGGCCCCAGATCAACATCCCCATCCCCTGGTCATAGGGATACTACACACTCTGGTCTGGGTGCAGTACCCCCTCTTGACGCACCGACCAGTGGGGCGTCACACATTGCATATGCATATTCTCCCTGTTGCTACTAGACAGAAGTTCTCCTTTTGGCATTTATCCCTTTCTCTCCCTGTAGCCCTGTGATGTCAGCCTTGCTCCTCCCTTCTTCCCTATGAGTGTTTCTGCGATGCCCACCAGAGCCGTGGGGTTCTCTGGACCGGGGCGGTCAGTTCATTGGGAGATCTTGGTGGCTGTGACCCGGCTCCGTGATCCTGGGGATATTTACAGGGGATATTCGTGACGCCACCTGTGGTGTTCGGCCAGAGATGGCCTACTCTGCAAATTAGGACCACTGGAGCAGATTGTGAAGCAGTGGGGATGGTATTGCTCCCCACAGGTGGAGCGGGGCCCCAGGGCTGGTGGAACAGTCTATTAGGGTGGTGATGGTTGTTTGGGTGCAGGACAAAGGGAGCAGGAAAGAACCGGAGGACACAGGGATTGTAGTTTCCTTTATCTTTTACTTGGCAGATGATAATGCAATCCAGGATACTGGTTACAGATTGTAGAAGAAGACCGGCCAGCCTGCAGCCTGGAAGCATTTGGGGATTCACCTCGCCAGGTGGGATTGGAGGCCTTCCTGCTGCACTCCCCTTTCGGGTCCCTGCTGCCTGTAGCTATGCTGGGGCCCGTTTCCTGCGTGTTGGTTCTGACCCGTATGGCAGGCAGCACAAGCCTATCACAGGTACCTCCATGCTATTGACAGCTCCGGGCTCTCAGGATGCTACTGTGCTGCCGGGTGTTCTGTGTGGCCAGGAGACTTGCAGCCTCCTGCCCTCCAGATTTGGCTGCCGGGACGTACAGTTCCCACTCAGCCAAGGATTTTGGCGTCCTTTCTCCAGCGCTCTCTCACAGCTCCACTCCAAAGAGCTGTCCTCTCCTCTTCCTCTCTCTTCCCTCTCCTCAGACTTACTCTGCTGTTCTACTTAACCCCTCCTCCGTGCCAGAACCAAGGCAGCTCCCCTGAAGTCGGGTGCTAGGGCTCACCCTTTTGACCCAGAGTCGGGTGTTGCATGCTGGGTGTTATCTAGCGTGGGGACCTCCTCCTGCTTCCAGGGATGACATCACCCCCTGTGAGGGAGGCAATGCCACTGTGGCAACTGGACCACTGGGGTGCCACATTTTTCTGCTGCCATGGGGGCATGCCGGAGTCAATGCCATGCATTTCTACAGGTTCTGTGCACGCGAACAGAAACTACCTAATGGTAAAGTCCAAGGAATGATGAAACAGCCTCCAATGAAAGATTCCAGTCCTAGAATACATGATGAATGTCTTTCTTTAGAAATCCAAGCCGAAATCAGCCTCTTATGGCCCTCCCCGTCCCTAATCTCTTCTCTCTGTTCTCCCGGTTGTAGAGAACGATCAAACATGCTCTAAAGAAAATGGGGTAATCAGGAAAACGTTCTTTCGTCCTGTGTTTTATTAGCCGACATGTCACATTGAAATCCTTCAGGTCTCATTTGCAGCAGTAAAAACATTCAGCTCTGGATGATTTTGATTTAGGGAGCGCATGTACGGCCCAATGTCAACCCATCTGTCCTGACCTACAAACGGTGCGCCGGTGTTAAGGGATTCAATATGTTGCCTTGTAAGTTCAGTTTTATATGTGAGCTCAGTTTGTGGGGCTTTCTGTTTCTTTTGAGACTTCGGATCCTATGATTTACTGCAATGATTTTCTTTTTCTGCAGGAGAGGATAGGGGGATGTTAAAAATATGCATTAGCACCTGTATTGGCAAATTCCAAAAACGCAGTTCTAAGGTAAGCCGGTAAGCGGTTGGCGCCAGATGGCTTTGGAAAAGTGGTATGCGAGAATCCTGCAAAGTAATACAAAGAGTCTAAGAAAGGATCTATGGATGTGCACATCTGGGGGAGCAAGCCACTTTTTTACGACTAGAATGCCAGAAATACAAGAAAAACTGAACCTGACATGGGCAAATAAGTAAGAGTACAAAATAATTTAAAGGGGCTGTCTAATCTTGGAAATGGGGGTGCAGCTACTGGGATCCTTACCAATCCTGAAAAAGAGGCTATGAAAAACCCCAATAAAATGGGGTGCATTGCCCCACATAGAAGAATTGATCTGAATTGGGGTAAGGTAGGAATCCCTGGATCTTGCTATACCACCTCATTGTGAAAAAGCATTGGCTCTCATTATACCTATATTTGGGGCTTTTTGGTATTACTACTGCGAGGATAGTGGGAGCTGGATGTGGCTCATGACCCTCTCATAGAGCTTATTGTGGCTCATGATCCTCCCGTAGAGCTTATTGTGGCTTGTGGCCCTCTTGTAAAGCTTATTGTGGCTCAAGACCCTCTCATAGAGCTTATTGTGGCTCATGACCCTCCCATAGAGTTTATTGCAGCTTAAGACCCTCTCATAGAGCTTATTGTAGCTTATGATCTGCTCGTAAAATTTATTGTGGCTTGTGATCCTCTTGTAGAGCTAATTGTAGCTTTTGACCCTCTCGTAGAATTTATTGTAGCTCGTGATCCTCTTGTTGAGCTTATTGTGACTCAAGGCACTCTCGTAAAGTTTATTGTGGCTTGTGACTCTCTTGTAGAGCTTATTGTATCTCATGACCCTCTCATAGAGCTTATTGTGGCTTGTGGCCCTCTTGTAGAGCTTATTGTGGCTTAAGACCGTCTTGTAGAGCTTATTGTAGCTTTTGACCCTCTCGTAGAATTTATTGTGGCTTGTGATCCTCTTGTAGAGCTAATTGTGGCTTGTGACCCTCTTGTAGAGCTTATTGTGACTCAAGGCACTCTCGTAGAGTTTATTGTGGCTTGTGACTCTCTTGTAGAGCTTATTGTGACTCAAGGCCCTCTCGTAGAGTTTATTGTGGCTTGTGACTCTCTTGTAGAGCTTATTGTATCTCATGACCCTCTCATAGAGTTTATTTTCGCTTGTGATCCTCTTTCGGACCAGAATGCTGCTCTCAAGGTAGAAAAAGATGAAAAACTCTGCTTTATGCTGTAAACGACCTTTCTGCTGAACCTTTCATATACAATCAGATGAGATGGACCTGCTAAGACCTTCTAAGAAACAACTCTTCTAAAACTTACAGTAAAAGGGGAACCCAAAGAAATTAGCAAATCAGAGTAGAAACATGGCTGAACCTCACGTAAAGATGCACTGTTCCAGCTGTCACACCAAGATGTGGCATGGTTGAGGTGCGGTCTGCTTGTAAAGGTGGCATAGTTGTGAAGTGAAGCCCAACTGAGTTAAATGAATGGGTGTCCTAGGCTGTTGGCAATCTTGGTTCACTACACGACACCTAATTCTATCCTTATATGTGTGCAATTCATGTCTTCAATGCTACCCCCAATAGGTGTGTGAATGGCTTTGGCTTCCTGCGATGTAGACATATGGATAAACATATAGAGTGCATGTAAGGTAATGGCAATGAGTGTGAGGTTAATCCTCTGTTGACACTGCATATAATGTATTGTGCAATTAGCATTCAGCACTTGATATTCTCGAAGGAATAATTTCTTTAACATAATAATAATAAAAAGTGTGAAAAAAGTTGTTTTTTAGGCCTACATCCAGTGCCATTGGTTTAGGTTCTTGCAATGTTTTCCATACTTCCCCAGGGAGCTTAATCAAGTCTGGTCAGGAGAATTCTCCAATAAAAGCACAGAGAGCCATGTTTCATCTGCGTTAAGCCGAGAGGCCCAGGGTATCCGACAAGACGTAATTAAGGAAAATGAATGTATCCCTGTATTTGTTGGGGGGATCAATGACGGAGTTTAACATTACTTGGTTCATGGCATCTTCATAAATGCAAACCTTACTCATGGGTTATACAAGCATTCTTGTTGCATGTTCATTTATATGAGAAAGTGAGAGAAAGTTGGGGACTTGAAACGCGTGAGTAAAAACTTTAATTAGAAATTAATGTTTTGATGCCTTAAACTTAAAATCATAATTCACCCGGGTGTCCGATCAATGATAGGAAAAGCTGCTAATGGCTACACAATTATGGCCAAATTTGCTTCTCTTTGTTGGAGGCAAACCATTACACCCTTTAAATCAAAACTGCTTTGATCACTATTTACTAATCCAGAAAGCAACATCGGAAATAGAATAGGAGGCTGGTGCTAGATCTTTAATTTTGTCCACTAAAGTGTCCATCTAGTGTCCAACAATGGATATCAGGAGCATTTCCCACCTTGGTGATTGCCCGTATGGGTCAAATGCTAGTACCGGTACAAGGTGATGAATTGGGAATAAACTCGCGATGCTGTTCAACCAGGGAATAGTCTCAGATTAGTTCAAGTAGATTAAGAATTATTTTGGTCAATGTAGAAGCACCAGCTGGGTGTGAAATGAAACAGCCGCTACCGCCCTTGTGTTCTCACTCCCCCTCCCTCCTTTGCTTTTCTACCCCTGCATGAAATAAAGAAAAAGGTTCTTATGGTGAGTGATATCTCACTTCTGCTATGTATGTGCAAATAGTAACATAGTAACATAGTTTTTAAGGTTGAAGGAAGACTTTAAGTCAATCTAGTTCAACCCATAGCCTAAGGTCTCGGACACACTTTCCTAGTTACATCCAAGCCCGACTGAGGAGACTCCGAAAGGGCCAGAGCAGCGACCCCGAATGCCTTCCCCCAGGACGGGGAGCCCGGAGCTCCTAATAATGGCCATGGGATCAAAAAGGTACGGTGGCCTGTGAGGGCCTGCCTTGAGGGGGGATTCTGCTGTTCTGGCACTTAGAGACTCTGTATATCAAGTCTGCAAAGTATTCTAAGAAAATGTGTGCTCAAGTAACGCTCGTGCCTTCGCGAGCCTTGTGGCGTGGCTAAGCAGTGCTGTACAGCCACATATGGAGTATAATCTTGTTCAGCAGAAATTGTGTGACAAATTTTGGTGCCATTTTTATCCATTTACCTGTGGGAAAATGTAAAATCTGGGGCTAAAATGTGGTGTCCCACTGGTTGGGACGCCATATAGGGGCACTGCACTGTTTACAGTTCTAAAGTGAATGCACACTCCGCACTTTCTCCCTCCAGGACCCGTATTTATAGGGGGAACTGGCTTAAGGTAACCACTGGAGCTCCCCCCAGAGGCCTGGGGTGAAAGGGGTGTTAAAAGGTTGTGTTAGTAAGTGGGGTCTGCTTGCTGTGTACATTCCATTTGTGTCCTAAAAGTTCTATGGTGCCCCAACCAGGGTGCCACATATATACAGAATAATACAGATACTGAGCATTACACCCAGTATACAGGACAGGAGAAGTGGTACTGTGCAGTGTATATCTACAGAATAATACAGACACTGAGGATTACACCGAGTATACATGACAGGAGAAGTGGTACTGTGCAGTGTATATATACAGAATAATACAGATACTGAGGATTACACCCAGTATACAGTACAGGAGAAGTGGTACTGTGCAGTGTATATATACAGAATAATGCAGATACTGAGGATTATACCCAGTATACAGTACAGGAGAAGTGGTACTGTGCAGTGTATATATACACAATAATACAGACACTGAGGATTACATCCAGTATACAGGACAGCAGAAGTGGTACTGTGCAGTGTATATGTACAGAATAATACAGATACTGAGGATTACATCCAGTACACAGGAAAGGAGAAGTGGTACTGTGCAGTGTATATGTACAGAATACTACAGATACTGAGGATTACACCCAGTATACAGGACAGGAGAAGTGGTGCTGTGCAGTGTATATGTACAGAATACTACAGATACTGAGGATTACACCCAGTATACAGGACAGGAGAAGTGGTACTGTGCAGTGTATATGTACAGAATAATACAGATACTGAGGATTACACCCAGTATACAGCACAGGAGAAGTGATACTGTGCAGTGTATATATACAGAATAATACAGATACTGAGGATTACACCCAGTATACAGGACAGGAGAAGTGGTACTGTGCAGTGTATATATACACAATAATACAGATACTGAGGATTACACCCAGTATACAGGACAGGAGAAGTGGTACTGTGCAGTGTATATATACAGAATAATACAGATACTGAGGATTACACCCAGTATACAGGACAGGAGAAGTGATACTGTGCAGTGTATATATACAGAATTATACAGGTACTGAGGATTACACCCAGTATACAGTACAGGAGAAGTGATACTGTGCAATGTGTATATATACAGAATAATACAGATACTGAGGATTACACAGAGTATACAGGACAGGGAAAGTGGTACTGTGCCAAGTTGATTTTAGACAACACTCACTAACGGAGTGCTGTCAATAAAGACAAAATACTTGCTTTAACCTATAAATATGAGGGCGAAACGATGCAACAAAGCACCCTCATTTGCATATCAAATAAAGTAGATGTTTCTGCAAATATTTAAAAAAGCCCCCTAAATCTGTGTAAATGTTAGTGTAGTGTAAGGTCTCTGTCATAATATACTCACTGATCGCTGGTTTGTCACGTGCCCGACTCCATAATGACCACATTCACAGCTCGTCTCTGTAGACTTCCCTCTTCTCCGATCGTCTGCAGCACATCCCTAGATGATGCCCTTAATAAAATAACATTGTCATTATAATGGTCCTGAATAAAAAATAACCACCCATGCTGTGTCTTAAATAAACCCGATGCTGTGCCCCTGCAAATAAAGAATTACTCCTCACCTCACTGTCCCTTTTATGGTACATGGCCTCCACACTATCCTCACCTATAAAATAATCCCACCACACCATCCACCCCTGTATAGTATGACCGTCACATTGACCCCTAATAAACTCCACACTGTACCCATTATAAATTACTAGTAAAAAGGCCCGATACTATCGCATCGGGAGTGCGGTGACATTGAGATGGGGGCGGGCTGTTTGGCACTGGGGGCAGCAGCTGTCACTTCACCCTGTGCTGTCTGTCCCCTGCGTGGTGGTTTTTGCCCGTCGGTTCTCCCCCTCCTCTGTGCGTTGTCTAATGTGGCGGCAGAGGATGGTGGCATGAGGAACTGGCGCAGTTCCTTGTTCAGTGTGGCGCAGGGTGAGAGGTGAGGGAGGTGAGTCGGCTGCAGGCTGAGTGGGGTGAGTGCGGGCTGAGTGGAGTGAGTGCAGACTGAGCAGGTAGGGTGAGTGAGTAGAGGGTGTGTGCGTGCAGGTTGAGTGAGTGTGGAGTAACCGTGGTGTAGGCTGAATAAGTGCAGGGCTGGGTGAGTGCTGGGTAACCATGGTGTAGGCTGAGTGAGCGTGGGGCAGGATGAGTGCGGAGGTGAATGAGTGCTGGGGCAGAGTGCAGGTATAGTGAGCATGGGGCACAGTGAGTGCAGGGTGAGTGGGGGCAGAGTGAGTGGTGGGGCACAGTGAGTGGTGGGGCAGAGTGAGTTAGGGGGCAGAGTGAATGTGGGTTTAGTGAGTACAGGACAGAGTGAGTGAGTGCAGGGTCGTCAGTCGTCGGGCTGTGGGATGAATGGGCGACCTGAGGGGTGAGTGTGGAGTGAGGTGGGCAAGTTGGTGCTTAGCAGGGGTGAGTGGGTGTTGAGCAGGGTGAGAGTGCCCTGAGTGAAGGTGCGTGTGCACTGAACGGGGGTGAGTGTGTGTGGGTGCTGAGCAGGGCGAGTGTGTGCAGAGTGGGGGCATCAGCAGGGGCAGTGTGGGTAGTGAGGGCATATGGGGGGGAAAGAGGGGGGAGCAGGGTGAGTGGGGGGGTAATCAGGGGCAGTGTGGGTGAGTGGGGGCAGTGTGGGTGAGTAGGGGGGTAAGCAGGGGCAGTGTGGGTGAGTGGGGTGGCCTATGCAGGGGCAGTGTGGGTGAGTGGGGGCAGTGTATGTGAGTAGGGAGTAAGTAGGGGGCAGTGTGGGGAGTGAGTGAGGGTATACGGGGTGTAAGAGGGGTGAGCAGTGGCAGTGTGGGTGAGTGGTGGGTAAGCAGGGGCAGTGTGGGTGAGTGGGGGCAGTGTAGATGAGTAGGGAGTAAGCAGGGGAAGTGTGGGGAGTGAGTGAGGGTATACGGGGTGTAAGAGGGGTGAGCAGGGGCAGTGTGGGTGAGTGGTGGGTAAGCAGGGGCAGTGTGGGTGATGGGGGGGGCTATGCAGGGGCAGTGTGGGTGAGTGGGGACAGTGTGGGTGAGTAGGGGGTAAGCAGGGGCAGTGTTGGGAGTGAGTGAGGGCATATGGGGGGTAAGAGGGGTGAGCAGGGGCAGTATGTGTGAGCTGGGGGTAAGCAGGGGCAGTGTGGGTGATTGGGGGGGTAAGCAGGGGCAGTGTGGGTAAGTGGGGGGGGTGAGCAGGGGCAGTGTGGGTGATTGGGGCCATGTGGGGGGGTGAGAGGGGTACGGAGGGGCAGTGTGGGTGAGTAGGGGGTAAGCAGGGCCAGTATGGGGAGTGAGTGAGGGTATATGGGGGGTAAGAGGGGTGAGCAGGGGCAGTGTGGGTGAGTAGTGGGTAAGCAGGGGCAGTGTGGGTGAGTGGGGGCAGTGTAGGTGAGTAGGGGGCAAGCAGGGCCAGTATGGGGAGTGAGTGAGGGTATATGGGGGGTAAGAGGGGTGAGCAGGGGCAGTGTGGGTGAGTAGTGGGTAAGCAGGGGCAGTGTGGGTGAGTGGGGGCAGTGTGGGTGAGTGGGGGCAGTGTGGGTGAGTGGTGGGTAAGCAGGGGCAGAGTGGGTGATGGGGGGGCTATGCAGGGGCAGTGTGGGTGAGTGGGGGCAGTGTGGGTGAGTAGGGGGTAAGCAGGGGCAGTGTGGGGAGTGAGTGAGATTTCTGATTAGAGGACGTGCACTCTGAGGCTTTTTTCATATGTTGAGGTGCTGATTGAGGGGTCTGGTTAACCCAAGTAGGCAATAGAAAAAGAAACAATCGCACACTCATGTGTAAGTTTGCAAAAAAATTGAGGTCTTTTTTATTCAGGAGCAGCGAGAAACCATCGTTTCGGTCCTTCCCGGACCTTGATCACGGTAGTTGCTGCAGGTTATAAAATATATACAGGACATGATCAGTACATACAAGCAATATTTACAGTTTATACAATTCACAATGATACTCCCATAACAGGTGTCACCTGTGTGTTTTCAAAGAATATAGGTTTGTATGGTATATCTATACATAGCAAGGGAGAGAGGGAGAGTGGTCTCAAGAGAGATTTAGGTGACCCTTCTAGAGTTAGCATAATATACATATAGTCTAAGGAACCTGAGTGTGGATGGTTTGGACAGGTATCAATAGAAACATAAACAATATATAGATTCAATTACCCTCTTTTTTCATATATGCTCCTATCCTGTTTAAGGTCGATGTCCCACTGGGTTTTCCTGCTGTTATAAATCATATACAGTATTTTAATAACCAAGCTATTTTAATAGTTATTTATGTTTATATTTCACTATTTCAAGTTACCTTTGAGGGTAGTAGAACAGAGGTGCTTCTTTGACCCTGTTCCAGGGTGCCTGGAAGTGGGAAAACATGTAATATATGAGGAGGGTTTTTTACATGTAGGTATGGAGCCCTAGTAAAGATAATCATGCAAGGATACACATCAATGTATTCAGTCTCGTTTAAGAGACCCATATGTGAACCGCTAGTATGAATATTTATGCAAAGATATATGTCAGTACATTCAGTCTCGTTTCAGAGACCTATATGTGGGCCGCTGGTAAGGGCAGTGCCCGGTCTCATTATTATGGCCGGGGCTGATGGTAAGGGATACTTTTCTTAGAATGTGCTCACCTTAATTCTTAATGTTTGTAGTCCCGTTCCGGGTATTTCATCCTTGCCGCGCTCCTGCCGTTGGTCCGGCCGCTCTATGAAGGAGCGGACCGGATCTGGCCGCGGACGCCGGCGCATGCGCACTATAGGCGGAAGTGCGTCACCGGAAGTGACTGCACCTGTCTATCACCTTGTACCCATGGTAATGATGCTCAGAAGGGCGGAAGTGTGTCACAAACAGTGACTACACTGGCAGCACGCCCTGTTGTGGGAGGGATGTAGGGAAGAGGTGTAGGGAGATCGTAATATTCTTAGTATATACCATAACAGTTGTTTTTGGGCCACATATCTGTTTTTATCAGTTCTCTGATAAAAAGGTGACTGAATTGTTCTAAAACTATGTATTAATAAAGATAGTGACGTGCACGGGTTGTTAGGAGGATTTTTAGGTCCATGACCAGAAGTTGGTTAATAGCACTAAGGAGGTGCAGAACCCACAGGAAATATGTACATACCAAGTAGACACATAAATATCGAGTAATTACATAAATACTGAACCCCCTGGAGAGGGAGATCAGTATAGATATATGTCATGCTTATTTTGTTTTACAATCTTACATTCTTCTTATCGGAGGACAGGTCCACTGTTAGATTATTGTTTCCACTTAGTATGGAGAGTGTTGCATGGAGGATTAAGTCCTGTAGGAAAAATAGTGCCAGAAGCAACACAGGGGGTCCCAACCCGTAGCCACAGAAATACTATTATGCAAACATTATCTATATATCTATGCAAAACATCCATAGCAAGACTAACATACACTACAATTTCTTACCCTCCTGGTGCATGACTATAGACAGACAAGATGGTGCGATAATCACGTTTCCTTAGTACATCTAGAAGAAGGGGGTTATAGAAAAAGACATTAGTGTCAGGTCAAGCCAGCCAGTCTATTTCCCTGTTTAGCCCTTTCGGATTCAAGGTTTGTAGTGTATAGATCCAGAAGCTTTCCCTCGTTTTTAAGAATTGTATATGGTTGCCACCCCTGCGGGGTCTAGCGACCTGTTCAATTACCTGGTATCTCAGCTGAGAAACTGAATGTTTTGCCTCGTTGAAGTGGTATGGGATCGGTAGCCAGTTTTTCTCACACCTTATCATAGATTTATGACTCGCTATTCTGTCTTTGATGTGTTGAGTAGTCTCACCAACATACAATAAGCCGCAAGGGCATTTGATTAGGTAAACCACGTAGTTAGAGTTGCATGTATGGTATCCCTTAATCAGGTATGATTTACCTGTCTGTGGGTGTGTGAAGTGGTCCCCTTTAATTACGTTTGAGCATGCTGCACAGCTAAGACAAGGAAATGTACCTTTTCGTTGTGTATGCAAGAAAGTTTGTGTTGGTAGCTTTGTGTTACTACCAATGTCTGCTCTGATCAGCCCGGGACTACAAACATTAAGAATTAAGGTGAGCACATTCTAAGAAAAGTATCCCTTACCATCAGCCCCGGCCATAATAATGAGACCGGGCACTGCCCTTACCAGCGGCCCACATATAGGTCTCTGAAACGAGACTGAATGTACTGACATATATCTTTGCATAAATATTCATACTAGCGGTTCACATATGGGTCTCTTAAACGAGACTGAATACATTGATGTGTATCCTTGCATGATTATCTTTACTAGGGCTCCATACCTACATGTAAAAAACCCTCCTCATATATTACATGTTTTCCCACTTCCAGGCACCCTGGAACAGGGTCAAAGAAGCACCTCTGTTCTACTACCCTCAAAGGTAACTTGAAATAGTGAAATATAAACATAAATAACTATTAAAATAGCTTGGTTATTAAAATACTGTATATGATTTATAACAGCAGGAAAACCCAGTGGGACATCGACCTTAAACAGGATAGGAGCATATATGAAAAAAGAGGGTAATTGAATCTATATATTGTTTATGTTTCTATTGATACCTGTCCAAACCATCCACACTCAGGTTCCTTAGACTATATGTATATTATGCTAACTCTAGAAGGGTCACCTAAATCTCTCTTGAGACCACTCTCCCTCTCTCCCTTGCTATGTATAGATATACCATACAAACCTATATTCTTTGAAAACACACAGGTGACACCTGTTATGGGAGTATCATTGTGAATTGTATAAACTGTAAATATTGCTTGTATGTACTGATCATGTCCTATATATATTTTACAACCTGCAGCAACTACCGTGATCAAGGTCCGGGAAGGACCGAAACGATGGTTTCTCGCTGCTCCTGAATAAAAAAGACCTCAATTTTTTTGCAAACTTACACATGAGTGTGCGATTGTTTCTTTTTCTAGGGAGTGAGTGAGGGCATATGGGGGTAAGAGGGGTGAGCAGGGGCAGTGTGTGTGAGTGGGGGGTAAGCAGGGCCAGTATGGGTGATTGGGGGGTAAGCAGGGGCAGTGTGGGTAAGTGTGGGGGTGAGCAGGGGCAGTGTGGGTAAGTGTGGGGGTGAGCAGGGGCAGTGTGGGTAAGTGTGGGGGTGAGCAGGGGCAGTGTGGGTGATTGGGGCCATGTAGGGGGTGAGAGGGGTACAGAGGGGCAGTGTGGGTGAGTGGGGGGGTAAGCAGGAGCAGTGTGGGTGAGGGGAGGCATGTGGGGGAGGTGAGAGGGGTAAGCAGGGGCAGTGTAGGTGAGTGGGGGCAGTGTGGGTGAGTAGGGGGTAAGCAGGGCAGTGTGGGGAGTGAGGGCATACGGGGGTAAGAGGGGTGAGCAGGTGCAGTGTGGGGGTAAGCAGGGGCAGTGTGGTTGAGTAGTGGGGGTAAGCAGGAGCTGTGTGGGTGAGTGGGGGCATGTGGGGGAGGTGAGAGGGGTAAGCAGGGACAGTGTGGGGAGTGAGGGCATGTGGGGGGTAAGAGGGGTGAGCTGGGGCAGTGCGGGTGAGTGGTGGGGGGGTGAGCAGGGGCAGTGTGGGTGAGTGGGGGCAGTGTGGGTGAGTAGGGGGGTAAGCAGGGGCAGTGCGGGTGAGTGGGGTGGGCTATGCAGGGGCAGTGTGGGTGAGTGGGGGCAGTGTGGGTGAGTAGGGGGTAAGCAGGGGCAGTGTGGGGAGTGAGGGCATACGGGGGTAAGAGGGGTGAGCAGGGGCTGTGTGGGTGAGTGGGGGGTAAGCAGGGGCAGTGTAGGTGATGGGGGGCTATGCAGGGGCAGTGTGGGTGAGTAGGGGGTAAGCAGGGGCGGCATGGGGAGTGAGTGAGGGAATATGGGGGGTAAGAGGGGTGAGCAGGGGCAGTGTTGGTGATTCAGGGGGTAAGCAGGGGCAGTGTGGGTGATTGGGGGGGTAAGCAGGGGCAGTGGGGGTGAGTAGGGGCAGTGTGGGGAGTAAGGGCATACGGGGGGTAAGAGGGGTGTGGAGGGGCAGTGTGGGGCTAAGCAGGGGCAGTGTAGGTGAGTGGGGGCAGTGTGGGTGAGTAGGGGGGTAAGAAAGGACAGTGTGGTGAGTGAGGGCATAGGGGCGTAAGAGGGGTGAACATGGGCAGTGTGGGGCTAAATAGGAGCAGTGTGGTTGAGTGGGGGGGGGTAAGCAGGGGCAGTGTGGTAGAGTGGGGGGGTAATGAGGGGCATGAGTAGGTCAGTAGGGGGTGATTAGCAGCAGGGGGCATGGTCCAGCTCAGGGCAGCATTTTTCTCCTTGCAGCATTAAGGAGGAAAAATGAATGGGCGAGGGAGGCGGAGTTTACATAAAAGCGTGATAATGGGCGTGACTGAGAGCCACTGGCCTTATGTGGTGGGAGTGTGGCGCCCCGCAACGAGTGCGTCACAAGAGGGTATTGCAGCCATAAATGCAGCCGAAATATTCTCTGACACAGCAGTGATCTGGTTAACTTTGAGATCCAACCCTGCATGCATCACCTAGAACAGAGGGCCAACCCAGGGTCCTGGTGGGCGGAGTGCTAGGGAAGTGTGTAGGGAGTACAGACCCTTAGTCGAAGAGAAGGAGTCTAGAACTTGACCTGAGAAGTCTAGAACTTGGAGTAGGAGCGGGAGCTCCGTACCCCGTGCAGCCCCCGGGCCGTCACCGGTCGGGTGTCAGCACCTGAGGCCTCAACAACCGGGATCGGGCATCATTAACCACGGGTTCCAAGAGACTTCCGTGCCCAAAAACTTACAGCCGGTTCACTGGTACCGAAGCTGGCAGCAGTTCACCTCTGCTACGCGAACCAGAAGCGTGGAGGAGCAGCTTCACAGGAGCACCCCACCACCAGCCAACTTCCAGTCGTCTAACCAGTGGTGTACCCACTGAGGGATCCAAGGCTCCCCAAAACATCCACAACGTATATTTTGGATAGGGCATTGAAGCAGCCTCCCCGTACCCGATTTGGTATTCCTGGGCGACAATGGCAAAACACTTAGCTAGAATGGAGGAACACTTGCGGATCTCTGAGGGACACCATCACTGCTGAGTCCACCCGGTCCACTTCCCGTGAACTGTATACCATGTACTGCCTGCTGGTTACAGTAAAGACCCGTTGCAGAGACTTTCTGTGTCCGTGCTTCCTTATGAACTGTCCGTCTGCACTACAAGGTAACCGCAGCTGCCGCACAACATCTTAAGCAGCTTCAGCCTCCGGGGATCACCGCTCAGCCTGTGGGGAGTGTTCCATCTTGCTGCTGTCCATCCCCCGGAGGTTCCGCAGCGTCGGTAACGATTACCGAAACTACTCATAGATGGCGTCACGAATAAATTAAACCCCTTTAATCTGTTCCTACAAGACGTCTTCACTTTTGATCTGCACTCAACCGGGCCCCACTACCGGCAGGCGCGGCCCACCCGTGACAAGGAGGGAGGAGCTACAGCCTATCTAAACCGGAGTCATGGAATGTCGGGGTGAGCGGGGGAGCGGGAGGATGTGGCAGGGAGCGGGTGAGCGGCGGGGGGAGCGGTTGAGTGGCGGGGGAGCGGCGGGTGAGTGGGAGAATGTGGCAGGAAGCGGGTGAGTGGCGGGGAGCGGGAGAATGTGGCAGGGAGCGGGTGAGTGGCAGGGGAGCGGCGGGGGAGCGGGAGAATGTGGCAGGGAGCGGGTGAGTGGCGGGGGAGCGGGAGGATGTGGCGGGGGAGCGGGAGGGAGGGCAGGGGAGCGGGGGAGCGGCGGGGGAGCGGGAGGATGTGGCGGGTGAGCGGCGGGCGGTGCGTGGAGCTGGCAGTGGTTGGGGTATGGGGGTTTGTGGTGTCCGGCGGCATTTTTTTGCGCTTCCGGCCAGTGTTAGCGGCTCGCGATGGCGCATGCGCGCCATCGCTCACAGCGCGTGATAGCGGCACAGTGGCCGGAAGCGCAAAACTGGTGATTATGTATATAGATACCTACCACACTTTCCTCAATAAATGAACTATGATCTCCACACTGTCCTCACATCATGCTGCTCCTTATTTATAATGTCCCACTCATGTTGTCCCAACTTCATACTGTGCCCTCACTGTCCCTCTCTGTACTGTACCCCCAATGCTGCTCCTTCTCAATAATGAAACCCCTCATACTGCCTCCCCTCCATACAGGGACCACCATCCTACCTTACGCTTAATGCCGAGACCCCCACACTGTCCCACTCTTCATACTGATTACCTTTTATTTCTCCACTCCATATTGATCCCGCACATTGTCCTCCATCTATTTTGTCCCTTGCATTGTCCCTCACTCTGAAAGACACCCTAACCCACTGTCTACAATAAAAGCCACATCATCCCCAGCCTACAGCATCAGCCTCCCCATCATCCCCAGCCTATAGCATCAGCCTCCCCATCATCCCCAGCCTACAGCATGAGCCTCCCCATCATCCCCAGCCTATAGCACTGGCCTCCCCATCATCCCCAGCCTACAGCTTCAGCCTCCCCTGTAGTATTAGCCTCCCCATCACCCCCCCCAGCCTATAGCATTAGCCTCTCAATCATTTCCCCCAGCCTGTAGCACTAGCCTTCCTGCCCCATCCCCACACCAGCCTGCAGCATAAGCTTTCCTGTCCCATCCCCCCTCTAGCAGCCAATTCCCCCCAGCCTGCAGCCTTAGCCTTCCTGCCCCATTAGCCCCAGCCTGCAGCATAAGCCTTCCAGCCTCATCCCTCCAGCCTGCAGCATTAGCCTTACTGCCCCATCCCCCTCCAGCCTGCAGCATAAGCTTTCCTGTCCCATCCCCCCTCTAGCAGCCAATTCCCCGCAGCCTGCAGCCTTAGCCTTCCTGCCCCATTAGCCCCAGCCTGCAGCATAAGCCTTCCCGCCTCATCCCCTCCAGCCTGCAGCATTAGCCTTACTGCCCCATCCCCCCCTCCAGCCCTTAGCATTAGACTTCCTGCCCCATCTTCCCATTCTTTTTTAAACTATAAGTTTTTATTAATTTTTCAAAAAACATATAAACGAAGATAAGTAACCTAGACATTGCAATTGACATAAAGCACTGTCGATATATACTACGAACAAACCATTTAATCAGGATGGTACATCTAAAGTAGTCGAGATCCCGGGTGATCGCGTCAGTCTTAGAGAGGAGGAAGTATCTCTCGCGTGAGTGTAGTTCCAGCACCCCGCAAAGCGGGCGGAACCCACTAGAGAAAGTACATATTCCATACCATCCATTAATAATCATTTAGTTATCAACCAAAGTAAAGTAACCTATTCAGGTTCCACAGCGTGGAAAACAGACAAACAAGTAAGACGTCAACAGGACATACGGGGAGGGAGGGGTTAGGGGGGAAATGGGAGATTCGCTCTCCCTCAAGATCAGCCTTAAAGGGACGTGAGCTCATTAGCTGCATCGTAGTGTTCCCACGGAGGTCAGATCGTCATAAATGTATCCATTGAGTCGTGCATCATCGCTGTGAGGTGTTCCATGCGCTTAACATCTAGGATCCTTCTCCTAAGACCCAGAAGGGATGGGGTAGATGTCTGCTTCCAGTTTTTTGCAATCAAACATCTAGCCGCTGTGGTTATGTGAAGGAAACGTTTGGATGACATTTTGCCCAACCCTCTAGCTCTAGCACCCAATAGGAAGACTAAGGGGTCCAAGGGAATATCCGCATGTAGGACTTTATCTATTAAGATCTTAACTTGACTCCAAAAAGGGCGAATTCCCGGGCAGGTCCAAAAGATGTGGTAAACAGAGCCCACTCCAGTCCCACATGTCCAACATGTCGAGGGAATAGAGGAGTCCATCCTGTGGAGAACCTCTGGTGAGTAATACCACAGAGTCAGAATTTTATATATGTTTTCTTTATATAGTGTACAGATGGAGGATTTAGCAGCATTGCTCCAAATGTACGACCAATCGTGGTCAGAGATTTTCCTCCCCAGACACGTCTCCCACCTCGATATGTAGCGGAATGATTCGCCCTGTGTTTCTTGAGGGTCAGACAATAAGGAATAGAAAATGAAAGAAATGCAGAAATCAGACCCTTGGTGCCCGTGGATGACCTACACAACCTCTCAAAATCCGTGGGAACCGATACTCCCGCCCTACCAAACAGAGATCTGGCCAAGTCTCTAATCTGAAGAAATTGGTTGAAAACTCTGCTCGGTAGTGAGAAGTGCTTCTTTAAGTACTCAAAGGTATGTATCTCCATTTTCTTCCCATCTATTATATCCGCATAACGGAACAGGCCTGCTTTCAACCACGGGTGTACCATATCGAACTCAAGACTATTCGGAAGCATCGGTTGCTAAATAAATGACACCAAGGGGGAGCAAGGCGACATCAGGGCGAATCTCTTCGTGCAGGAGTTCCACAGTTCACGAGTGAACTGCATTGGGCCTAATAGAGGAGACTGGGGACGTGCCTGGGCAGGCGGCCATTGAAATGAATTTGGATGGACAGGGGATATCCAGAGTTTCTCTATTTCGGTCCATCTATTATAAGCCCAGAGGGAGGTCCAACATGGGATTCTCCGTAGATGCGTAGCCCAGTAATATTTTAAGATGTCGGGTACAGAGAACCCACCTCTAAGTTTATGTGTCAAGAGCACCTCTCTAGCCACTCTGTGTCTCTGCCGGTGCCAGATGAAGTCCATGATCGCTGCCTGAAGTGATTTCAGTTCCGATAGAGGAATCTTCACCGGCAGAGTTTCGAAAGCGTATATGAGCTTAGGAAGAATGGACATTTTTACTGCTATCATTCGACCCATCCAAGACAGAGGAAGAGACAACCACTTGGACAGCTTCGCCCTTATGTCTCTAAAAAAGGGTGGAAAATTGTGTTTGTATAGGGTGTCATAAGAAGAGGTAATCTGCACGCCTAGATATTTAACCGCCTCCGGCTTCCATCTAAATTTGTAGTTCAATCGCAGGTGATCCCAAGTCTCGGGGGGGAGTCCTATGGGCATAGCTTCTGTCTTACTGGAATTCAATTTGTATCCAGAGTGAGCTCCATATGATCCCAACGCCCTGAGAAGGTTTGGGAGAGAAATATGGATATTAGTAAGGGTCAGGAGCACGTCATCCGCGAACAGCGCAATTTTAAATTGCTTGCTCCCTAGCGTCACCCCCGAGATATTGGGATCTAATCTGATGGCTGCCGCCAGGGGCTCTATGCACAGGGCAAATAGCAGACATCCCTGCCTGGTGCCGTTTGAAATGGCAAAAGGCGTAGACACACTGAAAGGAAGCTTTATGGAAGCCGAGGGACAGCTATACAACGCCTGCAGGGCCGTCATAAAGCCCCCAGAGATTCTGAGGGAGCGCATAGTTCCAAATAGGAAGGGCCAGGAAAGGTGGACGAAGGCCTTTTCTGCGTCTAGGCTCAAGACCAAGGTCTGTTGTCGTCTCCGATTTAACACGTCCACCAAGTCGATGATCCTCCTAGTGTTATCACCTCCCTGTCTATAGAGGATAAAACTCACCTGGTCTTTATGGACCAGGTGAGGTGTCCAGTTATTGAGTCTCACAGCTAGGAGTTTGGTGAAAATCATTAAATCGGAGTTCAACAGAGCGATTAGTCTGTAGTTGGCGTAGTCTAAGGGGTCCCTGGGTGGCTTGGGGAGAAGGATAAGATGGGAATGCAACATCGTGGCCGGAATAGGGTGTCCCATCATGAAAGCATTAAATAGAGCAATCATGTGGGGAAGTAGTGTTTTGGCAAAAGTCTTGTAGTATAAGTAAGTCAGGCCGTCAGGGCCAGGGGATTTTCCTTGTGGCAGTGAGTCTAGGACCTACCCCACCTCATCTGTGGTTACTACAGCATTGAGGGTCTCCTCGGCCCCTTGGGGAAGAGAAGGGAGCTCCAATTTGGAGAGGTATGCATCTATCGCTTCAGGGCTCCTAAGACTGCCATTTTCACAGGAATGAAGATAATATAGTTCACTGTAGTACTTATAAAAGATGTCAGCTATAGCATCCGGATGGTACTGGAGAGATCCACCAGGATCGCGCAATGCTTGAGGACCCGAGGTCGCCGTACGCTCTTTAAGTTGTCGAGCTAAAATGGTATGGGCTTTATTGCCCTTTTTGTAAAATTTTTGTTTAGTAAAAGTTAGCAACCTCTCGGCTCTCTGCACCGCTAGATCCTTCAACTGCTCCCTCAGTTTACCACTTCTCTCAAGGTAGGCAAAGATGGGTGGGAGAGCAGTCTTCGCTCCTGTAGTGCCAGGCTAGCCATAAGCGATTTTTTTAATGCGTTTTCCGACTTTTTGGCCCTAGCCCCCTCTCTAATACAGTGTCCCCGTATCACTGCTTTGTGGGCCTCCCATAGCAACCCAGGGAAAGACCCCGCATTCAATGCAAAGTATTCCTCAAGATGGGTCTGTAATGATGCTTTGTCACATTTTTCAGCACCGATTCGTTCAAGCGCCATGGACCCCTATGGGGGCGGGAAGAGGAGTATTGAAAGTCCATAGTTAAAGGGGCATGGTCTGACCACGATATTGCACCCAGGTCCACCCTCTCCATGGCTCTCAGCAAATGGGAGTTTACAAAGAAATAATCAATCCTAGAATAGGTTTGTTGTGGATGTAGAAAAAAAGAAAAATCTCTCTCGCCGCGGTGCGCAGCCTTCCAGGCATCAAACAGCGCCTCAGTGCGAATCAGCCTACGTAGGCCTAAAGATAGCCTCTGCAAGGCTTCAGATGGCCGCTGCCCCCCTAGAGAGAGCCTGTCAAATATTTCAGAAAAGGGGATATTAAAGTCTCCTCCTACTATGGATAATGCAGCAGAGAATTCCGCTATTTTATCAAACACTCCCCTCAGGAATCCAAGCTGACCGTCATTCGGGGTGTATAGATTGGCCAGGAGCAGAGGCCGGCCACTGAGGGTTAGTTCCAGAATAATAAACCTACCTCCCGGGTCTATATGAGAGGAGATGACATGTACTGGACAAGTAATGGAATAAAACGATGTTTCGGTGAGCGCTGGGATACGAAGACAGCTACACTTCAACAAGTATTTTACCTGTAAGTTTATTGTTCAAATCACACTAGGTCCTCTCCCACAACATGTTTCGACGCTCAGGGCGTCTTCCTCAAGTGGACCACGAGTGTGTCACAGGAGTGTATTGCAGCCGTGACTGCAGCAGCAATATTCTCTGACTAAGCAATGACATGGTTAACTCAGAGCTCCATACCCTACATGCATCACCAGCATAGAGGGCCAATAAGGTCCTGGTGGGCGGAGTGTAGAGGTAGAGTGTGTAGTAGAGAAGAGAGAAAGGAACGAGAGAGGAAGGAACGTAGGAGCGGGGGTTCTGCACCGTTCCGTGCAGCCCCTGGACCACCACCGGTTGGTGCCAATGCCTGGCACCCTGAAACCGGACTCTGGGCAGCTATATGCAGGTCAAACTACATCCGTGCCCACTAACCACCGGATTACTGGTTCCGAAGCTAGGAGTCGTTTATCACTTCTATGCAAACCAGGAGTGGGGGGACGGCTTTCCAGGAGAACCCCACCACCGCAGCACACAGAGTTGTCTTGCCAGCGGAGTACCCACCAAAAGGACCCAAGGCTCCCCACAAATCCGGCTGATCCACCGGTAGGGAAATTGAAGCAGCCTCCTTGTACCCGACCTTGGCACTCAAAGGCGACATCGGCAACACACCTAGAATAAGTTAGAATGGAGGAACACCGTGGAGCTCTGAGAAACACTGGTCATTGCTGACCCGGTCCGTTACCCGTTAACTCTATACCATGTATCACCTGCCGGTTACAGTAAAGTACCCGTTACAGAGACTATCAGTGTCCGTGCCTTTTTCAGAACTGTCCATCTCCGCATGCAGACTAAAAGGTAATCGCAGCTGCCTCACAACATCTTGCGTAGCTCCTGGCTCCGGGGACTCCCACTCATCCTGTGGGGAGCGTTCCATCTTGCTGCATCCCATCCCCGGAGGCCCAAGCAGCGCCGGTGGACATCACCGGAACTCTCACAGGTGGCGTCACGAAACAATTAACCCCTTAACTGTTCAGCCAATCTATTGACCCCACAGCCGCAGGAGCGGTTCCCGTGACAAGGAGAAGAAGAAACGCCTGCAACGTGTAGACCCGGCCACGGTGAGTCACAGGCAGCTCGAGCCCTTCCCGGGTTCCACTTCTCTGACCACTGTTCCTGGGCTCTTCTATGCTGCTGTGCCTCCAAGTGCTTTGGTGGCCAGGGGATTTGGAATCTCCTGTGCTCCGGTTTTGGCTACTGGGCCTACAGTACCTGCACAACCTCGGACTCCGGTGTCTGGTTCTGGTGCTCTGCTCATGCTCCACCTCCCAGGCCTACTACTCTCCTTTCCTCAGACCCTAGCTTACAGGTCCCTCACGCTGGCTAGTGAGCATCCTCAGACGAGCCTGACACTGCTCCAGTCCGCAAGATGTCTTCTACAGTCCTCTAGGAATTGAACTGACTAACCCCGCCTCCAGCCAGAATTTATAGGGGAGACTCCCCTAAACCTGGGTTAAAGCTCCCCTTTCTGGTCTGGAGTCAGGAAGGTGTTGTGTATGTAGGTTACCAGGTGTGGCAAGGCCATCATGGCAACCGGACTCTGGGGTGCCACTTAAGGAGCTAAAAAAGAGAGGGGAGGGGGACAAGAGGCGCAATAGTGCCCCTATCACTAGACACTATAATTAAGGCGGTGAAAAAGGCAATCCACTCACCTACTTCAGTTGTGTGACCCACAACTGGTTGAAAAACATGTAGGATAATATCCTGATGGCTGCTGCTAGACCTCCACCGACTCCACGCACGTGGGGTTAAACCAGGAAATTCAGGAAGGGAAGGTGTGCTACGGTCCGCGCTGCCAGAATCATCAATGAAGACCCAAGGCGAAGTTGTGATCCAAAACTTCTTTATTCTCCTCCTACGCGTTTCAGTGCCCACCTGGCACCTTCATCAGGGATACCTGATGAAGGTGCCAGGAGGCACTGAAACGCGTAGGAGGAGAATAAAGAAGTTTTGGATCACAACTTCGCCTTGGGTCTTCATTGATGATTCTGGCAGCGCGGACCGTAGCACACCTTCCCTTCCTGAACTTAAGGAGCTAGTCATTTCTCCCTCCATCTTCCACAGTCATCTCACCTCCTCCTCAGAACTGTTCCTCCACATTCAATGCTTTGTCTCCAGACACACACAGCTACACCATGTCCTATCCTGCTCCCACCTTCTATAGCTCTGTCTGCTGCTCCTCATTGCTGGCGACGTATCTGACTCACCGTCAGCCCGTGGACTCTGGTTTAGACAGGCTGTAGCTCCTTCCTCCTTGTCACGGGTGGGCCGCGCCTGCCGGTAGTGGGGCCCGGTTGAGTGCAGATCAAAAGTTGAAGACGTCTTGTAGGAACAGATTAAAGGGGTTTAATTTATTCGTGACGCCACCTATGAGTAGTTTCGGTAATCGTTACCGACGCTGCGGAACCTCCGGGGGATGGACAGCAGCAAGATGGAACGCTCCCCACAGGCTGAGCGGTGATCCCCGGAGGCTGGAGCTGCTTAAGATGTTGTGCGGCAGCTGCGGTTACCTTGTAGTGCGGACGGACAGTTCATAAGGAAGCACGGACACAGAAAGTCTCTGCAACGGGTCTTTACTGTAACCAGCAGGCAGTACATGGTATACAGTTTACGGGTAGTGGACCAGGTGGACTCAGCAGTGATGGTGTCCCTCAGAGATCCGCATTGTTCCTCCATTCTAGCTAAGTGTTTTGCCATTGTCGCCCAGGAATACCAGATCGGGTACGGGGAGGCTGCTTCAATGCCCTATCCAGAATATACGTTGTGGATGTTTTGGGGAGCCTTGGATCCCTCAGTGGGTACACCGCTGGTTAGACGACTGGAAGTTGGCTGGTGGTGGGGTGCTCCTGTGAAGCTGCTCCTCCACTCTTCTGGTTCGCGTAGCAGAGGTGAACTGCTGCCAGCTTCGGTACCAGTGAACCGGCTGTGAGTTTTGGGCACGGGAGTCTTTTGGAACCCGTGGTTAATGATGCCCGATCCCGGTTGTTGAGGCCTCAGGTGCTGACACCCGACCGGTGACGGCCCAGGGACTGCACGGGGTGCGGAGCCCCCGCTCCTACTCCAAGTTCTAGACTTCTCAGGTCAAGTTCTAGACTCCTTCTCCTGACTAAGGGTCTGTTCTCCCTACACACTTCCCTAGCACTCCGCCCACCAAGACCCTGGATTGGCCCTCTGTTCTAGGTGATGCATGCAGGGTTGGATCTCAAAGTTAACCAGATCACTGCTGTGTCAGAGAATATTGCGGCTGCATTTATGGCTGCAATACCCTCTTGTGACGCACTCGTTGCGGGGCGCCACATATCCCCATATCCTTTCCCTCCCCAACACATCCTTACACTCATTTCTAACACCCTGCCACGATCCTCTACTAGTTTTCGCAACCCTGAACCTCATTTCCATTCAGCCTGCCCCTGCTATCACCCCCGGTTCCCCTACCAGGAGCACTATCGATCTGTCTGCAACAAACTGTTATTCATCCATGACCTCTTTATCACTAACAAACTCTCCTTTGTCAACATCACTGAAACCTGTCTCACCCCCTATGACACAACCTCTCCTGCTGCACTTTCTTATGGCGGATTCCATCTCTCTAACACCCCTCGCCCCAACAACAAACGTGGTGGAGAAGTTGGCTTGCTCCTGTCTGATAACTGCTCTTTTACCACAATTCCACTACCTCTCTCCTTTACTCTTCCCTCGTTTGAGGTGTACTCTGTCTATTCCCCATCCAAACTCCAGCTGGCTGTCATCTACCGTCCCCCAGAGCTACCCATCTCCACCTTTCTCGACCACTTCACCACCTGACTACTTCATTTCCTGTCTGCTGACATCATCACTATCAACATGGGTGACTTCAACATCCCTATTGACACTTCCACCTCAGCTGCCTCTAAACTTTTATCCCTGACTGTCTCCTTTGGCCTCACTCAATGGTTCTCCGCAGCCACTCACAAAGATGGCCCCACACTGGACCTTATCTTCACCTGCCTCTGTTCCCTTACTAACATCTCAAACTCACCCCTCCCCCTGTTTGACCACAACCTACTGACTTTCTCTTCCCTCTCCTCTCCTTGTGTGCAACAGCCACTCCACCAGCTCAATCATCCTCGCAGAAATCTCAAACACCTTAATTTACACTCATTCTCTGAGTCCCTTCTCCCTCTTACAGACATTTCTTCCTTACATGACACAGATACTGCTGCCATTTCATATAACACTACAATAACAGCAGCGCTCGATTCAACCGCCCCTTCACAAACAGCAAAACTCCTACAATCAACAGGCAACCCTGGCTGGCCAGCCTGACCAAAGAACTGAGATGGGGCCTCCAGGCTAGCTGTGAGTAGTAGTAGATGGAAGAGATCTCGTCAAGCACTTTGTCGCATACAATCAGTCCCTTGCCAACTTCAAATCCACGCTCGCTGCCGGAGAATAAGCTTACTTCTCATCTCTCATATCCTCCCTGACTCACAATCCTAAACAGCTATTCAAAACTTTCAATTCTCTCCTCCGTCCCCCAGCACCTCCTCCCTTTCCTCTCATTTCTGCTGAAGACTTTGCCTCTTTCTTTAAGCAAAAGATTGATAAGATCAGAGAAAGCTTTGACCAACAGCCCCCTATGCCACTCCTCATAACTGCTCAGCCCTGTTCTTCGAAAACTAGCTTCTCTACTATGACAGAAGGTCAACTCTCCTCCCTTCTGTCAAGATCCTATCTTACAGCTTGCACGCTTGACCCACTCCTATGCCACCTCATCCCCAACCTCGCTGCAGTCTTCATTCCAACACATTTCTTCAACCTTTCACTTACAAATGGTGTCTTCCCCTCATGCTTCAAACATGCCTCAATCACACCCATCCTTAAAAAGCCGCCCTCAACCCATCCTCTGTGTCTAATTATCGCCTGATATCACTTCTCCCTTATGCCTCAAAACTGGTGGAACTGCATGTCCATCTTGAACTGTCCTCCCACCTCTCCTCCTGTTCCCTCTTTGACCGGTTACAGTCTGGCTTCCAACCGCATCACTCTACTGAAACTGTCCTAACTAAAGTCACCAATCACCTACTAACCACCATGAGAAAGTGACACTACTCTGTCCTCCTCCTAGACCTGTCTTCTGCCTTTGACACTGTGGATCATTCCCTCCTGTTACAGATTCTCTCATCACTTGGCATCACAGATTTGGCCCTTTCCTGGATCTTGTCGTATCTAACAGACCAAATATTCGGTGTCTTCCTCTCCCACACCACCTCCTCACCTCGCACCCTGTCCTTTGGTGTTCCCCAAGGATCAGTTCTTGGACACCTACTCTTCTCCATCTATACCTTTGGCCTGGGTCAGCTCATAGAATCCATTGGTTTGCAGTATCATCTCTACGCTCACAACACACAGCTCTACCTCTCTGGACCTGACATCACCTCCTTACTGATCAAAATCCCACAATGTCTGTCTGCTATTTCATCATTCTTTTCTGCTCACTTTCTAAAACTGAACATCGACAAAACAGAATTCTTCTTTCCGCCATCTCACTCTACCCCTCCACCAGACCTATCCATCAAAGTCAATGGTTGCTCACGTTCCCCAGTCCTGCATGCACGATGCCTCAGGGTGATCCTTGACTCTGTCCTCTCTTTCAAGCCACATATCCAAGCCCTTGCCACCTCCTGTCGATTCCAACTCAAAAATATCTCCAGGATTTGTACATTCCTAGACCAAGAAACAGCAAAAACACTCGTGCATGCCCTCGTCATTTTCTGTCTTGACTACTGCAACCTCCTCCTCTCTGTCCTCCTCTCTATCACTCTTGCACCCCCCCAATCTATCCTAATCTCTGCTGCTTGACTAATCCAACTGTCTCCCCAATATTCCCCAGCTTCACCTCTATGCCAAGCCCTTTACTGGCTTCCGATTGCCCTGAAACTCCAGTTCTTAACCCTAACCATGACATAAAAAGATATCCACAACCTGTCTCCTCCATACATCTGTGACATGGTCTCCCGATACTTGCCTACACTCAACCTTTGATCCTCTCAAGATCTCCTTCTCTACTCCCCACTCATCTCTTCTTCCCACAACCGCATACAAGATTTCTCTCGTGCTTCCCCCATGCTCTGGAACTCTCTGCCCCAACTCATCAGACTCTCGCGCAACGTGGAAACCTTTAAAGGGAACCTGAAGACCGACCTCTTCTGACAAGCCTACAACCTACAATGATCCTCAGTCTACTGAACCGCCGAACGACCAGCTCAACCCTCTCCTAGTGAATCATTATCCATCCCTTGTGAACTATGAGCCCTCGCGGGCAGGGTCCTCTCTCCTCTTGTACTTGTGTGTGCCTTGTATTGCTCATGTTTATTGTACTTGTCTATGTATGCCCTTTCCACATGTAAAGTGCCATGGAATAAATGGCGCTATAATAATAATAAATAATAATAATAATAATAATAATAATTGAGGGCCCCATTGGAGCTTTTGCATCAAGGCCCAAGAGCGCCAAGTTATGTTACTGCTCAGTCCCCCCCTAGATTAATTCATTGACGGGTATAGTTTATAAAATTAGGTCAATTATGGGAGGTTCTGCTGTTCTGGTACTTCCGACAAGGTGACATGGCACCTGCAAACCATAACAGCAAAATCTGCACTCCTTCCCTTTTGAGCCTTGCACTAAGCCTACAAAGTAGTTAACAACTGATTACATGTATTGGCGCACTCATTAAAAATTGCACAACAAATTGTACCATCCATAGTACAGTGTCTTGTTACTCTTGAAAAAATGAAATAAATTGGGGTTCAAGCAACATTTTTGTTGGAAAAATGTTATTTTTTTTATTTAAAAAAACTCATTTAGAAACTCTACAAATGTGGCATTGTACCCTTTATCTATTCCAGAAAATGTTGAGCTCCAAAAGTCTTAGGCCGGCTTCACACCATGGTTTTGGAGCTGTCAGGCTGTGTCCGGTGTTATGCAGGAAGGACTTGAACCGGAGGGCAATTATACCCTCCGGTCCTGTGTTCTACTGGATTCAGGACTGCACGCTGCCGCCGCCGTCCAGGTTCTGAAGTCTCAGCGGGGATCCAAGCGGCACAGAAGACGCTGATACCCCATATGATCACCACCAGACCCATCACCTGAGGTAATTACACACACCAGAGAAATTGGAGAAATTAGCACTATACCGGTACTAAGAACCAACGTTTCCTATTTCCAACAGCCCAAAGAGTAGTTCTCCACCCCATATAGGGTATCGGCGTACTCAGGGGAACTGTCACAACAAATTATACAATGCATTTCCTCCTGTTACCCTTGTGATAATGAAAAATTTGTAGCTAAAGCAATTTAATGTGGGTAAATCTCTTCTTTTCACGGCTCATTGTTATAAAATTCTGTGAAACATCTGCTGGTTCAAGGTGCTCACCACACATTTAAATGAATTCCTTGAAGATGTGTAAATCCGTTTAAAGGACAAAGAGCGTGGACGATATAGATCGCACACACTTTTGGGTAATTTTTTAAGATTGTAGTGGAAATAGTTCTTACTTGAGAATAGTGTATGGTGCCTCCCTGTAATCCGCTGGAACCTGGAATTTCACGGCCTATTAAAGTCTGATTGTTTACAAGCTTGAACGCCATCTCTCTGTGGAGAGTCCTCGGATATTAAGATCTCATGGTGGGGCAAAGAGAAATCCCAACATATCCCTAGGTCTACAGCACTAAAATCCAGAACAGAAGTCTTACCACGTTCAGCATCTGGGGGACACCTGCACGGTCTGTGTATATAAAGTGATATATGTCCACACGCCAGGACTTTATGAGCATGCCGGTGGAAAATGGCCTCATATGTAGATCTTCCATGTACATTGCTGCTTCTTTGAGTTTAGGGTGAAACATATGTTTGATGTAAAGAAATCAACCGCGTAATTGATTGTCTTCTCGTTGGATCCGGTCATGATGAGGAACAGGGGTCGGGTAACACCTGCGGCTCCAGTTCTGATGGTTCCTCTACTTTGCTTGAAGTCATGTAGTCAGTAGCTGATAGTAATATTCAGGTCATCTTTCAAAGCCTGAGATGATTAATGGCTTGTATTTTCCGAGGTTGTTCAGGATTTGCTTTTGAATCTAAAGAATTTTGTTTTCTTGCATGCGTAGTATCGGAGTTATTATTCTACATGGAAAATTGAGTCCCTAAGTTGCACTCTTGTGGGGAGTCCATTGCGCCATCAATTTGACCTTCCAGATGTTGGATAACAACGGAGCAATGAAAGGGACATATGTGGAGTTTGTGGTTTATTCTAGATCAGGGACTTCACATCATTTATTCTTTTTACTGGAGACTCATACGACAAACCAAGAAAATGTCCGGGTCTCAACACACAGACCACAAAAATATCTGGGTCTCACCACACCGAACAAGATGTTGACTTGGCCTCACCATTAGTAGTGGACGTTCATACTCAATTTTCCTTATTTTCATCACAGTAAGTACGAATTGAGTCATTGGAGTTGTTGGACTCAAAAAGGCTAAAGCCATGGAAAGTACCATGCAGCATGTGATCACCAACAACCAGCTTCACAGTTTAAGAAGTACTGTTCTTAATCATACCCGCCAACTCACCCAGGAAGCTCCCCGAGACCACCTGGAGATTTGGTGGAGTCGGTTTATCTCTCGCTACTGAAAACAGCAAAAGAACCGCCCGAAAACCAAGGCTTGACCATTTCAGAAGGTGAGGATTCGGGCGTGAAGTTGATCGACCGCAAAAGGAGAAAAGGTTGCATGGTTTAATGCCCTCCTGGGTGGCAAACTCAGTAAGTATGCTTAAAATATAGGAGAACTGTGCAGTAAAAAGCTTGCTTGCCAATTTATATGGGGTGGGACCGATGGCGTAACTTCAGGCAGGGATCCAATTCAAAAGCTCAAAGGGGGCCCCCAATTATTGCAAATCCTTAATAGTATTAGTCTTTTTCTGTAGGCCAAAGGGACTTTTGGGGCCCCCCTAGGCTCCAGAACCCAGGTGCTATTGCAAACCCTTCAACTAAGTGGGACTATGACTGTTTCTAAATACTGGAAGGGTGGTCATCCCTGTCACTGCTCTTGACAACAGTGCCTCCTTTTGCCTGGGTTCAACCAGTTGAACAGCCAAGCTTGTCCTTTTTACTATTCGTCCCCAGCTGTTACTGAAAAACTTTTTTTTATCTGTTGCAAAAAATTCATAAATGTGCAGGAACTGCAGATACCGTGCATCCGGATAAATGCGCGGAAAAAGACAAATTAGTCTCCTGTTAAATGCCATGGTGTATCTATGAGTTGTGCTCTGCAAAAAACTCACATACAAGATAATGTAGAGTGCCGCCCATGCGCTTGGTAGTGTGGGTCAAGACCCCATTGGTGCTGTACCTATCTATATGGATATACCATAGGTGTCTCATATAGGACAACACCTTAAAGTCCTGGAAAAGCCTTTAAATCTCAAACTTCTCAACTCATTTTTATCCTTGGGTGGTAAGAAGCAATTGGACATGGATCTCATCCTTAAACCTTTGACTCTATCCATGGTCCATGTAAGCCAGCATAATATATACATTTTTCAGATTACCCCGTCATTCCAGTTTAGCTAACCTTTCCGAACTCTTGTTTTGTTGAATTCACGTAAATCCTCAGTGTGACATTTCTTAAATATACAAATGCTTTTAATACAAAACAGAACAATCTGATGTCAGGTCTTAGGTCGTATTTTCTGGTAATATGAAACGGATCAGCCTGTTTTATCTAGGCTCTGGTCATTTTCCATGTGGACATGTTATGTGAGGGCCGACACTTCCATCAATGGAAACCGTCCAGACCCCCCAAGGATGTTCAGGCCACTTGGGCCTTTGTCCCATCAGAGGAATAAACAGAGGCCGCCCCCGATAAAATCCATACACTCCACTTAGCAAATGTTTCATTGCATCAATGACACACATTCCGCGGCTGCTACGAGGTAGCACGCAGGAAACGGCTCTCTAAACATTGGTTTGTAGTTCCCAGGCTGCTTGTTCATGCCTTCTTGTATCTAAATAGCTGACATAATACACGCACACCCTGCACAAATACACAAAACGGCCTGTCCGAAGGGAGGAAAACAAATATGTCATCAACGCATCATTACAGGGAGAGAAAACACAATGAACGCTCACAACGAATTCCCCATGGGGAAGAAAATGCACAGACAGTAGCACAAGTCAATAATAATAATAACAATAATAATCTTTATTTATATAGCGCCAACATATTCCGCAGCGCTTTACAATTCAGAGGGGACATATACAAACAGTCATAAATAAAAATTATAGATAAGGCAATAAGTAAAGCAGAAGACGGTACAATTAGAGCACAACACAGGTGATTACAGGAAAACAGATTAATATACAACAATAACTATACAAGTTCTAAATGCTATACACGTACACCGGGTTTCTTACTCAATCTTATTAAAGTCTTCAGGTTCCTTCTAGAGTCAGTGTTTGGTATTCAGGTTCCTTCTGAAGTCGATGTTCGGTATTCAATCTTTGAATTCCATCTGGAGTTGATGTTTGGTATTTGGTCTTCAGGTTCCATCTTGAGTCAATGTTTGGTATTCGGTCTCCAGGGTCCTTATGGAGTTAGTTTTCAGTATTTGGTTTTCAAGTTCTGTCTTAAGTCGATGTTTGGTATTGTCTTCAGGTTCCTTCTGGAATAGGTGTTCAGTGTTCGGGTTCCCTGTGGAGTCAATATTCGGTATTTGGTCTCCAGGTTCCATCTGGAGTTGATGTTCGGTTTTTGGTCTTCAGGGTCCTTCTTGAGTTGATGTTTGGTACTCTGTCTTTGGGTTACCCCTGGAGTCGTTGTTTGGCATTTGGTCTTTGAGTTTCTTCTGAAGTTGATGTTCAGTATTCTGTTTTTGAGTTCCTTCTGAAGTCAATGTTTGGTATTCGATCTTCAGGTTCCATCTGGAGTCAATGTTCGATACTCGGTCTTCAGGGCCCTTCTAGAGTTGGCATTCAGTATTTGGACTTCAAGTTGTGTCTGAGGTTGATGGTTTGCATTCTATCTTTAGGTTACTACTGAAATCGGTGTTCGGTCTTTGAATTCCCGGTGAAGTTGATGTTCGGTATTTGGTCTTCAGATTCTATCTGGAATCCATGTTTGGTTTTCGGTCTTCTGGGTCTTTCTGGAGTTGATGTTCAGTATTCTATCTTCAGGTTACTTGTGAAGTAGATGTTCAATATTCTGTCTTTGGGTTCTGCCTGTAGGTGATGTTTAGTATCCGGTCTTCGGGTTCCTACTGAAGTCAATGTTTGGTATTCTGCTTTGAGTTCCTTCTGGAGTCGATGTTATGTATTCAAGGTCCTTCTAAAGTCAGTGTTTTATATTCAGATTCCTTCTGGAGTCAAGATAACTCAGGCATTGTATGAGATCTGATCAACCATGGTTACTTTTTTTTGGCATTATCGCCTGTAGGCCCAATGTACTGCTCATTTGTCTGCCTCCTTCAAATCTTGACGCCAACTCCTCCCCTTACTTGCCGACCCGGGCTATAATACTTGGTAGCTGCGCCACAACTACACTGTGTGCAGAATTATTAGGCAAATGAGTATTTTAATCGCATGATACTCTTTATACATGTTGTCGTACTCCAAGCTGTATAGGCTGAGAGCCAACTACCAATTATGTAAATCAGGTGATGTGCATCTCTGTAATGCGGTACGGTGTGGTGTAATGACATAAACACCCTATATAAGGTGTGCTTAATTATTAGGAAAATGCCTTTCCTTAGGCAAAATGGGTCAGAAGAGAGATTTGACAGGCTCTGAAAAGATGTCTTGCAGAGGGATGCAGCAGTCTTAAAATTGCCAAACATTTGAAGCGTGATCATCGAACAATCAAGCGTTTCATGGCAAATAGCCAACAGGTTCGCAAGAAGCGTGTTGGGCAAAAAAGGTGCAAACTAACTGCTCATGAATTGAGGAAAATCAAGCGTGAAGCTGCCAAGATGCCATTTGCCACCAGTTTTGCCATATTTCAGAGCTGCAACGTTACTGGAGTATCAAAAAGCACAAGGTGTGCTATACTCAGGGACATGACCAAGGTAAGGAAGGCTGAAAAACGACCACCTCTGAACAAGAAACATAAGATAAAACGTCAAGACTGGGCCAAGAAATATCTTAAGACTGATTTTTCAAAGGTTTCATGGACTGATGAAATGGGAGTGACTCTTGATGGGCCAGATGGAAGGGCCAGAGGCTGGATCAGTAAAGGGCAGAGAGCTCCACTCCGACTCAGACACCAGCAAGGTGGAGGTGGGGTACTGGTATGGGCTGGGATCATCAAAGATGAACTTGTGGGACCTTTTTGGGATGAGGATGGAGTGAAGCTCAACTCCTGGACCTACTGCCAGTTTCTGGAAGACAACCTCTTCAAGCAGTGGTACAGGAAGAAGTTGGTATCGTTCAAGAAAAACATGATTTTCATGCAGGACAATGCTCCATCACATGCATCCAACTACTCCACAGCGAGGCTGGCCAGTAAAGGTCTAAAAGAAGAAAAAATAATGACATGGCCCCCTTGTTCACCTGATCTGAACCCCATAGAGAACCTGTGGTCCCTCCTAAAATGTGAGATCTACAGGGAGGGAAAACAGTACACCTCTGGGAACAGTGTCTGGAGGCTGTGGTGGCTGCTGCACGCAATGTTCATCGTAAACAGATCAAGCAACTGACAGAATCTATGGATGGAGGCTGCTGAGTGTCATCATAAAGAAAAGCTGGCTATATTGGTCATTAATTTTTTGGGGTTTTGTTTTTGCTGTCAGAAATGTTTATTTCTAAATTTTGTGCAGTTATATTAGTTTACCTCGTGAAAATAAACAAGTGAGATGGGAATATATTTGGTTTTTACTAAGTTGCCTAATAATTCTGCACAGTAATAGTTACCTGCACAAACAAATATCCTCCTAAGAGCCAAATCTAAAATAACCCACTCCAGCTTCCAAAAATATTAAGCTGTCATCCTGTAGGAAACATCATTGCAAAAGGAGGGTATATTGTAAAAATGTTCCCATAACATATTTAGCATTTATGTATAGTATATAGTAGACAGTAACAAAATTGCCAAATACATGGCCACCTCTATAGAAAAATGGATAGTATAACTGTCAAGTTACCTTCATAACTCTGTTTCAATGGTCACTCATCAGGGACTTTTCCCACAGAAACCACTGGGCAGAAAGCCACTCCAGCATGCATTTCGCTGTGTCAAACTAGCGTTCTTCATCAGGCAGCCAAACCTGGGACACTGGAGGCTAGGTCGCTACAGCCAGTGAGCCGGCTCTGTAGAAGTGACCAGGGGCACTTTAGGACCCTAATCACAGGACACACCAGTGTGGGGCAGGTGCTTTATGATCTGCAGCCTAACTTTCCACCACGGCCTAAAAACACAGTCGTCATACTAGGACTGGTGAACCTGACTGAGAAGGAAACATTCACCCAAAAGCCTGCGACGACCAGACTGAACCTGTGGGTGAGGTACTAAAGGAGAGACTAAAAGGGCCTGAACAGACTTAGAGACCGCAGCGTGGAGGAGCTACCTGAGCTGCACAGTCTAGTAACCCGGAGCAGTGCTGAAGTGTTTAAGTGTGACTAAAAAGAACTGTAAACTGTGTAAATTGCTGTGGAAAGACCAAGTAAAGTACCCGGTAAGCTCATCATTGCCTGAGACTGTTTTTTCCAGCGTCGTAGCACAGTCCCGCCTGAGGAGCCACAGACTGCTATTTCCACACACTGGCTGGAGAAGCTACAGCTGCAAAGTAAGTGACTGGTACAAAGCATTATCCCTCACTATGCCCCTCCACTACTACTACTCTTGCCCTGGTGACACTCAGCCCTACCCGAGGAGGGTTTACCATCTACACTGCCCCAAGTCATAGTCCCCAGCAGGAATATGGCAGCGGTGGATCACATACCCTGGGTGGCATCATGACAAATCCCTTGTAAATACCCCTTTTGGACTGATCCCAGGCCACGGGACCAGGTCACGACTACTGTGATCCCAGAGAGACAGTACCGGCCCGATTCCCGAGTATCTCATAGCCTGGGTGTGCATCATGGCAGTTCAGGATTTTCACACTCAATGAGTTGTGAGGCCTTCGTGTTCTGTGTGTGTGCTGTAGTCCTGGGCTGTCTGGAACCTTGCCCCGACCTCTCCTGTGTCCCTCACTTGTATAGCAGGCGATGAGAGTCTTACTGCTTGGCAACCCTAACTCCTCTGCGGCTCCTGGCTCTGCTGGTGGCTGTGCTACAAGTTCTGTGCTAGGAGACTGAAGTCTCCCTGGCTCTCCGGTCTTTTCTGCTGGGCTTCCTGGACCTGTGTAGAGTTGGACTCCAGTGTCTGGGTTGCTTCTGCTGTTTCTCTGGGCTGAACCAGTATGGTTTCTCTGCCCCCTTTCTGGTGCACCTTGCCTCCGACCCTCACTCTTGGGTCCCTCACACTGGCTAGGCTTCCCTCTGGTACGGGCCTAGCGCGGATCCGTTCACCAGGTGTCTTCACAGTCCTCTCTTTGGAACTGCACTGCCTAACTCCACCTACATACCTGAATTTATAGGGGACCTTGCCTCAAGTCGGCAAGTAGAGCTCCCCCTTCAGGTCTGGGGTGGAAGGTGTTCTATGTAAGTTAACCTGATATGGAAATCCCTCCTGCACCAAGTGTTCCTGTGGCAACCGAACAGTAAGGGTGCCACAGATAGATTTTTGGGGTAAAAATTATGGGCACTTTCATTTACTTTTCATCTACGGAATAGACCTCATTTCAAAGACATACTGATGTTGTTTAGATGTTTAGATTGTGAACCCCAAGAGGAATAGTGTTGCAAAATGTATGTAAAGCGCTATGGAATTACCGTAATAGCGCTATATAAATGAATAAATATTATTATTATTATTATATTTTTACATTCATTAACTTTTGGAAATTCTACTTTTTATTGAACTTTACGTAAGAAAAAAGAGAAGGTTTTAGTGAGTCGTCCATACAGTACTTAGTGTTCCTGACATCCAATGTTTAAGGTAACATATGGCAGATGAGGGTTGGCTATCACCGACTTTTCCAGACGTGAATAGAAATATTTACACACCAGCTTTTCAACACTTTAATCTATGTGTAACATCTATGACCAGATTGAATAAAAATTTGGGTCTGTATCTGGACTAAATATAGCAGAATTGTGAGTGATACTGGATTTCCATGTGTCATATGGAGAGTGATCTTTCTCCTCCAAGCTCTGGTCATTAGGACATTGTTAACCCCCGAATCCTTGCTGGAGCAAACGGAAACAAAAATGGTAAAAAATATTCAATCAAAAAAATCATATTTTTTGTATTATAAATTCCTGGTCAGTGCCAGATGAAAAATATACTATTTATATTCTTTTCTTTTGACTAGACATTCTCTCACTCACTTGCTTATAGTTTCAGAGGTTTGTAGCATGTGATAGATGAATGCTCTTTATAGTAATTTTATACTCTTGGGTGATATCTTGGGGCTGCAGTGTGACGGGGTGTGCGACAGAGCAGGAAGGGACAAAAGGTCGATGATCAACCCAACAGAACTTTATATACAGGGAGCATAAGGCATCAAATAGGAATATTGTTCCTTAAAGTCCACAATGCGTCCACAGCAAAGGGAACAGATCTGGGGGCTCCACCGGGTAATCTGATGCCAGATAAAAGGAAGAAATAGTCCTGAATGCAGCTGACTAGCCCAGGGTTGTATGGGGACTCGGGTATCTGGGCCCTCTGTGCGGTTGGGATGTCACTGGTGGCCTGCCCAGATCCGTGGCCCTGGTGGTCAACAAAAAGGGGTTAGTTTGAAAATAGGAATAAAGTATAAAGTTGACGTGATGCCACCCGCAGATTCTGGTGATTGAGCACCAGCGCCGCTTTAGACCTCCGGAGGGCGATGGTACAGCAGCCGAGATAGTACAGCTCCCTGCAGGTGGAGCTGGCCCTCCGGGGTAGGGATGCACCTGTAGTGTTGGAAGTGCTGATGATGGAGATAAACAAGTTGCAATGCAGCAGTGAAATAAGTACACGGAGACTCTGCCACTCTACACGGGTACTTTACTGCAACAATGCTGGTGATGGTACAGTTCACAGTGGATAACAGTCGTTAAATAAAGGTAGCCGGCCGGGTAGTCACAGTGGGCTGCAGAGTCTCCCGGAGTCTCCTGTAGTATGCCTTCCTTGCTCTAACCTGTGTCCTGCTGCTGCTGCCTGTCCGGGAACAGCCCACTTAATACCAGGCCCGATTGGGGTGCTTTCTGAGTAACTCCCTGTGCCGCGACTTCGGAAGCGGCACTCCAGTAAATGGACCAGGGGTCCCTCCTGGAGTATGGGCGCTCTGATCTGGCAGGTACCCTCCTTCAGTCTGGGCTGCCTGTTCTCTCTTTCTCCAGGCCCCCTCTCTTGGATCCCCTTCTCTCTCTCAGGGTTCCCGTGCTCCTTCGTTCCTCGAGGCAAACTTAGAATCTCTCATTTTTCTACGTCTCTCCTCCCTTAACTCCCCCCAGGGACTAGTCTCCAACTGTTTTTCTAGGTGGGTGTGTGGAAGTGCTGAGATGGGAGCCTCCTACAAATCCTGCATTCCCACTGTGACACGGGTAACCGAACACACATTTATGGATGCAGTACCACAATTGTGACGCCTTACCAGTGGGGCACTACACAGCCAATGAGGGACACAACACAATTCCATGTGGCAGCTTCTATCAGTCCACACAAGCCAACAGGACCTGGCCGCAGACACAGGTCCTCGAGCTTCTGAAGTCACAACACAACTAACAAACATGAAAGTATTGTTCTCTCTCCTTGGAGCAGCCCCTGAATGGGGGGAAGGGCTCACACCCCTTTGAACATTAGCCTCCCTCCATGGAGAAGTTCCCAGATGCTGCATGACCCACCCTGTCTACAGGTTACATTTCATAGAGAACATAAACACAGGCGGGAGAGGGACAGTTTGTTACATGCAGTACAACCCATTAAAGGCGTTCTCCAATACTAGAACAATTCTTTCTGATTCCGCTTGTCTCCTGCATGAAAAATAATAGACTATGTACTCACCTCCCTTACTACCGTTGTTCCAGTGCTGTTTGTTATTGTCACCGCTGGCTACTGTCTTCTCGCCTTCGGCTGCTGCTCACTTTCTGCTGATTGTGTGGCACCCCAGAGTCCAGATACCACAATGTCATTATCTCCCCCGGGGGCTAGTGTCATGCCTGAGAGCAACAGAGAATATTCACACCAGGCAAACCCAAAGCACACAATATCTTTCTGCCTCCAGGCCTGAAGGGGGAGCTCTGAAGCCCGGGTTCAGGGTAGCTCCCCTATAATTTCTGGTCTGGGGCAAGTTAGTCAGTTCAGTTCCTAGGAGGACTGAGGAAGACATTCTGTGGACTGAAGCAGTGCTAAGCCCATCCCAGGAGAGCTAGACTTAGCTTGAGTGACCTGTATTCAAGGGTCTGAGGAAGTGGAGGAGAGCCTGGGAAGCAGAGCGGTGTCGAGCTCGCCCCAGAGGAGTAAGCGCCAAGAAATGGACACCGGAGTCTGAGGCTGTACAGGGCCTAATGTCCCGGCAGCCAATACCGGTGAGGGATTCCAAGTCCCCCATCCACACCAAAGTGCCCGGAGACACAGCAGCGTGAACAGTCCAGGAGCAGCCGCCAGAGAAGTGGGGCTGGAGAAGGACTCGAGCTGCCTGTCATACGACACACAGCAGGAGAGAGAGGGCCGCAGCTTAGCTTCAGCAGATGCAGGGACCCGTTAAAAAAGCGCAGCAGGGAGGCCTCAGAACCCCAAGTTGCTCCTAGGTTGCCGGATTCCAGTGATACCATCTGTCCCTGTGCCAGTATCACCAGTAAAGGAGTTGAGGAACAAACAAACTGTGAGTCTGTCAGTTACTTCATGCCCTCCATGCTGCACCCTACACCCTTCCAACATCCACTGCCCTGGGGATCCGCTCCACCTGTGGGGAGCTACTACAGCCTAGCTGCCCATCCATCGTCCCCAGAGGTTCTGCAGCAGCGGCGGCCACTCTTAGCCACAAACCACGGGTGGTGTCGCGAATAATCCTTTTTATAATTCCCCCAAAACTCTTTAAAGCTGAACCCAGGGTCACGGAGCCGGGTCTCGACCACTGTGACTTCCTAGAAGCACTGTAGCCTGGTTCCGAGTAACCCACGGCCCTGGGGCACATCAGTTTTTGGCATCACAAACAGGATCCAGTAACCCGGCACCACCGGGTACTGTGTTCCGTGAACTATGTTGAAGTATGTGTTTTTGACTGTCGCCATTGTTGAGACGCGAGGCGTCCGAGAAGCATATCATTGTGGGCGGCACCCTGCATAGAGCATGAAAGGAAACCCAGCCTGCGCTCTGACACATCCGGTGGCGAAGAGAAACCCTGTCCCACCAGCGGAACAAAAGATGATCATCCCCACGGAGGTGAAGAACCCGGAGGGCTAAGTTTCACTAGGGGGGAGGAAAATGCTGGAGCTGGTTGGAGAGGAGCCAGCGCGAGGGGCAGTTGCAGCCCAGCCAGCAGCTTCAAGTGCAGCGCCTGTACCAGCTGAAGCCCCAGCTGCCGCCGCGGTACCGTCCATAACTCCAGTAATGCCGTTCCTGATGCCGTGCATACCAGGGGTGACATGGTTGCCGCCATACTCTGGAGAACCAAATACCCTGACAGACTTCAGGGAGAGACTGGACAGTTTCTATAGAGTGTACCCCCTGACGGAAGATCAGCGAGTTAGTATGTTAATAAGGCAATTAACTGGTGCAGCCCAGCGGGAGGCATAGTCCTGGCAGGACACTAATAAAGACACTGTTGAACATCTAATGGCCAGGTTGAAATTCATCTTTGATACCCGTACCGCTGCAAAGCTGAAAATAAGATTCTTCGGGTGTAAACAGAGGGTGCAGGACAGCATAAGAGACGTTGCTTAAACCTCCAAGAAGCGCTGAGGGCTTTGAAACAGACAGACCCTAATGGTGTACCAGAAGAGAACAAACTTCTCATTGAACAGTTTATTGAGCGGTTCCTATCCCCTGCCCACAGAATCCAACTGCGTATGATGGACATACAGAACCCTGATCTAGACTTTGCACAATTTAAAGATAGGGCCATCAGGATACTGCAAGAAGAGAAAGCCAGTGGCCCATAACCTGCACAACGCCTGGCAATAAGCCTATCACTAGGCTCTGCACTCAAAGGTTGAGGCACTGAGAGCATGGCTGCGATGGCCAAATTATTATTATTATTTATTTATATAGCGCCATTAGGTTCCATGGCGCTTTACATGAGGATGAGGGAGACAAGAACAAGTACACTAAATCAAGGCGATCAGGACGTACAGGTACAGGAGGGGCAGAGACCCTGTCCACAAGGGCTCACAGGCCAAATCTATGCAAATGATGCAAGAATCCAAGCCAGTGGAGAAAATCGAGTTGGCTTCCAGGCAGATGACGTCTCGTGCATGCGACAGAAGAGGAACCCAACAAACAGAGGACGACCCAACAATCGCTATGACTCTGAAGGAAAGTCCATCTGCCACCGCTGTGACAAGCCAGGCCATATTGCAAGACTCTGTACTTTAAACGAGGATACCCTGGGGCAGTGTGCCACCCCTCTGGAATTAGACCATCTACTCACCCCGGGTCAGAACTGGGTTGTTGTCTGGGCTGTGGGATGTCACGGTGATGTGGCACCCCATGAGTTAATGTGCCACAGTAACATCACACGGGTTCCCTCCCCACGACACACTGACTTACACTAGCACCTCTGGGCCAGGAGGGGGAGCACAACCGGCTTCCTTATAAACTCCAGGTCCACAGGAAGCAGAGTTAGTTCAGTACAGGCAGTACTGTGAAGAGGAGAGAGACTGTAGTGTCAAGGAGCTGCGAGAGGCTTCTCTACAGTCTGCTCACTGATTCCAGGCCTAGCTAGGGTCTGAGGGAAGGAGAACTAAGAGCAGAGGAACACATCTGGGAGCTTGAGTGCCATCATCACTCACCAAGAGAACCACACAGAACAGATACCGGCACTGTGACTAACACACAGCACAGTGAATCTAGGAATAATGGAGTCTCTAGACAACCACAGTACCAGAGCAAAGCAACACGGCGGTGTCAGCACAGCACAGAGGACTTAAGTTGCCTAGCCAAGTGGTACCAGCAGAACAGAGAGAGAGGGAGACAGTCCCAGCAGCTCAGCTAGACGCAGCAGCAAGGGCACAAACACACACAGCGCAGCACGAGGAAGCTGATGACCCGGACAGGGTGGGAGGAAAACCCGGCCCCGTACAGACTCTGTGGACGATCTGCAACAACAACGCAGTAAAGCTTTGGAAATTACAAAACGTGAGTGTGCGTTCCTTAACCCGTCTCCACTATTCACATCCATCATAGACTTTACCAACACTGCCCTGGGGAACTCAGTTCTGCCCACGGAGAACTATCCCATCTTAGCTGCCCTCACATCATCCCCGGAGGTTCTGCGGCAGCGGTGGCCCCACTACTGGCCACACACTGTGGGTGGCGTCACGATTCTCCCCGATTATCCCCTGTAAATACACCCTTATTATTGTCAGGGCCCGGGACACGGTCTGGACCAGGACCCCGTGACATTCCCCAGAAGCAGACACTGTCTGGTACCGAGTACCCTCGTCCCAGTGGGCTCGACAGTGGCGTGACCCGGTCCATGATCCCCTCGTCGGGGGATCAGTAAAAAGGGGAAACTGAAAAAGGGATAAGAGAAAAATATTAAAATAAAATTAAAGAGTTTGGCGATTCAGTCTACCTCTCATCAGGCGCAGAAATGATAGTCTCACACAGTGCTGAGCTTCAATCCCATTTACTTTGCTTTCTCAGCAGATGTTCAGGTTACAAAACAGTGCAGTGGCGGCTCCAGTAGTCTTTTAGCAGCTTTGTTGGTTCATCCAGATCACCACTTTTGTGTTTCTTTCCATGGGCCTCTCTTTCCTTCACTTCCGCACGCAAAGCTACGATCCAGCGGCCACGGGCCTTTGTTGGGTGACTTGCCTGGTCCCCCGGCCCTAGTACGGCAGCCTTCTCTTCGCTTTGTCGTGTTTTGGGTCACAGGACATAAAGACCCTGAACCCTGGCGGGTTTCGTGGTTGGAGCGTGGTGCGTCCTGGCCACCTCAGAGCCGGCACTCTGGTTTCTGCCCCAGTCCTTCAGCTTTCCCGCTAATTTGGGCACACAAATGGATTGCTCACTATCTGTGCCCCAGGACTCCTTCTGTGTCTTTACGGTCTGTAGCCCGGGACCTGGAACAGCCTCATCTTGGTAAAGGCCGCCGGGTCCATGTCCTTTCAGTCTCATGTGATGATGGTGTTCGCTCTCCTCTCCTCTCGACTGACTACTCACTAACTGAACTGGCTAACGACTAACTAATTCCCTGTGGTGTTTCCTGGTTTTATTTCCACCTCTTGTTTCCTGTCTAACTTTCCCACCCTCCACTTGTCTGCTCCCGCCATCCCGTTGCTGGGCATAGAGTCCATAAACTTGGGATCGGAATGCGTTGGGTGTGTGTTTGGGGTGACTGGACTTACTGATCCCGGTTTTTGAAACTTCTAGTGGCGACTGGTCCGCAGGGGCGCCACACCATCAGGCCCACCAAACTAGCGTGACAGGTATGTGGGAGAACATGTTACTTGAAGACAGTTTTTCTGTTCAATATATGGAGAGTTGTGAAGCCTCCTGTCACTGTGTATGGTGGTTTGGGGTAAGTTCTGCCTATAACTATACTCGCCGCTCCTTCTTCCCTCCCAGGGCTTTACTCTATAACCGACAATGAGGTCCCTCTGTGGGGTGAGCGGTGGCTCACTGGGTAATAAAGGGGTTAGTGACAGCTTTTTGTTATCAGCTGGCCCTAAGCCTGAAATTCATGGGGTCACGCCAATATTAGACATGGCCCCATGAATTTCTATTAAATTGTTTAAATAAAAACACAACACCGAGAAAAATTATTTTTATTTGGAAAAAAAACAAAAACAGACTTAGGGACTCCATCTTTATTTTAAAAAAATTCTCTTCCGTCCGACATAGTCCAATCCAGGGTTCTTCTTTAGCTCTGATAAATCTCTTGTAGAGAACCTCCACCAGAGATGTAGCTGAGCTGTGCACCCAGGCGTGGTAAAGTTCATGTGAGTTCATGCAGGCAAGCATGAACTCACATGAACTTGACAGCACTGCTACTTCAATTGAACAGCTGACCTGAGTCCCGGCGGGAAGGCGTCTGACAGAGAAAACCTGATCAAACCGGATTTTCCCGGATTGTACCAGTCCAGTGCAATCCAGTGCCTCATAACATGGGACTCTATGGTGCCGGATTGCTCCGGACCGGGGCAATCCAGGAGAATCCATTTTGAACTCACAGTTCAGGACCGCGGACAGCAGCCTCCCCACCCGATCCTAAGTTAGGACCGGGCGGGGGAGCAGGGCCAGGGAGCGGGGAGGGACAGGAGGGAGCGGGGAGCGCAGAACAGAAGGAGAAAGCCGACGGTGAAATTTTCTCACCGCCAGCTTCCCAGCCTGGGTCCTTCGCTCCCCGCTCCCTGGCCTTGCTCCCCCCGCCTGCTCCTAACTGAGGATCGGGTGGGGAGGCGGTGGGGGGAGCGGAAGCTCCTGCTGTCAGGCGGCGGGGAAGCCAGTAGGGGGCTTCAGCATCGTTTAAAAGCCGGCGGCTTTTTACCGCCGGCTTTTAAACAATCAATTGGGGAATTGCAGGTTTTTCCTCTGCTGCCAGACCTCTTTATAGGGTCCAGCAGCAGAGAAATTGCATTTCCCATTGATTTACATTGGACTCGTTACTCTGCGAGTAATCACAAGGAAACTCACAGAGTAACGAGTAGCCCGAGTACCCTACTAACTGAGACTAACTGACTCCACCCTCAGGCCTGGATCTTTTATAGGGGATCTGACTTAAGGCAGCCAGTAGAGCTCCCCCTTCAGGCCTGGGGTGGAAGATGTTGTGTGCTGTGTGTACCAAAGTGTAAATCCCTCCTTGCACCAGTGGATCCTGTGGCAATCCCCTGCAGGGGTGCCACAACAGCTCCCCTCCTCCTGTACAATGACTGATAACAGCTCTATATACAGTAGATAACACAGGATTCACCATTCACAATAGCTGATGTCACAGCTCACCTCCTCCTGTACAATGACTGATAACACTTCTATATACAGTAGATAACACAGGATCCACCATTCACAATAGGTGATATCACCGCTCACCTCCTCCTCCTATACAATGACTGATAACACCTCTATATACAGTAGATAAGACAGGATCCACCATTCACAATAGGTGATATCACAGCTCACCTCCTCCTGTACAATGACTGATAACACCTCTATATACAGTAGATAACACAGGATCCACCATTCACAATAGGTGATATCACAGCTCACCTCATCCCTCCTGTACAATGACTGATAACACCTCTATATACAGTAGATAACACAGGATTCACCATTCAAAATAGTAACATAGTAACATAGTTTTTTAAGGTTGAAGGAAGACTTTAAGTCCATCTAGTTCAACCCATAGCCTAACATGTTGATCCAGAGGAAGGCAAAAAAAACCCCATGTGGCAACACTAAGCTCCATATTGGGGGAAAAAATTCCTTCCTGACTCCAGATATGGCAATCAGACTAATTCCCTGGATCAACTCCCTATCAAAGAATCTAGTATATATAACTGGTAATATTATAGTTTTCAAGAAAGGCATCCAGGCCCTTCTTAAATGTTAGTAGTGACTCACTCATTACACCATCATGTGGCAGAGAGTTCCATAGTCTCACTGCTCTTACAGTAAAGAATCCGCGTCTGTGATTATGATTAAACCTTCTTCCCTCCAGACGTAGAGGATGCCCCCTTTTCCCAGTCTCAGGCCTAAGAGTAAAGAGATCATTAGAAAGGTCTCTGTACTGTCCCCTCATATATTTATACATTATTATAAGATCACCCGAAGCCTTCGCTTTTCCAAGCTAAATAACCCCAAGTTTAATAATCTGTCTTGGTATTGCAGACCCCTTAGTCCTCTAATGACTTTTGTCGCTCTTCTCTGGACCCGCTCTAGTTCAGCTATGTCTTTCTTATACACCGGAGACCAGAATTGTACACAGTATTCTAAGTGTGGTCGCACTAGTGACTTGTATAGAGGTAAAATTATGTTCTCCTCATGAGCATCTATGCCTCTTTTAATGCATCCCATTATTTTATTTGCCTTTGCAGCAGCTGCCTGACACTGGCCACTAAATGTGAGTTTGTCATCTACCCATACACCCAGGTCTTTTTCAGTGACAGTTTTGCCCAGTGTATTACAATTAAGCACATAATTATACCTTTTGTTTCCTCTGCCCAAGTGCATGACTTTACATTTATCCCCATTAAATCGCATTTGCCATTTAGCAGCCCAAGCTTCTAGTTTACATAAATCCTCCTGTAATATAAAATTGTCCTCCTCTGTATTGATTATTCTGCAGAGTTTAGTGTCATCTGCAAATATTGAGATTCTACTCTGTATGCCCCCTACAAGGTCATTAATAAATATATTAAATAGAAGCGGGCCCAACACTGACCCCTGTGGTACCCCACTGTTAACTGTGACCCATTCTGAGTGTGTTCCATTAATAACCACCCTTTGTTTCCTATCACTAAGCCAGTTCTTAACCCACTTACACATATTTTCCCCTATCCCCATTGCCCTCATTTTATGTATCAACCTTTTGTGTGGCACCGTATCAAAAGCTTTTGAAAAGTCCATATACATCACATCCACTGCATTTCCTTGGTCCAGTCCAGAACTTACTTCTTCATAGAAGCTTATTAGATTAGTTTGACAGGAACGGTCCCTCGTAAAACCATGTTGATAATGGGTCATGAGGTTATTTTTGTTCAGATACTCCAGTATAGCATCTCTTAGAAAACCCTCTAGGATTTTACCCACAGTAGAGGTTAAGCTTACTGGCCTATAATTTCCAAGTTCAGTTTTTGTCCCCTTTTTGAATATTGGCACCACATTTGCTATACGCCAGTCCTGTGGTACAGACCCTGTTTTTATGGAATCTTTAAATATTAAAAATAATGGTCTATCTATGACAGTACTTAATTCCTGCAGCACTCTGGGGTGTATCTCATCTGGGCCCGGTGATTTGTCAATTTTAGTGATTTTTAGACGATGCCGTACTTCCTCTTGGGTTAAGCAGGTGACATTTAATTGAGACTTTTTGTTATCCCTGATCATATTGTCTGTCATGAGATTTTCTTGTGTAAATACTGTTGAAAAAAAGTCATTTAGCATATTGGCTTTTTCCTCATCCTCATCCACCATTTCACCCAGACTCACCTCCTCATGTACAATGACTGATAACACCTCTATATACAGTAGATAACACAGGATCCACGATTCACAATAGGTGATATCACAGCTCACCTCATCCCTCCTGTACAGTGACTGATAACACCTCTATATACAGTAGATAACACAGGATCCACCATTCACAATAGGTGATAGCACAGCTCACCTCCTCCTGTACAATGACTGATAACATCTCTATATACTGTAGATAACACAGGATCCACCATTCACAATAGGTGATATCACAGCTCACCTCCTCCTCCTGTACAATGACTGATAATACCTCTATATACAGTAGATAACACAGGATCCACCATTCACAATAGATGATATCACAGCTCACCTCCTCCTGTACAATGACTGATAACACCTCTATATACTGTAGATAACACAGGATCCACCATTCACAATAGATGATATCACAGCTCACCTCTTCCTGTACAATGACTGATAACACCTCTATATACAGTAGATAACACAGGATCCACCATTCACAATAGGAGATATCACAGCTCACCTCGTCCTGTACAATGACTGATAACACCTCTATATACAATAGATAACACAGGATCCACGATTCACAATAGGTGATATCACAGCTCACCTCCTCCTCCTGTACAATGACTGATAACACCTCTATATACAGTAGATAACACAGGATCCACCATTCACAATAGGTGATATCACAGCTCATCTCCTCCTGTACAATGACTGATAACACCTCTATATACAGTAGATAACATAGGTTCCACTATTCACAATAGGTCATATCACAGCTCGCCTCCTCCACCTGTACAATGACTGATAACACCTCTATATACAGTAGATAACATAGGATCCACCATTCACAATAGGTGATATCACAGCTCACCTCCTCCTCCTGTACAATGACTGATAACACCTCTATATACAGTAGATAACACAGGATCCACCATTCACAATAGATGATATCACAGCTCACCTCCTCCTCCTGTACAATGACTGATAACACCTCTATACACAGATGACACAGGATCCACCATTCATAATAGGTGAAGTCACAGCTCACCTCCTCCTCCTGTACAATGACTGATAACACCTCTATATACAGATGATAATACAGGATCCACCATTCACAATAGATGATATCACAGCTCACCTCCTCCTGTATAATGACTGATAACACCTCTATATACAGTAGATAACACAGGATCCACCATTCACAATAGGTGATATCACAGCTCACCTCCTCCTCCTGTACAATGACTGATAACACCTCTATATACAGTAGATTACACAGGATCCACCATTCACTAGAGATTATATCACAGTTCACCTCCTCCTCCTGTATAATGACTGATAACACCTCTATATACAGTAGATAACACAGGATCCACCATTCACAATAGGTGATATCACAGCTCACCTCCTCCTCCTGCACAATGACTGATAACACCTCTATATACAGTAGATAACACAGGATCCACCATTCACAATAGGTGATATCACAGCTCACCTCCTCCTCCTGTACAATGACTGATAACACCTCTATATACAGATGATAATACAGGATCCACCATTCACAATAGCTGATGTCACAGCTCACCTCCTCCTGTACAATGACTGATAACACTTCTATATACAGTAGATAACACAAGATCCACCTTTCACATTAGGTGATATCACAGCTCACCTCCTCCTCCTATACAATGACTGATAACACCTCTATACACAGTAGATAAGACAGGATCCACCATTCACAATAGGTGATATCACAGCTCACCTCCTCCTCCTGTACAATGACTGATAACACCTCTATGCACAGTAGATAACACAGGATCCACCATTCACAATAGGTGATGTTACAGCTCACCTCATCCCTCCTGTACAATGACTGATAACACCTCTATATACAGTAGATAACACAGGATCGACCATTCACAATAGGTGATGTCACAGCTCACCTCCTCCTGTACAATGACTGATAACACCTCTATATACAGTAGATAACACAGGATCCACGATTCACAATAGGTGATAGCACAGCTCACCTCATCCCTCCTGTACAATGACTGATAACACCTCTATATACAGTAGATAACACAGGATCCACCATTCACAATAGGTGATATCACAGCTCACCTCCTCCTGTACAATGACTGATAACACCTCTATATACTGTAGATAACACAGGATCCACCATTCACAATAGGTGATGTCACAGCTCAACTCCTCCTGTACAATTGTGACACCCTGCTGTACAGGTAGCCACAGGAACACCTAATGGATGGAGGGACTTCCACATTCTTT